>VWZI01004852.1:241413-345083 GCA_013396835.1 Psilopogon haemacephalus
CTGTTCATAGAAGGCCACCAGGTTTGTCAGGCAGGATCTGCCCTTGGTGAAGCCATGCTGATTGGACCCGATCACCTCTTCACTATTCTCCTGTCTCAGTGAGACTGACTGGCCTGTAGTTCCCCAGCTGCTCCTTCCTACCCTTTTGGAAAATGGGAGTTATGTTTCCCCTTTTCCAGTCAGTGGGGACTTCACCAGACTGCCAGGACTTTTGGAATATAATAGAGAGGGGTTTAGCAACCTCATCTGCCAGTTCTCTCAGCACCCGGGGGTGTATCCTGTCAGGTCACATGGACTTGAACACTTTCAGGTTCTTCAGGTGATCATGAACCTTATCTTCACTTATGATGGGCAGTTCTTCCTTTCAGTCCCTGCCATTATCTTTCATGACTCCAGGAGTGTGGCTGGAGGCCATTGCACTGAAGACTGAGGTAAAGAAGTCATTGAGAACCTCAGCCTTTTCTATGTCACTTGTGACCATTTCTCCTGTTTCCTTTCTGAGGGGGCTCACACCTTCCCTAGTCTTTTTATTACCATTAATATACCTGTAGAAATTCTTGGTGTTGCCTTTGACCTCCCTGGCTAGATTCAATTCAAGCTGTGCTTTGGCTTCCCTGACCAGATCTCTAGCTGCTTGGGCAGCTTCCTTATATCCTTCTCATTCTAGCTGTCCTTTCTTCCACTCCTTGTAGAGTTTCTTTTTGTGTGACAGCATGTCCAGGAGCTCCTTGCTCAGTCAGACAGGCCTCCTGGCATTCTTCCCTGCTGTCCTCTTTGTTGGTATACATTGCTCCTGGACACAGAGGAGGTGATCCCTTGGCCATGGCAAGGGAGTTGGAACTTTTTGGTCTCTTCCAACCCTGACTGATTCTATGATTCTATGACCCAGCTGTCCTGGATCCCTCTTCCTTCTAGGGCTTCATCCCATGATACTTTGGCCAGCAGATCCCTGAAGCAATCAAA
Source organism: Psilopogon haemacephalus (assembly GCA_013396835.1). Lineage (NCBI taxonomy): Eukaryota > Metazoa > Chordata > Aves > Piciformes > Megalaimidae > Psilopogon > Psilopogon haemacephalus. Next base: position 242,377 of record VWZI01004852.1, read on the forward strand.
GTCTGCATGCCTAAATTCTAGGGTTATAAGCTTAGACAACATCCTCCTGGTTGCCCTGAGGATCTTAAATTGAACTGTTTCATGGTCACTGCAGCTAAGGTTGTCCCTGAGCCTCATATTGGTCACCAGCCCTTCCCTGTTGGTGAGAACAAGGTCCAGCATAGCACCTTTTCTTGTTGGTTCCTCTACCATTTGGAGGAGGAAGTTGTCATCTATGCAATCCAGAAACATCCTGGATTGCTGATGCCTTGCTGTGTTGTCCCTCCAGAAGATGTTAGAGAGGTTGAAATCCCCCATGAGGACCAGGGCTTGTGACCTGGAGGCCGCTTCTATTTGCCTGTGAAGGGCCTCATCTGCTTGGTTCTGCTGGTCAGGTGGCCTGTAGCAGACCCCTACAGTAACACCCTTCCCTGTCTTCTCTTTAATTTTAACCCATACACTCTCAACCAGCTCATCATCCTTTCCCAGGTGAAGCTCCACTGATTCTAGCTGGTCACTGATATAGAGGGCAATGCCTCCTCCTCTCCTTTCCTGCCTATCCTTCCTAAAGAGCTTGTACCCATCTATCCCTACATTCCGGTCATGGGAATCATCCCACCAAGTTTCAGTAATAGCCACTATGTCATGGCATCCTAGCAGCACTGTGGCCCTTAGTTCATCCTGTTTGTTGCCCAAGCGCCGTGCATTTGCATAGAGGCACTTCAGCTGGGCTGGCCCAGTCATCCTTTTGTGCCAATTCCCCTTGATTTCCTCAGATTGTCCTGGTGCATCATCCCTGGCTTGCCTCAGGGCAGCAAGTTCAGGGCCCTCATTAGCTCTCCATGCCTCTGCCTCTGGTGAGCTGCCCCAGTGTTTGTCACCAGCCAGCAGGAGACTGTTAACCCCTTCCCCCTTCAAATCTAATTTAAAGCCCTATCAATGAGCCCTGACAATTCCTGCCCCAGGATCCTTTTCCCTCTCTGGGACCAATGCCTCCCATTAGTTATTTGCAGTTCTGGTGCCTTGTAAACCAAGCCATGATTGTAGAATCCAAACCCCTGTTGATGACACCAGCCCCGGAGCCATGGATTGAGCTGTTGGCTCTTCCTAATTGTTCCCTCGTCCATCGCTGATGTTAGAGGAGTCACTGATATTCGAGGGTTGAATCATGCAAATCAAAACTTTTCCATTCCACTATCCTAATTAAGCCATTCCACAATTCTAACACTGCTGAAAACTAAACCTTGTTCTTGTTTGGAATAATTTAAATTAACCAAGTTGTTTATTTAAATACATATATCATTTATAGACACTTGACTCTGAGGCTAAAAGGAGTCTGTGTGGCTAAATACAACTCATTGCTTTGACAGTATATAATTCCCTTAATTTTTCACACAGAGATCAGATGTTGGTAGTGGAAAACATCTGTTTCTGATTGTATATCATAGGAAAAATAAACCCACCAAATATTAGAAATTGGTAGAAAAGTTCAAAATTCTGGCTCAAAATTCAGACAATCATAATGTTATGAGTCACTTATTTGCTGTATTGCCTGGGTTTTATGTTTTAAAAATAATTTAATACCAATCTATCTCTTTGAAAATTAAGCAGTCACAAATATTACTGCTAGTACTGAATAAATGCATTTTGTAGATAGATGTTTGAAACTTCGAACAGGAAAATAAGATACTTTAAGGTCCATTCAGTCCAACTTAGGAGTATTAGCTTATGTCTGTCCGTTAATGGGATATTAGAAGAGGAGGAGAAAACAAGTGACACCACTCAGTGACACAAAATCTCCAATTTGTCTACTAAGCAGAATATGTATGGCAGGGAGATGGTGATTTCTGCTTTAAGGTTTCAATTCCACAACATGCACACACTCTGCAAATACACAAATATCCAAGTCTTGACTGACAACTCAAGGGAGCGTGATGCTCACTCCAATGCACAACACATCCACATCCAAGCAGTCTTCCAGGCACAGGACTCTCACCTCTGACACATCTGCTTGCATGGGGTTGGAGCTCTAAGGAGATGTGCCGCTGGTCAGCTGTTTTTCTATGATTTATTTATTTCTAGGTTGGATGGTCAGGAAAATCACCAAAAGGCTTATTAAATCATTTGGCTGTCTGGCATTAAATGAGATGGGGGGAAATCTGTGAATGAGGTGGCCCAGTAAAAAGGGTCTTTGACTGTCTCATCAGGTCACCTAGCTCTGTAGGCCTCCAGCCTTCCCACTCAGAACAGTAGCACCTCTTCTGTGACCAAAGTCCACAGGTCTATTTGACCGAGCTGTACCTGCACTTTTCAGCAGAAAAGGTTCCTAGTAGAAAATTTCTGGCCAGACCAAATAACTTCTGCTTGCGACTGAGATGGTTTCTCTTTCTAGCTTTTCTCTGTGAGGTCTGGATTCCATTATTTTATTACCTTTTCTCTCATATCACAGTTGCTCTTGCAACAGTGGTAGTTTCATGTTACATTATTTTCCACATGGATACTGATTTACTAAATTAAGCGTTTTTAGCAGTAGTCTAGACTCTTTTGAATTTAGTGGGAAAATTCCAGGATCTTGCCTCCACCATTTATCTGGAGTATTTAAACAATTTTAAATCACATTCTCACACAATGTATATTGTATTTATCACAAGAGGTGGTAATTTAATATAGAAGCTATCCAGTTTGTATATTTTATAAATATTTAACAAAGTAACTTCACAAAAATATTCATGCTGCTTGTTTTCATTGTTCTTTCTTTTCAAAAAACCTGTTAATTAAAATAATAAAACAATCATTTTAGCAAGTAAGAAATTCAACATTTTATTATAGGTATCTTCTGTGGCTATGACAGGTATTAGCTGTAGTTTACTTGCAGATGAACTATCTTCCTGTGTGAACTATCTTCATTCTTTTTTACACGTAATGTTACTGTATTGTACTTTTGAGTAAGAAAATAATTGCTACAGATAACTGAGGAAATACTAGATCAGCCTCCACTTTTTCTGCCTTTTTTTCTCTGTATCTTATCCTGTTCAGTATTACAGTCATATTTACAGCACATGTCATCTGGACATTTTCCATGTAAGGTAGAAGGTTATCATGTAGATAACCCCAAGTAGATGTAATAAAGCACGTCCTTCAAATCATTGCTTATGTAATGTTTAGATTTCAGAGAGGAAATGGACCCTAATGCTTGGCACCAGTATATGTAACTGAGAACATCTCTTGTATAAATTAAAAAAAAAAAAATCATTATTTTATTCTAGTTCAAAAACAAAAACAAAACAGTTTGTATAGTTTTTGATTGATTCCAGATACTCATGCAAGCTGATATCTGTACATTTTAAAGAGGTTGCTGGTACTGAAGCGATTACCCTGGACTACTTCTACCTAGTTCCATAGTTAACTCAAGAATACATGACATGCCCAGACCTTTGGATTAGAAAATTGTTTCTGTTTTTTCAGACCATGCAACTTAATCTTAATTATGTTGATAACAACCATAATTGTATCCCATTTTTTATTCTGTCCTTCAGAAATCAGCCCACTTTACCTCTTACATACAATAGTCTCTTTGTTCTTCCCTGACTTCATATTTAACTTTCATTTACAAGCACTTTGTATGTTCTATATTATCTAAAAGATTTTAAGCCTTATTTTCCCCATACTCAACAGGAAATAAATTTGATACTGAATAAGAAACATTCTCAGTTTTTCTACGTTCTTATCCAAAACCAGTAAATAGAGTATTGGTTACATTTTCTTTTATTTCTTTGTGATAAGAGAGTAATCCTTTAGATACGCTTCAAAGAACTTTCAAAAACTGTATGTTTGCATTATATAAAAATGTTTTGCTAGCAAGTATATTACACTAGAAACACAGAAAAGACTGTATTAAATTAACCACAAGATTTTCAAAAGCACTCAAGGAATACTAGGCAGTCTCTCTAAAAATGTCATAGGAGATAAAGATGTGGTGAAAAACAAGTGAGGAATTTTCAAGTTATTTAACTAGAAAGTAATTATTCTTATGAGTTGGTCCGTAACACAGCAGAATTTTTCCAGTCATAAAGCACGGGAAGTTTAGAGAGGATATTAGGAAGAAATTCTTTACTGAAAGAGTGGTAGAGGTGTTCCCTGGAGGTGTTCAAAGAACAAGTAGATGCAGTGCTCTTGGACATGGTCTGATGTCATGGAGGTGTTGGGTAAAAGGTTGCAGCTATGATCCTGATGGTCTTCTCCAACCTTAAGGATTCTATGAAATAAAATTAATATTAGTAACAAGCCATAACTGGTTTGCTGAAATACCCTAACCTTTGCCAAAAGCTGTCCTTTGTCTGTCAGGATCCAGCCATAAATGTACATGCAGTCCCTTGCAAAGTTCTTTGCTATTGGGCTTTATTTACAAGCTTCCAATTACCAGAATCTCTGCAGAAAGGTCTTGTGCAAAGCATTGCTGTTGGATTGTGAAAGGGAGCTCTGTGGCTGCATTAAACTGATACTGGAAACAAATGTAAGGGGAAACAAGTATATTTTTAATTTACCTACTTACAAGAATTAGGTCATACAATGAAAATATTCTTGTGGTTTCAGTAAAAGAAGTTAACTCAAATAAGATATGCCACTAGACTCTGCACATTTTTCATCTCCTAGGCTCATTTGAGATTACGTTCTGAGAGTATCAAATTAAAACTAAAACCTAGTGAAACTACTTATTTTCTAATAAACCATCCAGATTTATTGCTGCTTCACACAATTAATGTCTCTCAGTTACACCCAGGCTCCTTCAGGAGATTTTATCCCATTCCTAAGGTGTACAGGAATTTAAAAGTTAGCAATCTCAGTCCTCCAAATCCCCCAGAATTGGTGGAAAAGTGGAATGAAATTTTTACTCTGGATCTTTACAAGAAGTACTGAGCTACATACACTATAGGGTGACTCAGTTTAGTTTCTTTCAGGGCATAGTTTAAAGTCAGAGACAGTAAAAACAAAAAATTGCTAGTAAGAGAGAAGCACTCATAAAACTAGTTGGATAATAACATAATAACAGATGAGAAAAGTATTGTAACTACCAAACAGAAGGTACAAGTTCATTTTCCCTACTTCTGAACCATAAAACTACTTCTGTCATGGTTTAGACCCAGTTGGCACAGTCTCCTCCATGCCCCTCAAAGGGATGAGAAGGAAAACCAGGAGCAAAATGCAGCACCACATGGGCTGAGATAAGAGTTTAGTAGAATAATGCAGAGAAAGAACAAGAACAATTGTACTAATGAAGTAATATATAAAGTGGGAGATATAAAACCCTACAGGCACAATGTCAGTATGTTAAGGAATATTCCACTGACTGGTTCAGCAGGCTAACATGAGGGTGGTTCCTTCTAGCTTCCTGTGAGAAAATTAACTCTTTCTACCTGACATCAGGACAACAGTTCAGAAGCTAAGACACTAAGCTTAGATACACATCTAAGATACAGCACTAAAACACTAAGTCCTCTCATATTTCCCATATATATATGTTATTTCTTGTCATAGTTCATTTTAAAAAATAACCAAAAGGCCTTAACTTCTGGCTGTTGCTGTGTTATGCTGTATGGTATGAGCACGAGTGTAATTGCAACATAATTCAGTTAATAGGGAAATATATAAAATTGCAGTAAAGTGAAAGATATGCATCACAATGAAATAAAGAGGAAACTTTGCTTGGGTTTCTGTTCTATGCATCGTTTTCTGATCAAGAACTTCCTAATCTACATTGAAAGGTCACAAAACTGAGGACTGTTTTAGTATGAATGAATGACTTGATGAAAAAAAGAAAACACTTATTAGCAGAAGTGGTGCTGCTTCTTTCAGAGGAATTTTCCCAAATTCATTAGGGGTAAAATTTGTGTCTGGTTAAAATTCGAACTTGGATATAAAAATGAGTAAAATACTCATCATATTCTATCAAATACCTGAGATGCAATGGTGTATAGCACACCTTCTTCACTGGAGGATAGGAAAAATCTCCTTTTTTAGGATGTTGCTGTTAAAGCTGTACCTAAAAGAAGAAAACCTGATTTTGCATGGATATCAGAGCACACTTTATCTTGGCAGGTCACATAGGAACAGGGTGCACAAAAGTTGCATATAAACAGCACTTCCCTTTGCTATTTCTCTAACACAAGATTATAAAAAGGATTAGGCAAACATTTGTTGTGGAACCAGCCTTCAGTGTAAGGATGTATGTGGAAAAGATGCGTACTACTCAGAAGATGAAAAGGCGGATTTGTGTAACATGGAAAAAAAGGCAAGCAACATTACTAGCTCTTGGCTGAATGCTCTGTTCAATGAACAATTTATTCTACTGTACACCTGAGATTCCAGGACTTTCATTCTAAATTTCTGAAATCTCAGAAAGACACTACTTAAAGGATGTAAGGTCATTTGGACTGCTCTCCAGAATACTTGCTCATGAAAACAAAACATCTTTAGGAGATGAAAACTGGAACCATGCAAAACTGACAAGAAAAGCAAATACAAAAATGTTACACATCTGTCATTTCTGGATTAATACTGTTAACAGAGAATGTTCTTTCGTACGCACAGCTAGAGTTGCTCATGTTTTAAAGGGGTGCATTCCTAATTTGGTATCTGATTTTTTTTCAGTATAGAAATGAATTGCTGAAAATACAAAGAGAAACCTTATCATCCTTTCTTCAACAAGCCTTTCAGAAGAACTGGATGAAGCATTCAAAATTGACATTCTGTTTTCTTACATGTTGTTTTCCCTATTAGAACTGAAGAATAAACCAATAATGATCTTGCAGAATTTGCTTGTTATTCTTCACTGTTCACTGACACTTGTCTAAACAAATTACTGCCTATAGATTATCTGAAATGTTGTTTACACATAATTATATGTGATAGATCACTCAAGCCACATGTTAATTAGATGTTAATTAGATAATCTCTATTTCATAAAACTGAGCATGCCTGAAAATCATTTACCTTTACAATTTCCAAGTGATTAGATAAAGACCTAATTCCAGAAGTCTATTTATTTATTTATTCATTTATTCATTCTCTCTCTCTGCATGTGTGTGGTGCAGGGTAAATCTAACTAGATTTCTATGATGGTAATATATGGAGACCTCAGACTTCAAAGCTCATTCTGGTTTGAGTGATCTGCTAAAATAATCTTTCATTTCACTTTTCCTCAACATAAAAGTCTCAAGTAATAGTGAAAACATGTGCTTGATGTTGTTTATATACACTGTCCACAGAGCCTCATCTCACTTCAACTGCTTATATGTATATGTAGGAATTACTATATCCTGCCTCAATAGCACTCTATTTCAGATGTCTCTTTCATGACTGGGCTGAAGCCGTTGGCCTTTCTATTAACTTGAAGACTCATATGTAATGTTATTCTCTTAATTTTGCTCATTTTCCATCTCACTAGACATGCCCGGCATAAAAACTATGCATAGCGGTTAGTAGTCCAGTGAGTACAGCCCAGAGTACTACTGGAGCCCTGGATATCCCAGACATACTCCTTTCTTCCTGCCAGTCAGGACTTCAGGACAAGACAAATCATAGCTTTAAGATTCTCTCTATTAAAAAATAACATCCCAAAACACGTTTTTACTAATGAATGCCTGAAAACTTCTCAGTGCCTATTTATTTCTTATTTTCAACATCTAGAATCACAGAATCAGCGTTACCTAATGATTTCTTCTTTTTTTGCAATCACCTTGTGGAGGGGACTGAACTTCTGATCTGCTGCCTGAAACTGAAAGGATTTGTACTTGGAGTTTCTTACAGTTGCAAGACATTCTATTTATTCTAAAGTTAATTGTAAGTATTGTGTTTCATCAGTCATTTCATACTCCATTCTTGGAGTTTCATCTATTCAGGTAAAACATTCACTTCAGTCAATGACACTTTTGTGGAAGAACAGAAAAGGTATGAGCCCAACATGTGACTTGATGAGTTAAACTTCCAGCATGTTACAATGGCATATTTATACTGCAAGTGCAAATGAAACACAGTTTTCTTTCTTTTTGAGATAAAGAAACTAAAAGCAACATTGTCAGTTTCTTAACATAAAGCAGGACAAATCCTAGTAAACATTTAAGTTAATGTGCCATTTGCATCTTTTCTCTGGCGGGCTGATTTGATACTCAAAATGGTTCAACATGAGAAGTTAAAATTATTCAGACACATTCCTTTAAGTATTCTCTACCTCTCATATTTCTTCTTCGTTAAATAGAAGATCTGTTGGATATATGTTGGATATATGCTGTGGGCATTTCCTCTGATTTTTTTTTTAGTAACCTTCAATGCCATATGATTATTATATTTTTATTGAATAATTATTTTAGCATAAGCTATTAGTGAAATACAATTATTTTTAGACTTCAGCAAGTTGCACATTGTGCCTGACTGCATCTGTTTAGATCCTGGAAAAACTGAGCCAGATGCTGTGTGGTATGCAAACACTCTGAGTTGCAGAGATCATATGTGCAGACTACAAAAATACTTTCTAAAAAGTAACTGTGATAATGATCAACGTGACAGGCAGCTAAGACTGAATTCAGTCAGTTTAAGATGCATAATCCACACAAGTTTGTGGGAAAAATTTCAGCTGTCACCGAAATCTACTTCTGTCAAAATTGCTCTCAAACCCTTACTGTCAGTCATCATTGTGGAACAAAGGCAAGTGGAGATGAAAATATTTTAGAAAGATAAAAAGATATCTATTGCTCAAGGAGTGACTTGAAATAATTCACCATACCAAATTCTCGACTAGTGTAAATCAGTCTAACTCCACTGACTTCTCACCCCTAACTACCTCTCAGGCGTACACTGTTTAGCTTTAAGACAGGGAATAAAAGTCTACAGACTGCCTAACAAATTGCATTGTTACCTCTTACGTTTCTAAGATATGATCCTCACCATTTGCCATGGTGCATTTCTTTACAAGTCACAGTAAAGTAAGTTCAAGTAAGTTCTGCTGGTTCTTGCATCCTAAGATGTCAAACCGTTAGTTCTACACATGCATCTACTGAAGTCAGATCCTGTGCTCAACTGATTAGAACCAGAGTTGCAGTTTTGATCCAAATACCAGAAGTATGCATGACACTTCCTTTATGCTTATGAATCTGTCTTTCAGATATTACCCCAGACTTAAACAGGCCTTTCCTCACTCATAAAGCAGCACAGTTCTTGCTGTGTTTTCTCTTTTCAGTGACTACGGATCTTGTTGAAAAATGTAGGTTGCCATGCTGTAGACTTTAGAAGATGAATAAACAACAAACAATTTAAAATGCTACTGTTTTTTCTTTCATGGGTGTATGTGTATCTACAGCTACATCTGTGTGTACATTCTACACCTATCTTCCTGTATTTACAGTAACAGACTCCAAAAAATAACAATTGTAAGTGAAACGTTTTTGTTTCCAGATGATATATTTTTCTGCTCTGAAATTTTAATGCCAGTACTTTTTTTTTTCTTTATCTTTTGTACAGATTAATATGACAATGAAGGAAAAGCAATATGCCTTGTGAATAATTACCTAATGCTTACACTTAGCAGTTATCAAGCATAAACAATGATTAATAGAAATAAGTTTAAGGTTCTTTTCAGCAAGCAATTTATATAAGGGTAAACCAATAAAGCCAGCCTCAGGGAATGTCAGTGAACTTGTTCCTTTAAACACAGACACTTGAATACCTGCAATTCTTTTTGCTTGTGGGAAGCAGCCCTCTACTACCCATAACTTTGGAGACTATTCTTATCTATTCATCTACCATAAACCTGAATTCCTACAGTCATTGCAGTACCCTAGTGTTTTCAGAAACACTGGATTACCTTTTCTATGGAAAAGGCTTGCAGAGTTGTTTTCAGGATGCTATAAATATATTCAAGAGGAGATATATCCAACTTGTAAGCTTTCCAATATAAAGAAATTTGCTTGATTGTAAAGTTTGCTTCTGTAAGTCTTAGTTACCATTTCAGATAAGCTGTAATTTTAAAATTTACTCAATGGCAAAAAGGTTAAAATTTTCTGGAAGAGGTAAAGTTACCACAATCAAATTCACACTTTAACTTATTTTTTTAAAAAACCTGTTGATGGATTTTTTAGCATTTTATGTTTGTAAAGACCTTTACTCATGACACTGAGAGTTTTGCTGTCCATGCAGTAATCAACGGGTCACAAGGGGGATGCTTAGTGACTTCCTCCTCACATTAATGGCTATATGTTTGAAGCAGGAAAAAAAGGTTGTTCAGAAAGAGATGTATGATCTTACTCTTGATTCTACTTATCAAGAATTTTTTAAATTTTTTTTTTTTACAAAACAGAACACTGATGATACTGATACAATGCAGTAAAGACACAATATAATTTCAAAACAGAAGGATCTTGGGAAGACTCTTTTAAATAGATACTCTGTTTTTCGCACATTGTGCCAAATATTTATGTTATCATATTTTAAGAAAATATGTCAGAATTTTTTCTGGGAATTTTAACTAGTAGATCAATTGTCATCAGTCAGAAAATCTAAAACAAAACAAAAAAACCCACAAAAAATAACAAACAAAAACCAAACATCACCTCAAAGCACATTAATCTCATTCTGTCAAATGATTATGCTTCAATCTCCACACAGTCCCAGACAAATAGTGTGGTCCAATTTAAAGCAACAGGAAAACTCCATTAGTCAGTGAAAGGTCTATAACTGCAAACTGAGTATAAGCTTAAATAATGAACAGTAAGGGCAAGTCTCTGCTTTATTAAGTGAAATACCAAACTATTTTTATGGCTACTGAGGGTTACAGAGACATTACCCATTGATTAAAATGTTCAATATTACCTATCTCTAGATCTCCTTGGGTTTGGTTTGGTTTTGTTTTGTTGTTTTTTGTGTGTGTGTGTGTGTGGTTTTTTGTTTTTTTTCCTGAGAAATATAGTTTTGTCTTAGCTACACAAAATACATATTCAATATCTTATTTTTACCCATCTGTGATGACACTTAAATTCTGGTTTCATTTTCTCTGAACTACCTTCCATGAAATCAGTAAGCAGAATTTTTCTTTTTTTTTTTTTAGGTAAGCAACATTCACTTCTTAAAATAGATATTATGACTAATTATCCCACAGGCTTGTCTATGGTGCAAACTGCATGATCATTTATGGTCAGTCCCTGTACATGAAATAAGGCTGACTGTGAGAATTGAGAGAAAACTGTGGTTCATATAAATCTGAAGAAATAAGATGGCTCAGTTATTTTTCTTCTTATGGGGTAGATTAATGCCTATATTGCATTTTATTTTAAAAATTACGTGCAGTCACCAAATGGCTTATAATAATGCTTAAATGTAGGTGTGGGGGTTTTATTAGCACATTTCAATCACTCAAAAATTGTGACAGACCATAAAAAGATAACAGTTCTCCACCTAAAATAAGAAAATTCTCAATTTCATGATACATCTTCATACCTTTAACCATTATGCAATAAATATTATGCTATAGATTCTTCACTCACCTTATCTAAAAGTATAATAAATTCACACATTTAGGGCAAGATCCTCAGCCGTTTTTGAACTTTACAACCCTCAATACCATCATGGAAAGATTCTTATGTGGGAGACATAGCAGCCAAGGGTTATCACAAGATATAATCAGAGGCAAGATCACTGTAAAAGCTGTAAGCCCCAGGGAGATATTTGTGTAACCAAGAGCTTATAGATCATATGAAAAATTCCACATCATTTTAAAGTCTGGAAAAGGTGAATAATGCATGGCTGGGAAAAAAATAGTTTCATGACAGTTAAACTAGATTTGAAGAGTGAGAAATGAAGACATCAAAATGCCACCTTCACCACCACCAGAACTTTTTTTCTCTGGCTCAGCTTCAGTCCTTAATTCCCAAGATTGTGCATGCCCCAAACACCCCCAGGAGGTTCAAGGGGGATGGGGAATGTGGGCTTATTGTAAGTGCATAGTAGTACCTCTCTGCCTCTCCATCCTTCCCATGTTTTTCCCCAGCTCCATAGGCTGTAGTTCCTCTCCAGAGGCCTCTGCTCTTGTGAAAAGAACCTGCTGCTTGTTCCTGTTCCAAGGCCATAGTTCCTGACAAGGCAACATGCTGCAGTAGGAGGTTTCCATGAGCCACAATTGTGGACTCTTAATGGCCACAGTTCCTGTCAGGAGAACCTCTTTTAGTGTGGGCTCTCCATGGGCCACAATTCCTGTAAGGAGAGCCAGCTTCTGTATGTGCACAGTTCTTGTATGGAGAACATGCTCCAGCATGAGACTTCCATTGGCCACAGCTGTCTGAATCCTGCTCTTAATCCACTGGAGAACAAAGCAGAGGTGATTGGTGGCAACCAGCATGGCTTCAACAAGGGCAAATCATGCCTAACAAATTTGGTGGCTTTCTATGATGAAGTCACAGCAGTGGTGGACAAGGGAAGGGCAACTGGATGGTTGCACATAGAGAGTGGTGATCAAGGGCACAATGTCCACCTGGAGACCAGTGACAAGTGGCATCCCTCAGGGGTCAGTGCTGGGACCAGTGCTGTTTAACATCTTTGTCAGTGACATGGACAGAGGAATTGAGTGCACCCTCAGCAAGTCTGCAGATGACACCAAACTGTGTGGCACAGTCGACTTGCTAGAGGGCAGGGATGGCATCCAGAGGGACATGGACAGGCTGGAGAGGTGGGCCCAGGCCAACCTCCTGAAATTCAACAAGACCAAGTGTAACAAGACCATGCAATTCAACAAGGCCAAGTGCACCTGGATCAGCACAATCCCAAGCACAAATCCAGGCTGGGTGGCAAATGTCTGGAGAACGGGACAAGGACCTGGGGGTCTGGGTAGACAAAAAGCTCAACATAAGCCAGCAGTGTGTGCATGCAGCCCAGACAGCAACTGTTCCTGGGCTGCATCAAGAGCAGGGTGGCCAGCAGGGCAAGGGAGGGGATTCTCCCCCTTTACTCTGCTCTCATCAGACCCCACCTGAAGTCCTGTGTACAGTTCTGGAGTCTCCAACACAAGAAGGACATAGAACTGTTGGAGCAAGTCCAGAGGAGGGCCATGAAGATGATCAGGACAGGCTATGAGAGTTGGGGCTCTTCAGCCTGGAAAAGACTCCAGTATCTGAAAGAGGCCTACAGGAAGGCTGGGGAGGGACTAATTACAAGGTTTTGTTATGACAGGACAAGGAGTAATGGGTTAAACTGGCAGAGGGGAGATTTAAGTGGGATGTTAGGAGGAAGTTCTTTACAGTGAGGGTGGTGAGACACTGGAACAAGTTGCCCAGCGAAGCTGGGGCTGCTCCCTCCCTGGAGGTGTTGAAGGCCAGGTTGGATGAGGCCTTGAGCAACCTGTTCTAGTGGGAGGTGTCCCTGCCTTTGCTAGGGAGTTGGAACTGGATGATCTTTGATGTGCCTTCTAACCTAAACCATTCTATGATTCTATAATTCTATGATTCTGTTGTGTGGCTTTAACATACAATTGTTTTGGTAATGGTGTATTTTAGCACCAGAGAACTGAAAGTCAATATTCTTTGATAACAGGAGGAGCACTATATCCAAGGTGCTCTCTTCTCAGTCTCACAGTCTATACTGTGAGGCACCTGCTCAGGTACAATGAACACCAACCGACAAAGAATAACATTTTTTTCAGACCTGATCCCCTATGTATATAGAGTGCATACACTTTTTTTAATAAGTTAGTGAAAGTGTACAATAAGTGCATGCTATGAGTACACCAGGCCCATTTTACAGGCCTCAGCATCATTTGACCCACAGATTCTAAACTGTTACTTGTCCAACTTCACCAATCATTTGCTGTGGGTGTTAGATAGAAGCCAGCCTGACTTTGGCTCTCACGGGTTGAAGAAGGTGGCCTGGCACAGGCCTCTGGTTTCCCATAACATAGCAGCTGCCTCCCACAGGAGTAAGAGATAGAGAAATATCTGAGTTAGAGAATAACAAATTGTCATGTATATTAATAATGGGATTGTGCTTAATTATAACAACCAATTAGTATGCTTCTGGTTAGGATGGTGTCCTGGTATGGGTGTGATTAACACCCTAGAGTTGGTTCAGTTCCTGGAGTCCCTCCTCCCCCTTCTGTACAAGGTCTGGGAGGGGTTGAGGGGCAGGGGCACACCACGTGGCCCCAGGACCCAGGGAGACCTCAAGCTGCACATATGTGTGGGACTATTTTGAACCAATTGGTCAGTTAGAGAATGCTGAATACCTATTGGTCAGTTTCACGCGCCCCCTAGGGTATTTAGGCAGGGGCCAGCGACCATTAGGAGTTCTTTCTTCGTCCTTCTTTGTTCTCCCGTCGTGCTGTGAAGAGCTCCAGCCACGTGCAGCAGCAGAGGCAGCAGCGGCATCGCAGCTTACNCGTGCAGCAGCAGAGGCAGCAGCAGCATCGCAGCTTACAGAGAAGTGGCAAGGCTAGAACCCCCTTCTCTCTCTCTCCTTCTCTATCTGGGGATAAGTCGGTCCTTCTTTCTTTCCCTCTCTCTCTCAGGAAGAAGCACTGTTTTCCCCTCGCGCCCCTGCGGGTTTATAGGTGCAACTGGGGTCTGTTTATATTTAAGCTCCCTGTTCCCTAAGTTCTGACTGTTAAACTGTTTATCTGTCGCTTTAAGCAACTCATGCATTTGTTCCCTGCCAACCGTGTACCCAAAGAACCCGAGGGGCTCCAGGACCCCCCTCCGCGGATATCAACGCTAATTAAATAGATATCTCGCGACAGATGGATGGACAGAGTCCTGCAGAACTCATATTACCAATCAGAATTAGGCACATTGTCTTAGCTGATAAGCTAAACACTATAAAAGGATCATCCTATCGTAAATAAAGTTGAACAATACTTCAATCACATTGACTCAGCAATATTGATTCCATGCTCCTTCATGACAATTTGCCATGTGTATTTTTGGACAAAAGATATGTTTTTAAAATATGCAAAAAGAAAAGAGAGAATAGCCCTTTTCCTCTCAAAATATTCAACCATTCAAGTACCCTTGAATAGGCATCTTTGGAAAATAGTAACTGTTAAGGCAGTCCTGCGTAACATAACAGTCTCATTGTATTGACAGATGCTCATATTTCAGTGCTGACACAAATAGAAATTATAGTATGTCCAAGTGATTTTGCTCTAGTGATGTTAAGTGCTGTATAAAATCATATCTGACGACAGAAGTGATGCTTCCTGTCATCAAAACTAGTATCAACTGTGTTTGACTTAGGTTATATAACCGAAGTTTGTACTTTAACTTTATCCTCTTGTATGTCTTTCCTAGTACAAGCAACAGATCAATTTGTAACTTAAAGCTGCTTAGCATCTAAGAAGTAAATATAGGCAAAGTTCTTGTGGATTCTTTTCTGTCATTAACAATAATCACCTGTAGTTTGCTTCTTATAATCAGGGTGTCGTAGTCATTGTCTGTATGGCACCTATTAACTTAAATATTGGAAAGACTGTCTTCACCAACATCAGTGCTCAAAGAAAGAAAAAAAACTACTTTAAAGTATTTCCTAAAAAGACAGCATGTAAGTGTGAAAACATTATTTATTATTAAAATATTCTATTTAACTGATTATAAATGAAATTCAGAGAACATAAGCAAAACGATAAAATATAAAGACACTTGCTAATACTAGCTGATTTTTGGTGCCTCAGACATCTGTGCTCAATGATACTTATCAGTGGACAATATTCTCTTTGTGCAAGCTCATATATATCTTACAGTACAGGGAAGATGAAGTTTCATGAAGAGAGAATCTTAGAGTTGTAACAGTATATTTGCCTTCTATACATTCTCAGATGACAATGTATGAATAAATGTTTTGGCCCACTGTCATGGTTAAGGTGGAATGGGACACTTACAGAAAAACAAGACATAGTTCTAATCTGAGCAAATCCCTAGATTTTCCATGATTTGGTGAATTACAGAGGCTTAGAAAAAAAATCTGTTTTAAATACCAATATTTAAGTGATTAGACAATTTCAGAATGCAACTTTCAACTCTTTCTAGTTAGGAGCAGGAAATCAACCACTGGTTGTTTTTATTTCTAACTGAATGTGTATTTGAAGTCACTCTTCTAAAAGCAGTGGCAGGTTTATGTGACACAAAAGAAGCCAAGGACAAACACAGATGAAAGCAGGCGTATGCACACAGAATTTTAGGAACATGTGCTTTACATTTTATTGTAATACAGTGAAAACACTGATGTGACCAGTTACTCAATGTTGGCCAATATACAGGCCTTAATTTAATACAAATACCTTCAACATGGAATCAGTACAGGTTACTCAGAAGAATGCCATGACAAACATCCAGGATGAGTATATTCTTTCTACAGTGATTTTCTTTCCTTTCTTCTCACCAGCAGTGTTACAGGTATGCAATGTTGACAGAGTAATTAAAGACTCAAACCACTGCTTTTCTCAAATTGAACAGCTATGGGGAAGATAAGTTGTTGGTTTTGTGGGCGTTTTTTCCCCAGCAACTTCCTTTAATATCCATTCCAAATGCAAAAACACTTGAAAATCTCAGCAGTAGTTTCTATTCCATAAATGCATTTGAAATAATAAATCTTCAATGATCATATATGATTCTGAGTAGAACTGTTTGGCTACCTTGTTCACATGTTGTTGCCTGTTGATGTTCATTGCATCAGAAAATCCAGTTTAACATAGCTCTCTTTAAGCTGGAACCCTCTGGGCACAGTGTGATGGTTTGGGAGTTGCCACCCTGCGCCCCCAAATTCACCAGACTAGACTCAGTCGACTGGAAGTTATATTTACAGCTTAGCACAATTTACAAGCATATATATATGATATACACAAATATTTACAATTATACAGAAGTTAAAAGCAATACAGAAACAGAAAATCCCTCCCAAAACAGTCAGACTGCCAAAAGGCTCCCAACTCAAATCTCCTCCCCGCTCTTGCCTCTCTTTCCCTCCCTTCAGAAATAACCAGATCAATACCCATATATCTCATGTGATAAATCTGGGGAGATCTGAGGCAAGATGTCAAAAAGATGACAAGGAGATTAGAGGAAAAATCTTAAACCAGATTAAAGGGATATGGCAAATGCAACACACAAAGAGAACAAGTGAGAACTAACTGAAAAGTGTAAGAAGTGAGTGTCTTATCTTATATTTTGACTACTTGCTTCTCTCAGCAGAATACTGAGTGATATAGGTCACCGTTAATTTTTTTTCTTTCTGCTCACAGCTAAGGATTTCATTTCTCTCAGTAAAATATTCCAGTTAACCTCAAACCAGGACACACAGGCAGAAGAGTATTTGGACCAAGATCCCTACACTCCAGCAAGAGACCAATTTTAGGGAATGGATTTCTGCTTCCATTTTAAGGAGTATGTGTATAGATTAACTTTGCTGACTCTTGCCACTTCTAGAAAGTTAAGGCTGTTGCCTGAGAAGGCTCCTAAGGCTGCTACTAATGCACCTGTCCAGCCACACAACATATGAACTGCAAATATGATCTACATGTGGAGGTTTTGATGGGTTATTTTTAACCTAAACCACTTCTCTGATTTGGTTTACTGCTCACACACAGAACAGTATCAGTGTACCAAAACAGCAGTATGATTCAAGAACGAGCAGCAAGACATGAGGATGCAGTCAGATGAAGCACACACATCTGGTATTAAAAATGCATGCCAAATTGCAGAATAGTATACTTTCTCACTAAATAAACTATCCCAACAGCTCATCTGAAATTGCCTTAGATGGTGAACCACTGTCAAGCAGAAGAGCAAGTCGCTGTGGTATTTTGTTTCTAGTGTTATTAACCCACAGAGGACTGTGGGAGATGTGCTGTCCAGACTGCATAGTGGAAAGATGTATGGGGAATAATTTATTTTTATTATTTCAGGATAAGTTTATATATAGAGATACACATTTTCTTTGTAAATACAGGTACTTAGCTTCCAGTGTCAGTTCCACCTTTTCTGCAGGTTCTCTTAATTCCTAATGTAACTCAACTCCTTCTCTATTACATCATTTTATCAGTTATTGCACTGATTTTGCTCTCTGCCTGGCCATGCATCTGATAAGTTTAAAAAACATTTTGGAAAAAAAAATATTAAAATAGGGATTTTTCACATTCCATAGATTGATATTTTGCTGAGTTTATTGATGTCTGGTGGATCATGATCACATCTACACTAGCACATGACACATTTCCTGCTGTGAGGCAAACTACACTACATTTCTCATCTGCATAAGAAACATTTTTGTGGCAATATCTGAATCTGACAGTTTTACAACCCACATTTTCCTGTCAGTTACAACCCCTGATACCTGTTCGATACCCTCTTTAGAAGCCCACAGGCCACTAGACTGGAGATTCTACGAAGTGCCTGTAACTTTCAGCAGTGTCTCTCTTTTACTATATTCTCACAGCAATGCTTGTCTAAAGAGGCTGAAGTTTGTCTCTGAGAAGCATAAGTGGTTTGTGCACATTTTCCCCTTGCTTATGTGACACTTATTGATACGCTACAATATCAAGTGTGAGGGACAAGTCACCTAATGAAGGGTCAGGGTGGGGTTCTCTCGAGTGGTTAGAAATACAGCTGCAATGAGATTGTTCAGAGACAGTCACATGTTTACTGCATCAGCTATAGCAAAATGATAGACCTAAGACTGCTCTTGAGACAGAGCAGAAAAAGCAGAGACATTAAGAACATAAACTTGCAATGGAAAAGGAGTCTGAAAACTTCAATTTCCTGCCATTCGAGGGATAAAGCTTTGTATCAGTTTTTGTGAATAAGACAAACCCAGGAATGGCAATCACCTCTTGAAGAAAAGCCTGAAAGTCTCCCCAGATTGGTTAAGTGGTCAAGGTAGTGGTGAAACAACGTTACAATCTCCCACCAACGAAACCACAATTTAGCATTTCAGTTTTGAATCATACTTGTTTAGATGCTTTCAGAATGACAGTGAAAATGTCTTGACTGGTAGAAATACAGATTCACAGCTGCTGTTGATTGCAGTAATTCCTTTGATGTCAGTAGTTGGAGAGAAGATGAATAGCAGATGAGGAGCTGCTTAACTCCTTTACACAAAACAGTCACTGCTCCACATCAGTGTGATCCAGGGAAGCCCTCTGATTGTTCTAGAGATGAAGACTTAAAAAAGATACATAGCTGACTGACAAACTATCAGATCTTGCAATGTGCTGATCTCATAGGAGCTACACATCTGTATATGCTTAGGACGACAAGATGCTCCTGCACTGCCTCAGTGTCCTGCTCTGGTAGTTCCTTAGCATTTGGCAGAAGTGTTAAACTGTCCACATTTCCAACTGAATGCAAATGAAAGGAATTTTTATTCCAAGAAGCTTAAAATGCCATTTTTCTGAATTTCCAGGGGATGGGACTCTACCATCTCACAGCTACTTTTAATGCATATGATATTTAGTAGTTGAAATCATACTGTATTTCTTTTCCAGATGCAGTAAACAATCTTTGTAACTAAACTTTTAATTCTTAAGAAATGTTTATGTTATTTTTCCTCTGGCTCAAAATACCATTATACATATGTGATCCATATACATGGATTATTTTAGCAGCAGGGTAGCCATAGTATTCAAGTTATTTAAGCAAGGCAAGGTTTGCAGGAAGAAGTAACAGCTTTGATTTCAGTATGAGCTAAATCAGGAATCAGTGACTGAGTTCTTAAAAACACACTCCTCTCTAAGATCGAGGGAGCCTTACCAAATGCTGCTAAATACCTGGTATGGTGCTCAAGTTTTCCTTTGTTCTCACGGTACCCGGAGGAACTGCAATACCAAGCAGGAATGTTTAAAAGTTACTCTAAAATGTTTAAAAGCAAACAAACAAAACCCCAAACAAACGAAATAATAACGAAAACGCCATGGGAGGTTGTTCCGATTTCGTCCCACACAGAAGGAAGTCAATCACCAGTGAGCAGTCTTGCACAGCCTGGGTAGGCAGAGCTGAGGATTGCCCGCTGCTGCTAGGGCTCTGGTTTCAGGACTCATACCCTCCCACTGGGTGGGAGGGAAGGACGAGAAGGACCCGCTCGGCACAGGGTCGTTGTGGGAAGGCTTACAGCACAGGGGTACTGGATATTTTTAAATCCTAAATTCGAAAGGATAACATAACCAGCTTTTCTCCCGGAAGACGGGCACACACGTGGCTGGAGATCCCAGTCTGGTGCTCTGGAGACGTGCTGCGGGAGAAGAAAATTCAACTACTTGAGCCCAGGCGCTTCAAGGGCTGTTGGGGTGGGAAGTTTTTAGGAAAAGCCTGCTAGATGTTTCTGCCACCAAAACTCACTCCAGACCACACACCGTCCCGGCACATTGGCAGCTCTCCCGCGCCGCCCTCCGGGCAGGTGTATTGGGGCTGGGGTGCGGTGACGGCGCCATCCCGCTGCGGGTGGGGATGGCCACGGCCCACTGGTCCGCACCCTGTCCGGAAATATGGGGGTTTCACGCGTCCTACCGTCCTAGTGCCCGCGGGCCGTGGCCCCTTCCACAGCAACCCCGTGAGGGCGGACTGGGCGGGGAGAAATGGGACCTGGGAAAGGAGCTGGGCTGCCGCTGCGCGGGAGGAGGCGGTGCGGTTGAGCGACTCTCCCATCCCCTCTCAACCTGCACTCAAGTTGCGGCCGGGGGCCGAGTTGCTGGTATCACAGGCAGCGCAGGGTGCGGGCTAGCGCAGGGACAGGGAAGGGTTGGGGACACAGCCGCTATTTTCTCGCCGAGTGGGAGAGCGGGACGAGGAGGGAAGCCGGCGTCGGGCCCCTATCTCCCTCCGACCTGCCGGAGCTATGCGGAGCTGCTTGAGGGCTAAGCGGGTTGCGGGCTGGGCCACCCCGCTGCTCCTGGTCTGGCAATGGCTGCCGACGGCACGGCCCTACAACTTGGATACCCAGCACCCGCTGCTTTTCCAGGGGAGCAACGGGACCTTCTTCGGGTACTCAGTTCTCCTGCACCGCCACGGCGAGGAAAGATGGTGAGTCTCTGGCCGGGCCCGTTTTGCTTGTCGCGCCTTCTCCCGGCTCCGGCGGCCCTTCTTCATGTTTCCATCTCTGCCCTGCAGGCTTGTGGTGGGTGCCCCCCGGGCCAGCTGGCCCGCTAACATCTCAGTGACCACCCCTGGAGCAGTTTTCCGATGTCGGATCGGGACCAACCCCAGCGGTCGGTGCGAGCAGCTCCAGTTGGGTGAGTCGCCGGCGGGGCGCGGGAAGCCCGGCAGTGGGCCTCGGTGGGGCGGGAGTGGGCGACTGCGGGCCCCGGGTGGCGCGGCGGGTGGCAGGGGTGACCGTGGCGGCGGCGGGACAGGACGTTCCGTGCTCGTCAGCCATGCGCTTAGCTGGGCTCCTCGGCTTTTCCCGAGTCCTTTCCAGATTATGCTCGCATTTACCTCTCAACGAAGAGCGAGATCAACTCTTCTGACAAAGAGTAGCAAACGAGGCAACTCTTGTTGATTTTTGGGGTTTGTTTTTTTTAACAGAAAGAAAAGCACCAACACTTAATTTAGGTAGGTCGCGTGTGACAGCTCCCGTTCCCATAGTTTTCTTTCGCACCTTTCAGCACCGGGTCCTAAAGCCTCGTAAGAGTTCAGCTTGTCTGTCGTACTTCTTGGCAGAAATCTAGCTCAACTTTCAAAGCAAAGGGCTCTATCATTACCTCAGAGATGGTCGGGTTGAAGTTTGTGCCTAAACCAAGCCATCCCTTTGTAGAGTCCACTCTGAACCAACTCTGAACTAGTGATCGTGCAGATGGGTTCTCCCTGCCTGCAGATTTTTTGAAAATGTGAGTTTCAGAGGAATAAAGTTGTCGACTGAATCAATTTTTCCTGTTTCTGCAATTCAGTCTAACTTCTCCCTATCTCCCCGGTGCTTGTGTTTGTAAGATGTAAGTGGATGCAGTTAACCAACCTCAGAGTGCTTGATACTTATTAGGAGAACACTTTGCAATGGGTTACTGTGAACATTTGGACTGCATTCTTGTCCTCCTTGCGTGCAGTGCCATTCATCCTATTGCTATGCGATTTATTCTACCCCTATGCTTTGTATAGAGTGCTTCCTGAACTTTCTGTCCTACTGCGACTAAAATCATCCAATCCGTTAGAACTATAAACTTCCTGCCCAGTGAGGATAAGAAGCGCGGGAAAGGGTTTTCAAAATATTTGCAACCAACGAAAAGTGATAGTGCTCTGTGACCTGATGGGCTTTCAGGGCAGAAGGCAACGTTCTATAACAAATGTTTACACATTCTCTACACATTTATACATACCACATAGAACTGGTGAACTCTGTCCATTTATTTCCTACAAATGGAAATAAGAGGCTTTTTATAACTAAGCTACAAAAAACCTAACTGGTGCTTTACTTGTAGGAACATAAGGCAAAACCAAGCAGTTTCCCATGGAAGGAACAGCAATAAAACTCACGCCAGCACAAGTAGTCTTTTCTTTGTTTGTTTTTCTTTTTTTTGTTTTCATTAAATTCAGTCCAATATTAGATCTAACTAACTAGCCAACTAAAATGGTGAAATAGCATGTGCGAAGAGGCAATAAACTTCTCCTGGATTGGATGTAAAAATGATCCTTCACTATGTGGGAGAAGGAAAGGAAGGGAAGAGTAGAAAGGTTTAGGTTCTTTAGAACTATGTGCATCTGCAGCACTGCTCAACTTACTTGTTTAGCCAGTGGAGAAACAAACACTCTGAAAGTAACTTGATGGGCTTTTCCTCAGTAGATTAAGGGATTCTAAACAAAATGATGTAATAGGTGAATTAAAATGTTTACATGGTTCAAAAGATTACATTTAGCACAGCTTCTGTTCCCGGCTTGCACAAGAACTAATTTTTAAAATGTTTGTTTCCCTTAGTAGTACATGGCATCCTCACATCACTAAGGTACATCTACAGTATTTCTGAAGTTACATAGATACTGAAAAGAAGTGTTCTATTGTATAAAGCAGGTCAGTGAGGTCAGTGAAGAAGCCAAAGGCAGCTGTGGTTCATGAGATATAAATGAAGTAGGGTAGTATCTGAGTTTTGTTAAGCCTCTGCTATCATGCCAAGTAGTCACCAAAATACACAAGAGAATTTGCAGTTGCAGAGCTGAACTTAATTATCTCGTTTTACTCATTCAGGCTGTCAGCAACCTTTGGACATAATGGTTTTATCCACACTGTGTGTTTAATCAAATATGTCTTCATCTTTCTGCTTGGATTCTTCCTAGTGACAAGTTTAGGTTCTGATCTTGTAGAATAGGGTAATTTCCTTTGAAAATTGTGCTGGAGTGTATTACTTTGCTGAGAGAAGCAAGTTGAGAAATAGCTCTTTTTTTTTTTTTCTCCTAAATATTTGAATTTGCATTCTTTGAGGTAATAAATTTCTGAGTCATAGAAATGTAGAAGTGACAACAGACAATAGAAGTTGTTTTTTCCACATGTTTGGCCTCTGTAATAAATGGATGCAAGTTACTGAGAGACCTATGTTGAAATAATTTGTTGCTATTTTTCACTAAAGTTGTCTTGTAACCCGTGTAACTAATTAATGAAGGATTCATGCAGTTAGGAAGCTTCCTATCACACAAAATCACCATTGTATTTTTATGTCAGACATTCCTATTTGCTCTCTCAGTAAAGAAAACAGTTGCTGGAAATAGTGTTGTGCTTCAGTCATCCTAGAATCTGGAAATAACTCATCCAGGTGTTGCAGGGGCCTGGTCTGGTTTAAGATGCACCATACAATATGCTGCTGTAAGAAATATTAGCAAATCTTTGTCTTATTAGTGGGTACTTTTGAATCTCTCTCTGGTTGCTGAACAGAGAAATAATATTTTGAGAGTTTATTTTCTAGTTCTAGTACTTTTGTCAATGATATCAAGTATTCTAAACTGCTTACTTGTTTGTATTTGGAGTAGTTTTAAATATTGACTTGTAATCAAGCTCTAGGCACAAATACTAAATATGATGGTTTAAATTTATTACTTGGAGCACTAAATGTCCATCTTCTACCAGTTTTCTGGTCTTCTGAATTTCAGAACCTTGTCCATGTCAGTTTAGAATAGTCACAGATATTTCATAGGGTCTTGCACAAAGTTCTTTAGATGTTTTGGCTTATTACATTCTGGACTTGCAAAATATTACAGAAATACTTCAACAAAATGGCGCTCAGATTTGGAATAGAGTGACTCATTGACTAAAGACTCAGGAAATTATTTAGAAAAAAATGCTATACAGTTAAAAAAAAAAAAGTGTTAAGTGTACACAGTAAAGTCAGTGCATGTTGTTTCACGTGAAGCCAGGAAGCTCTGCCCAGAGTTTCATCCTTCCACCCTTCTTTTAAGTCTCTTTTAAGTCTCAATTAACCTATATAAGTCTCAATGAACAAATAACCCTCTAACTAAATTGGAGATATCGTTATAATGGGAAAGTGAAGGTAATGTTTTTTCCCAAAAAGCTGACCTGTTCAGCTTTGACTCCAGTAAATTTGCCTTTGGTAGTCTGGCTTTTTGATCTCAGTTGCATTGCTCACATGCTGCCAGTAGTCTTCTTTGAAATACACTATTCTAAGACAGGACCGTTTGGACCTAGGTCTGTTACAGAGCTATGGAAACAGCTGCCACTTAACCAAAGTGTTTGGTTGGCAGAGGCAGTTTGAGGGATGTAAAAGGACTAAGGCCTATCAAATTTGTGAAAAGATTAAAGGTTGCCTTCAATGACTGGAAAAAAGAGTCTGATGAGATCCTGACATCTAGAAGCGGGGTATCAGACAGCTTGTCATCTTTGCAGTAGACTTCATTGTTTTAATAAGTTAGAAATAGGACCAGAGGAGTTCTAGGGAAATAAAAAGGATCATGGGAGGATACTGGATGTGAAAAGCACTGGAGCAAGTTATATAAAACTGTTTTCTCAGATGACATTGCAAACATTTGTATTAAGAGTTCTTGAGGCCAAAGCTAGAAGTGGTTTTATAAGTCATGACCTTTTTTATATGTGATTGTGCTATTTCTGAAGGTGCTTGCAGCAGGGATTATAACAGAAGTATATCTTCCAGCTGTGTAACATACACAGGCTGGGCAATTACTTATCTCTTGGTGACTTTATGACAGTGCATGCTCCTTTTCCCTGAGGCAGCCAAGCTGCCATATCCTCTTGAGTTTATGCAGCACTGCTTTGGTGGTTTTGCAGAATACAGCATTTTTCTTCTTGTGATAAAGCTTTTATAATGTCATACACTGTGCAGGCGCTCATCATAGTCACTGAGATGTCAAGCTCAGGCTTCTTTCACACACAAAGGCCTATAATTTTCAAGATAATGGCGTACTTCTCAGTCAGAAAAAGAGAGGAGAAACAAGACAGCAGGTTAGCAGAGGGCCAAAGTGAACCTGGAACAAGAATGCATGGTGCATTCAAGGAAAAGGGAAATGCAATCCAACAACCATGAATGATGATGTTTGTCCTTGTTACAGACTTCTGAAATAGGCAACAGGAATAAAATGCTGAGACAAGCGAAACTTCCTCTTATCTTTCACATCATTATCTGATCTTGTCTGACTTACTGGTGGAAGTTCTCAGAAAGCCCTTTGAGATCTACAGGCCTGATACTAGTCTTTTCCTCTTCTTCCATTTCTGGCAAATCCACATACACTATAAAGCAAGTCCCAGATCATAGGAGGATAGAAAGCATTGCTAGAAGGAAGTTACCAAGAGTAGCTTTTGTGATTTAAAGAAGGATTAAGTCTTACACTTGAATGTAATGGAATTTCATTTTATGAGGCAATTTCAATCAGATAAGATGCCTATAATTCATGCAAACCATGGAAATGTCTCCTTTAGGAAATGAGGGCTTCTATGTGACATAACTCTAAATCAAATTCAAGAAGTACATCCCAAACTTGTCTAAAAATATTTTATATTCAGTACATGGAAGTTCATATCCCTGACATTAGACAAATAGGAGAATTCAGAAGCTTATAGCTTAAACCTCAGTAATAGACAGCCTACAGAAATATCTTAGTTTCAGTAGATTTCTACAGTAATGCATTTTACTTTATGCTTGTCTTGGAGTAAGAGCCCATGTGTCGTTAATTATCATTCGTCACCTGATCTGAAGGAATTGCTAAGTTATAGTAACACAAAATCTTTTGGTCCAAAGACAGCTGAATGTGATATTACTGTGAGTGGATTTTGCATACTGTTGATATCTTAGGGAAAGGCACGTGGAGGCAGAAATAATAAAAAGAGATGAGGAAGGTTCATATACCTCTTAGCCATGTGATGGGTGCTATTTTTGGAATAAGGTAGAGTACAATTGCAGTATGCAGGGTGCATCATCCTCTCTGCAGTATGATGAGAGGTTCTGGGCTGCACTACTCTAATCTCTCAGTTGGAACAGGGCAAAATTGTGATATTTGGAAAAAGAAGTGGAGAGGTAGTACTAGTGTGGAAGTAGAAGAAATCAAAACTCCAACAGTTTCTTCAGACAAATGTAATTTGCTAGGTGTCTAATAAAATTGAATAGAGTGAGCTCTAAAATAAAGATGGTGCTGAGTTTAATTCCTACAAATTCTTCTCCTTACATTTTCTTGCCTTGTCGTAAAGTGTTATCTTGATTCTATTAATCTGGTATTTTCTCTCCAAATGTCTATTGGAGTCTAAGTATCACTTAAGATAATCATTTAAGTCAGTGTTGGTCATGAGAATATGTGTAGCAAACCCCACATTTATTCATGTCTGTCTTGGGTACTGAATAGATGTGGTGTGACTTGTTATTTTGTTTTCATATGCAATCAATATTGTGCAGTTTTATGTCTTGTAAAAGGAATTCAGTAAGTTTACTAAATTAGGAGTATAATTATTTAAACTTGCTGGTAAACAGGATAGTAATAAATTTAATCTCTAGTGAGAGTATGGTTTGGGGAGGGGGTTTACTTTATTATTTCCCTGTCCCTGTTCCTGTCTGCCCCACTGAGCTGTGGTCTGCATTGGCTCCCCCTTCTGGGTAACTAAACCCTATCAACCTAGAAGTTTTGGGTTCACCACTGACTACATTGTATCCGGTAAAGACTTAACAATTCTGCAGAAGAACTTGTTCAAATTACCTGATGTATTTTCTTATTTTGTTAAGAAGTTTTTCAGTAAATTGTGTCATGATGATGCATAGAAAATACTTACTCAATAATCTAGTTAATACTTGCTCATAATAACATAAAATAAAATCTGTACCCTTCAGAGGAGGCTGGAAGAAATTTCATTGTGTTCTATGAGGTTTAAAAAACAGACTCTCAAGAACAAAAGCAGTTACTAAATAATTGCCACATTGTAAGGAATATACAGAACGTGCATATGTTGTGATCTGAGGTCCCTAGATCTCTTTTTTGATAGCCATTTGCAGTGGACGTAATTTTTGGGAATGCTACCAGTAGATATGTAGTTGGAGAGCCGCTTGCATTAGACTAGAGTTTAGACAGGGCTCATGAGTATTACTTGTGTTTCTTAGGAGCTTTTAGGCCGAAGAGCGCTTGCAAAGCCAACCCTTCTGTCAGATTGAACGTAATGTAATTTTCTATCTTAATTTCAATAACAATAGAGAAGCCAGTCCTCAATGCCAACCTATGACAGTATGCTTCATTTGGTTTTGTGCAACTGTTCCTTTGTTCAGTAAGAATATGAAAAGTTTTCGTGGCCTATGTATCCAGAGCTCATATCCACCTTAATTACTAGAGTCTCCCTGTAGTGTTCTTGACTGTTACTGTTAGCCTCTACACAGCTCTTCAGCCTGTCCTCCTGCTCAGAGCATTGCTCTTTGTGCCGTAGGCAACCCCAGTGGAGAGCGCTGTGGGAAGACTTGTCTGGAAGAGCGTGATAACCAGTGGCTGGGTGTCAGCTTATCAAGGCAGCCAAAAGAAAATGGATCCATCGTTGTATGTATTAACTGCTGGAACTGCGTGTCTATTTCTCAGCCTGCCTTCACCTTTCATGTGCTTCTGTGTCAAATATCGTATTTGGTTTTTATCTATAGGCTTGTGGACATAGATGGAAAAATATCTTTTACATGAAAAATGAACACAAACTCCCATATGGTATTTGTTTTGCTGTCTCTTCTGATTTTCGAACTGAACTGAGCAGAAGAATATGCCCATGCTATATAGGTAAGAATGATTGGGCCCTTTTTAGGGAAGGGTAAGATGCGTAATTGCATAATGCAGAGTTTGTGAAGACCTGGTGTTGCTCTAAGGCTGTCTGCAGCCAAGAATTAGAAGATTGACTGCAGATTATACAAGTTCAGCTTCTAATGTAATTTGTTAGCAAAATGTTTATCGCTTTAAGGAAAAGTTGCTGTCAACAGGTAAAAAAATACTTAAATACTTGCTTCTTGCACTGATTTGCTGAAGAGTGTGTGCTCCTCAAGAGTAGGCCAATAAAGGACATCCTTCTTTCTTTTACTGTGTCATTTGCTTGCTCTGCTCATTAGAGTGCCTCATGAGAAGAGCAGCAGTTAATATCTGCAAGAGATTGTTGCCATCTGCTCATTAGCTTTGGTATAAAGCTGCTGTGGTTCCTTGACGTAGTGTGTGTTCATGTTACTTATTTGCCTTCTGCCAAGGCCCCTGATATGGTGTGAGACGTTTGGTGGTCCTTCTTCAGAGAACTTCAGAAACAGAATGAGTCAAGAATGAATCAAATTAATCCATCTCTACCTTCCCTCTCACACCTACCTCCTATCCAGAAGAACATTCTCCTGACCCTGCCCTGTGCCAGACCAATAGAGTAATGTTATCAAATGTCCTGCTGCTCTTTTGGAGACTGTTAAGAGCATTGGTGAAATCAGGCTGTTATCTTCAGTGACTTTAAGTGAACAAACCTGTGGTGGAGCTGAAAGGAACTCTGTTGAGAGGCAGCTAGCAAAGAAAGGCAGGAAAACAGAGATGGATATAAAGACAACTGCAAAGGATGATAGATAGTGATATGTCTAAGACAGCCATACCACAAGTCTTTCAGACCTACCTGTACTGCTTAAACTATTTGTATTAGTTTATTCGTGGAAGAATCTAGAAAGACATACAGCTGTTAAAGTCACAAGATTTCAAAGGTATTTGTGATGAAGTGATACTGCTTTCTGTGTTTCCATACTATATTGAAGATAAAGGTACCATTTGCTTTAGTTTTATTCCAGAACTGAAAGCCAACATTGTTTCAGTTTGTTTTTTAACTTATATTGATAACCTGGCAATAAATTGTGAAACTGTACGCTTCTTATCCTTTTAAATATTTCTTACTTGTTCACAGATCATGTGCGGAAGTTTGGAGAAAACCATGGATCATGCCAGGCTGGAATGTCTAATTTTTACATTGAGGTGTGTATGAAAGATACCAAACCCCTTTCTATAAATACTTATATGTTTTTTTCTATATGTATACATATATGTAAATGCAAATAATAACACTGTCTTTTATTGTGAGAGGGAATTGAATCTTTGTAGAAGTTTCATGAAATTCCCAACTAATACTTTTACTTTTTATTCCCAAGAATACTTGTACACCTTACTAAATCCAAAGTGTGAGCATGAATATAACAGAATAGGGAACTTTATTGTTGTCTTTAAAGTAATGCTTGATACAGCATTAATACTAATAATGCTTACCTTCTTGCTTTACAGACTAATATTCTGTGCTGTAATGCTATGATTTCTAAAAAAACGTATTTCGAGAAAAGAATATCCTCTTTGTTACTCTTTGAAGTTGTTCACTGTTCAAAGTTTTAATAAGTTCTTTTTTAGGAAAGTCAGGAAAATACTGGTCAGTGATCTAGTAGTAATTCCCCAGTACTGAGGCAGATATATCTCACTGAATTCACAGAAATTTTGAAGAAAAATGCCTGGCTTAGTTTTCTTGCTTTTGTGAATGTTTAATTATGAATGACATGGTCTTGTTTTATTTTTCTTGTAGGACTTAATAATAATGGGAGCCCCTGGATCATTTTATTGGACTGGTTCTGTGTTTGTATACAATACGACTGCAAATACAATCCATGCTTATGCAGATTCAAATAACCAAGTGAAATTTGGCAGTTATCTAGGTACTTTAAAATATTTACCATTTTACAAAAATATAATCTAAATAATTAGGTAAATAGCTGATGAAGTGAGTGTAGTGCTTGCATTAGTAATGCCAGAAGTGACAGTTCTAAAGATGTGTTCTAATTTTGTTAAGTATTATTTAGTTTTAAGGCTTCCTCTGTGTTGTACTTACATGTAAATTTCTGGCTTTGTTCTTTCTCCACTGATTTTTCTGTTGTTTCTTGATTTAAACGGTAGAGATAAGCTTCATTACCAATGGTTTGCACTTCACTGTAAAGTCTGAAATGCATCCAAGAGCCTTCATAGCAAAAGGCATAGTGATTTTACATGGACTACAAAAAGTTCGTTACAGTAAAAGCTGCAAGAAAATGTCATAATTGCATTGTCAATGTGGGGAAACGTGCTATGACCTTAAAACACAGGCTTGCCTCCAGTTGTGTTTGGTTTATGTTGCTGGGGGTTTTGGGGGCTTGCTTGTTTGATTTGGTATTTTTTATTCCAACCATATCTTGGACTGAACACATGGGAAAGCAAACGTTATCTATAAATGCAAGGAAATCCATGAAGTTCTTACTCATGTATCTGTATTCAAGTTCTAGAACTTGTCAGAGTTTATGCTAAGAACTATGAGCAGCTTTGATTTTCTCACTAGACACTAAGAAAAACTTGTCTGTCCTTCCTTTACAAGAATGTTTTTTGCCTGTGACCACTGTTTTTTGCATTTTCCTATTCATAGGTCCATTCACATGTATAAATATTTCCTGTTTCTCATTTAACTCTTTTGACAACAGGAGACAGGCATACATTATGAAATAACTATTACAAAATAAAAAGTGATTAATACTTCCAAATTCCGTACTGAGCCTTGCAAAGACTCTCGGCTCCGAGGGAAAGGCAAACAAAATAGATGCTAGATAGCAAAAGGTGATTAGATACCCAGATCGTGATCATCAACTGCTAAGGTTTCTAACTGTGTATAAAAAAAAAAACTCCAGAGAATGCTTTTCTAGTAACAATCAGGAGAAAAAATGCTGCATTTTTCTGAGGGAAAAAGCTCATTCCAGATTTCTGCTTGTACAAGTATAAGAATGACAATATCTATAATAAATGAGCCAAGTCATTGACAGCCAAAAGCTGAATACAAACAAATAAGTGAAAGCTTGCATAAGAACTCTACTGGGGAGGATGCAGGGAAGGCCTTCCCTCACATACATGGGATCTCCTGGTTCTCTTGGCCATCCAGACTTGAGATCTGATGGAGCTTGCTTCACAAATACTTCTCCAGTGATGTGGTGCAACTGTTAGCAATGCCCATGCTGAATCAGCAGAGCCATGTGCCTTTTAGACTTGCCATTTCTACAGAAAAGTGAAGAAATGGTTCATCTCTCCACAGTAGCAGCTGTGATAAGTCTTGAGTTTTCCATTGTTCCATGCTTATTATGAGGGAACAAAGTAGAGTATAATACCCAATGTGGTTGATAGAATGTAAAGGTACTGTCTTAACCCTCTCGGTTGCTGTTCTGTTGCATCTTTAGCATTAAGGCATTAAGTGCTTAAGACCTAATTGTGTTACTAAAGATTTATCTTTTTTAAAGTCCAATTTTGCTTCTCTCTTAAATAATGAACAAAAATATCATTACTAAGTAATGGAGTATATTGCGACCAGAGTGTAACTCAAGTATGTGACTAGATATAACTATCTACCTACTCTATCCCTCTTTGGGCAGGGACTGAGGAGTTAGCTTCATTATTTGTATTTTTCATGAAAGTTCTGAAGAGTAATAATAAATTGGAGATTGCAGGAGGACTGTGCAAAAGTAACCATAAGTTGGAAGAAAAGAAGTTTTTTAGATTCCAGACAATTAAAAGAAAGAGAAACTGGGAATATATAAATTTTGGTAGTGTTTCCTCGAACGCTTCAGAGTATCTTGGAAATTAGTAATGGACTTATTTTTAAAGGAATTAGTCAGTCTTTCAAATCATCTGGACCTTGACAAACTGCCATAAAGAAGTAATAGACAGTTTCTGTTAGAAACCTGAGAATGATATATTTTAATATCACAGTAAAATTGAGGTCACTCTGATTACTATTGGGTTTTTTTTGTGTATTTTGGGTTGTTGGGTTTTTTTGAGTGTGTGTGTTTGGGTTCTTTTTTGGGTTAATTTGGATGTTAGGTTTTTATTTGGTGGGTTTGTTGGTTGTTTTTTTTTTTTTTTTTTTTTTTTTTTTTTTTTTTTTGTTTTTTTTGTTTTGTTTTGTTTTGTTTTGTTTTGTTTTGTTTTTTTTTTTTAAGTTCACTAAGATTACCAATATTTACAGTTCAGGAAAACCAAAATAATTAGACAATAAAGGTCAGAGGAGATAAGTTAAAGTGCATCCACTTTAAGCTTAATTATTTGTCGAATAAGTAAAAACTAGGTGTTGACCTTTGAAAGATAAATTGCCTCTTATTCACCTCTTTTAGCTTAAAATACAAAAAGAAAAAGCCAGCTTAATGAGAACTTGACATCTAGACAGTTATCTTCACAGATGAAAGATCTGAGGCTCGTTCTCATCTGATCTAAGACTATTTTTCCATTTTCTTTGCATGCTGTGAAAATCAACAGCCATTCAGTAAATGCGAGAGTAGCAGAATATGTTAACTGTCTTTCCTGTTTCAACTTAGCCATAATGTATTCTGGAAAGGGTAAGAATGACATTTTTGTAGCTACAGATTAAGGCGTTAGTCTTCAGTTTGCAGTTCTGTGGCTGGATGTCTGCACCAAAATATGGTCCTGTTTGTAAAGAGCTGTCTCCACGTATTGCACTGTGTTATATAGATTCACTTACATAAACTGATGCAATGTTTTCTTATTACAAAATCGAGCTTTTGCTCCAATTTGTGCCTGACATTTTCATGTTTATGTCACTGTGCTCTGTGTGTATATGTTCACATGCATATAAGTAGCACGACATTTCATTTTTCTGAAATCCAGGTACAACAATAGTCAGAGAGTAACAACTGAATCATAGTATTTCCACGTTGCACTGATTTCATAATTTTTATTTCTGTTGCAATGTGAACTCACCAAACAGTGGCAGAATATGTTGTAAGAGAAGATTGTTTGCAATTATTGGTCTTCAAAATATGGCAGAAAATTTAAATCCTGAGAAGAAATGACTGTTTCTGACACTGCTTTTTGCTTGCTAAGACTTACTGTTTGTATTGACCTTTTGCTTATATTTCAAAAACTTTCTGTTTTCATTGCTAACTGGCATGAGGTTGGATTTGGAATAATTTGTGTTGTTGACAGTTTTTATACGTCATGCTCCCGTTTTTTTATCCTTATGTAACATATCCGGAATTGAAAATCACATTTCTAATTTACAGGATACTCTGTTGGAGCTGGACATTTTCTGACACCAGACAGTACAGAAGTAATTGGAGGGGCTCCCCAGCAGGAGCAGACTGGTAAAGTAAGAGAGCATTTATATGAAAAATATACCCCACATACCCACACATGATTTTCCAATTAACATACCAAAGACAACTATCAGACAGACGTGATTTCTCACAGAGAGAAAAGTCAAAGAAGGAATGAGGGAAGATGATCATCTAGGTAACATTGCTGTGAACTATGGTGCTAAAGAAAGGCACAGATAATAATAACTAGCTTGTACATTGTGGTATGTTTCTTTGCTGATGTACTAGCATATTCTGTAGAGAAAACACAGGGAATTATTTCAGATTGCTGTTTGCTAAACTTCAATTATGTTTTCATTTTAGGCATACATTTTTAGCATTAAGAAGCAACTAAATATTCTGTTTGAACTAAGGGGAAAAAAGGTAAATCACACTACTTCTCTGTACTTTAAAACTTCTAACATAACTTCATTAAAATTCAAAAATAACTTGATTTCCTGTTTGCGCACAGCTGGGTTCTTACTTCGGAGCTGCAATTTGTGCTGTGGACCTGAATTCAGATGGCCTCTCAGACTTGCTAGTTGGTGCTCCAATGCAAAGTACTATCAGAGAAGAAGGAAGAGTTTATGTCTATATCAATTCAGGTTCTGTAAGTGTTTTCTTTTAGAAACACATGGTAACACAGTCACCTAGTATAAAAAGCTAGGAAGAGATTTCCTGTCTCTTGTCATACACTGTTTCAGGACCTAGGAGAACAACCCTAGAACAATGACTAGAACACTACAACAGCAGGGCTGTGTATGACACCTGCAAAGGCTGGCTGTATAAACTAACTCATTCCTTAACACTAGTGATAGAACTGAGGGCAGACTGGTTTGTTTCTTAGCAAATTCAGGTGCTGACAGCCTGCCACTACAGCCTCTTTGTAAGCTCTTTGTCATTACCATGCTTACTGCTGAATGTGAAGAGCAACTTATTTAGTTGCTCCAGAAGCAAACAAGAATTAAAAGTTTGCATGCATTTAGTGGTACCAGTTCAGGAAAGAGATTGATAGTCCTCAGTTTGGCAAATAACGCAACTGGACAGATTATTCATTAGAATTCACTTCCTTTTATTTTTTTTAAGGACCAGAAGGGAAAGTACGACTACATTTTGTGTGCTTTTGAATTTGTTCAGCTTATTAAATTTTACCTTCATTTCCTTTTCCTCCTCTCCACACTAATACATATTTATTCTCTTATGCTTGCAATTAACGTTCTCATAGCATTTTTTCCTCACAGAGAACTAAGTCTGTCTGGGGGATTCCTACAATGAAGGCACACACAATTGCTCGCAAGCAGCCACTGTTTACTACTTACTTATCAAATGCAATTTTCTTAGAGAAGTAAGCCCTTGTATTCTGATACAAGCTCACTGTTTATTTGTTATACAGATATAACCTATGGGCACATGCTGCTGTTCTCCCTTTTAAAAAAAAACTTAATTATTCTTACACTAAATGCTGTCCATTGACTTTAATATTGCTCTCTTCTGCACCAGGGAGTTAAGTAGGAGTATATATTGGTGTCCCAGGCAGTTCTAGAATTTTGAGGAATACTCTGAATGCAACATCAATTCTGCTTTCCTGCAGGAGGCAAAGATGGTAGAACTGAACATAGAGCTCAGTGGGAGTGACTCGTATGCAGCCAGGTTTGGAGAGTCCATAGCCAATCTAGGAGACATAGATAATGATGGTTTTGAAGGTAAGTGTATAAAGAAAATCCCCTAGGTTTATTTTTCTCTGAACAGTGGACTATTGTGATAAATGAGAAATTATGGAAGTCTGGAAGTCTGAGAAGAAATTCAAGTGATGACTTGACCTTTATTCTCTAAGCCACAGTTTGAAATACAGCTGTTTCACAGTCATTGATATGTAATACCAAGAGATTAGGTTATGTTACTAATTAAGAGCATGAGTGTAAGGTGGTAACATAGTCTGTAACTTTGGGTACTGGACCTTAAAACCTGTGTTTTAACATCTAAAATGATTGTTATGACCCTATACTTCCCTTCAGGGGTTTGGACTGGATGACCTTTAAAAGGTTCCCTTGCAATCCAAAAAATTCTTTGATTTTGCTTCCAGTCAGGCTACCAAAAATGTGTTTGCTACAGAAAGCCTCATGGTCTGCTGCTTTCAGATTCTTTCATTCTAAGATAGTCACTGACTGTTCAAGTTGCCTGCAAAAACACAGCTGACTGAAGACAAGCAGAGGGGACCTGACCTAGTGGCTCCATTCATCTTGACAAGGTTTCAACCAAATAGGAATAGCCAGTATTCCTGAAAACTGGCATGTGCTCCCCTCCAGCAGCAGGGCAGGCATAAGAGGCTGTGTAGGGACAGGATAAAAATACATTTTTACATTTTCAAAATTTCATAAACAGTTTCATTTTTTTCCATCAAAACTTGGTCTGTATGCAGGAAGCCAATATCCTGTGCACAAAAATAATCATTTTTTTCTGGGCTGTATCTTTACCATTTCCACATTTTTCCTCACACTTCTGAATTACCTTTTTTTATTCGCAGTTAAAACCCAGGGTCTTCCACTCTTTCATGTGCTTTTGATCCTGTTCTGTAACCTGAAAAGTTTGGAACAGTCGTTCTCTTGTCTCCTTTTCCTTAAAATATTTCTCTGGGTTTTTTTCTACCTATGGTTCCTGTTACCCAAGCTCTTTATACATTTTATTTATCCCATTTTGCATTATTTTCAGAATTAGACAAGTTTCAGTTTTTGCCCCAAAACATTTGCAAACCACAAAGGAAAACCATATCCAAATGTAGGGCTGGGGAACAGAGAAGTAAAGTCAAATTAAAAGCAGCATAGCAAATAGATGAATGACATAGAATATACTGTAAAATGGGCATCCTAAAGCTGCAGGAGAGAGGAAGACCAAACAAGTCTATTAGCTAACACATAGAAAAGAAAAAGTGGAGGCAATATTGTAAGTGGCAGCAGAAATATTTGTAAGAAAAGCAGCTGGAAGCAAAATATAAAGAGAAATTGGGTGTTAGAAACCATTTGTCTATAGTAAGTAATAAGAAAAAGCACAGCAGAGCCGGCTTCTTCAGTGATCTAAGCAATCTTTGTAGGCCTGTGAAGAGAATGGCAGAATGGCATACATGTTGGTGTACCATATGACCTCTTCAAGAACACGTATAATTTTAATTAGCATAAATTGGATGTCTTATTTTCCTCTTGCCTGTAGAGAATACGTATTTTGTGCATTTTAGTCACTAAAATATGGATTCAATCAATATAGATTCAATCATGGAATTGTTCAGTAAAGCACATCATCAGATCTTAGCTTTTCTTGCAATTTTGATTTGCTGCAGCATGCGGTATTTCTCATTTGCATGTAGATCTGTTTTGCTTACTTGTGAATGAAAGTTTACATTCATTAATTTATAATAGTGACTTTCAGTATTATGTAATTGTCTCCCCTTCCCTCCCAATGCTTTTCAGTTAACAGCGCCTGGCTACTGGAATTGTGGGGCTTTTTGGTTGGTAAGGGCTGCTGAGGGTAGTTGGGTTTGTTGGTTTGTTATGTGTCACCACACATACAGCCATAAACCAAATCCCTTTGTACAAACCATCTTCCATAATTTACTTGGAAAATACCTGTTCAATCCTGTTATCAGCTGCTAAGTACATTACACTGCCTGAAATGAACCATTAATTTTTCTGTGAAGTAAGAGTACGTTCAGTCATTTACTCCATGTGAGA
The DNA here is from genome assembly GCA_013396835.1 of Psilopogon haemacephalus. Lineage (NCBI taxonomy): Eukaryota > Metazoa > Chordata > Aves > Piciformes > Megalaimidae > Psilopogon > Psilopogon haemacephalus. The sequence goes on from VWZI01004852.1 coordinate 279,643, forward strand.
GTAGTACAGTGTAGGGAAAGCATCATAGTTCCATGAATACAAGGAGGGGTTTGTTGTTTTATTTTGAAAGACTACAATAATTTTGGCTACTCTCCATTGAGTACTCGTAGCAACAGACTTTGTCTTGAATAAAATAGCTGTATCTGGCCCTCATTTTCCAGAAACCTAGCATTTAAGGTAGAGTCAGGTAAGTCTGTATTGTTTCCATTTGCTTTGTATCTATTGTCAGTTCTTTTGAGTTCAGTTAAATAAATTGGACTGATGGCATTGCATGCATCATCATTTGGATTTCTTTAACTCTTCCCTGCATTTCCTAGTCAACTGATTATTGTTAAATTGTTTCTTCACAGATGTAGCAATTGGGGCTCCACAAGAAGATGATCTAAAAGGGGCTATTTATATATACAATGGCAGGGAAGATGGAATTACACCCTCATTTTCACAGGTATGCTTTTCAATGAAAAGTGTTAAATCCAGGAAAACCTCAAGTTTACATATGTGACGATTTTCCCTGAATTGTCCTTTTTTACTATCTGAGATACTTTAAATGACTTTAGAAATATTTTATATAATCTGTGACTTCCAGTCATAATATAAATTGTATCAGAAAAATAAGTTGGTTTGGAAGCCACAGGCAGGAATTATGGGATAAAACAGCAGCAGTAACTGAGAGGCATTACTTTCAGAGGTATACTTTCTAGCAGAGGTAAGCATGTAACTGGTTGTGCTAACATTTTTCATTGGAAGTTTTCCAAGGATAATTTTCTCTATTGCCTTTTTTTCCTTCTCAGAGAATACAAGGACATCAAGTCAGTAATTCTTTAAGCATGTTCGGACAATCCATAGCAAGTGGCATTGATGCAGATAACAATGGTTATCAAGGTGAATTAAACAATTTTGTTTATTTTTAATTTTCAAAGGAGTAGGGAATCATGGTGGAACAACTTTATCATGGTATTTGTTACAGAAGCAATATCTGTTATTAAGATATGCCACATATTACTTTTTGGGAAGGCAAAAAGAAAGGAGGCAAGGGTGAGGCCAAGTAGTCAGTTTTCATGGACATCTATTACTGAAGGACTGAGAACAATGGAATAGTGAGATCATAATGCGCAAGAGGAAGGAAAACATAATTTTTATTTTTATGGCAGCCATCTCATCTGCCGATGACACAAGGAGTTAGTTTGGGCACTGGAAACATGTTTACTGTCCAGAGTAGTGTGGTAACCTCAAAATCTTACTGGTCTTCAAATAGTCTGGATTTTGGCAGGAATTTTTGAGCTCCTTGACTCTCAGTCTGTATGAGCAGTACCTTAACCAGACTCGGGGCTCATGGCATTGGATTAAGAATGTTGAGGAGTCCTTGTGGGCATGACACAGAAGTGCTAACTTGGTGTGAAATAGCTTAGCCATTTCCAAGTATATACTCATTGTTTTATTCATATTGTCAAAATACATTTACATTGTGCAGATACATGCTATGTCAGAAACTGCTTGTCCTGCCCCTGGGGATGTAAAAGCATAAAGTTATCATGAACTGCATGTTGTGTGCTCTGGCTATGTCAACAGAAATGTTATCTGTGTCAGTTTGTGAGGCTGGGCTAAGCAAGAGTGGAGAAGTAGTCTGCTATCAAGTCACCTGTTAGATTCATCTGACATAAACTTTTGCTACCTGATTTGAGAGATATGCATACTGTATAGTTTCATATATACAATATAAAATAATATACGTAACTGTTTATGTGTATGTGTGTAATATTGAATATCTGGATTACAAAGAAGGCAAGTACCTCCTCCATAGCTGATCTGTCCATGTCCGCTACTTAGACATTCAATAGAAATAAAATCATCACATTGCCACTATCTGCAAACTCAGCAAGTTAGTACTCAGCATTAATGGACAGGGGACAAGTATTTGAGAGATCATCTAGGTGGAGAACAACACATTGAAATGCTATTATATGCTGTTATATGGGCAACTGGTGTTTTAATGCTGACCAAAAGGAGAATATGCTACAAAATGCTCATACCAGAGAAATGGATAAATGATACATACTGATGTTTTGAGGGTTTTAAACTATTTTTTTTTTCTTTTTTTTTGACAGATGTAGCAGTTGGTGCATTTCTCTCTGATTCTGCTGTGGTGCTGAGGTAAGATTCTTGCATTTCAGTGCTTTTAGAGACCATACAATTTAAGTGTATTTTTAATGCAGCTTAATAAAACTCAGTAGTATATTTTTAACCTCCTGATATTATTCTTGGTGTCTTGAGCTTCAGTCATTAAGCTCTAGAATGCTCTACATGTAAAATGTTTAAATAAACACTTCAAAGAAAAGGAAAATATCGTTCTGAAACACTTTGAGGCAACAAATATTATGCATACAATTATTTGCTTTCTGAAAAATGCATACAGTTTAAAAATTACTATCATAAAATATAAAAATAGATTGTCAGAGATCATTAAATTCTTAAGCTACTTCTGAAGTGTTATAATAACATTAAATCTTTTCTGTTCTTAGAGCAAAACCAGTGATAATTGTTGAAGCTTCTTTAAGACATCTTAATTCAATAAATCGAACTAATTTAAACTGCATGGAAAATGACCAGCCTGCCGTCTGTATGAATTTGAAGATATGCTTTACCTATACAGGACGAGATGTACCCGGTTATATTGGTAAGCTACTTGGAAAAAATTCCGGTATATATATAAATACACCTATTTACAGAGCAATGCTACTAGTATCCAGTGGAACATTCATCTAAGTTGAGTATAAATTGAAAAATGAACCACATGGATAGCTATTTTAGCTCATTGTTACCCTTTGACATCGAGCTGTTACACATTTATTCCTATTAGGAGTAGCAGAGTTACGTTACATAGATAAGATGGTGATGCTAAGGATGAAGGTAAACTCCAGGTTGTCTACTGCATCAGTTATCTAACCTAAATTCCAGTAGCAACTCATTTAGGCAAAAATAGACTAATTTTTAGCTATCTGCTGGGTTATGATGTTAAAGTTCAGCTGGGACTATGAACAACCATTTAGTAATATTTTCATATGGGTTTTGCAGGAGCACTAAATCAGTACCATCATAGATACGCTATTTCCAGTACCTGAATTAACTACCTAATAGTAGTGCAATTACATTCACACTCATACTTTTGAACTATGTTATAATGACGGTCCCTTTCATAGCATCATAATAACTAAATCCATTATCAGTTAGGTTTTAAAATGCTGTTAGGTTGTATTAAAAAACAGAATGCACCTATTCTGTGAATGCTTTCTTTTACATGGACCCATGGACCTAATTAAAATTTAAAAATAAAAGTTAACATTTAACATTTAAAAAGTGAAATATTTGTCTCTGTGTGTTGATTGTTGAAATTTAATATCTGCCTTGTAAGTAACTGAAGTGAGTGTGCTTTAAATAGGTTCTGTTAGAAAACTATAAATGCAACCTGACAAAACTATCCCTGATATAAAAACATGTATCAGGGATCAGTCATGATGCAAGCAGTTTTCAGATGGCTAAAAGCTTTCATTAGATACGGATTTATGTCAAAGTATTTTTAATCAGAGTATTTCAAAATGGATATTACGGAACATACTTAAGGAACTGAGTCAGAACACATAATTTCTGTAATAAATTTATGAAAATTATAACACTTAAGTTTAAATAAGTTGCATTTTTCTTGGCTTCTATTTTTCAGTACTACTTTATAATCTGAGTGTTGATGTGAACAGAAAAATGGATACACCAGCAAGATTCTATTTTTCCTCCAATGGAACATCTGATACAATCTCAGGAAATGTAAAGATTTACAGCAAAAATATTTCCTGCAAAGATCACCCGGCGTTTATGAGGGTAATGTAATTTTCATTATGTATTGCCCTGTGAAACCTTTCTTCTCCTTTGTAAAGCACACCTGCTGTAAAAGAACTAATTTTATTTTACAATTGCATCCCATAGTTTTCTAAGTAAAATACTTCCACAGTTACTGTGTTTTAATCTTGCTGCTTTTACAGCTTTCGGTAGGTCTGCCATCTCTTCTGCCAGGGAGAATGTGCATAATAATAATAATTGTGGTGGTGAAGCAGGACAATTGAGTTCTTGACATTTTCTCACCCTTTTTAATGTATGACAAATAATAGATTGAGGCTGGATTGGAGCAACCAGGAAGATCTAATATAACATCCATTTTCTGATGGCAGTTTCTTACATATTTCTTAATACAGGATCTTCAAACTTGTAATTACACAGAGAAAATGTTCATTGTTTTGCCGTTTTAAGTATTTCAAAGAACGTGTGTGGTCTTGCTGTCCTTTTTGCTGTGAGTAGATGAGGTAGACTTGATGATCAGAAAAAAAAAAATCCTGATCCATATGAAGTGCAACAAAGATGATTGCTAGAAGGGAGTCCATAGTGAGGTCTTTTTAGTAAATTTGTTGAAAGGCATGCAGCAGTCACATCAGATAATCATGATGTGGAAATGGGGTAGGAAGAGCAATTGTAAGAGTTCCATGAATGGAGTTCAGAAACTCTTCAATGTAGTTTTCTTCTACCTTCCTTTTACCTATTTTTTTAATGATAAAACCATTAGACGCCAGTTCTTTATGATAAAGCTTCAGGGTAGAAAGGAAAAGTGCATGTTATCTACGGGAGAATTGCCCAGATGCAATTCTCAAGTGGTAGTTGCACCTAAGTGAATGTTGCTTAGAGGAGCAATGGCAAGTTGCCACTTCTAAGAGTTTTGAAAGCTAAAAAAGATCTGACTGTCAGCCAACCACACACAGATCGTTGGACCAGCATCAGCAGGTATTTGTGTAGAAGGAAGAATATGATTTGGCTTATCATTTCCTATAGTTTATCATTAGTACTTTTTCCTTCATATAATTCTATTTTCTTTTTAATTCTTAATTAATAGCATTGCAAGCATCTCTTTCCACTCACTGAGGTTTCTGTACTTCTATGAAGCTCCTAAAGTTAAATAAGTGTGAATGTCTGTCAAGTACAGTCCTTGTGAGAGACGATGTACGTTTTATGTATTTTGAGTAAAGACTAATTAATAGCTAATTAGTATAATGGAAGTAATATAAAACAGATGCAGAGAAGACCTTGTGGAAAATCATTATGAATTAGATAATACGTGATTTGGCCAAAGCAAGCTTGCAGATAAGAATTAAAGTAGTGGCCATGTGGAGGGACAATCAGTGTCTGTCTATCTCCTGCACTTGGGGAATAATTTAACCAGGTTTGCTATTGTTAGTACTCGGTGCTTCAAGCTGTTCAGTTTTCACAAGTAGGAAGTTTGGGCTCTAATCTGCAAAATTCCTACACAGTCGAGGCTTCATGTACAAAATGGCCACTTATTGAGGCGTTTAATTTTTTAAAGACAGTAAAGGGAATAAAGCAAAAGAAAATAAAATGTAGTCATGACCTGATTTAGCAGTGCTGTGGGAGAATTGCTTCTGATTTCACACAGAAATACCCATGGGTTTTGTCTGGTATTATCCCACTAGTTAACTTTCTCCATTCTAGCCAACTTTTGCCTGTTTTTCCATTTGGGCAGTACGGCATTTCTTAGGTATATAAGACAGCATTATTGGCAGAAATAAGTTTGCTATCCAGACTTCTTTTAATGAAAGAATCTTTTGTTCCAAAACATTGCATGTAATACGCTTTTCTGCATTTTTTTCAACAAAATGTCTGAAAAAGTATATGCAGAGGAAATTATTTTACATGTAAAGAAATAAGCATTGGTATTTAGGTTAGTTCTAGGTAACTTTATTTTTAAAACATAAGCATACATGTCTTGTCTTATATGATTAACTCATTAGGTTTCCAATTTTCATAGAAAGATGTAAGGGATATCTTGACTCCTGTAAATCTTGAAGCGAGTTATCATCTGGGGCATCACATTCTACAGAAAAGAAAAGCACAAGAATTTTCACCACTTCAACCTGTTCTTCAGCAGAGGAAAGAAAAAGATGTTATAAAAAGCAAGGTTAGTGTACATGGTCTCTTTCTTCAAATGTATTCAGTTAAAAAAAGCTTCACACATCCATGGCATGTGATGAAATGCATTTTCCATACCAGCACCTAGTGCCTTGATTCTAAAATAAGTAAATATTTTTTTGCAGAACAAGTATGTAATTTGTATTATATTTTTTTAAGAGATATGTGCAGAAATCTTGTGAAAGTGTATGAAACACACTCTGCAATATTCATTGTTTCTCAGCTACACAGGATGAGCAACTTTCCAGTATAAAATTATCCTTTAATCTCTGTTAAATACACAATATCATGTTGATAGAGATCTTGAAATCTTTCACTGGTGCTGCTGAAATATTCTGTGAAGGTATTGCAGTCCTTCAAACACAAAAGTGTGTGGATAAAGCCATGCTCTTCATCCTTAAATGAGTATTAAATTAGAGGTGTTTTCCCCAAAAAAGAACTTAATAAGAGTTAATTGCTTAAGTCAGGAGAAAAATCTAAAGTCAGGATGCTTGCAATTTTTAATTACTAAATGGTTTTAAATGTGTGATGACTTCTCAAAACAGTAAGGCTCACATAATCCCAATAGTCAGCCATCAGAACTCTAGATAAATAGAAGCTGCTATTAAATGGTGTGCTTTACATTTTAATCTTCATTCATAATTTTATTTTAGAAATCACAGAATTAGAGAGAAGAAAGTTGTTGCTGAATATAGGAAGATAAATGTGATCTATTAGCATGCTTATAACCAAAACATAGACATATGGAACTCATGGTATGTCTAGTCCCACCCCACCCTACCTTATCAGTATGACATATCAGGTTTGTGTAATAAAATTCTCTTGCAAAAGTTAATGTGTTTTATCATTGGGGAGACTGCAGAGATATCAGTTCTGGATCCTGTAAAACACTGCCCTTTTTATGTACCACTTTTAAAAGATCAGCTGAACCCATCCACTGCTTTGTCTGTGAGAGACTGAGGACTGAGCCTGGAAAACATCTCTGTTGTTTGTGTGCATGTGATGTGTTAGGCTTCTTTCTTTGGAAATACTTATCCTGACTATAATGTGCATAGTACACTGAAGTGCTTTTTAAAATTTGCTTGTCTTTTCTAGTTTGTTTTTGCCAGATTTTGCTCCCAAGAGAATTGTTCTGCTGATCTGAGAGTTTCTGGAAAAGTTGCTTTTCCAAAGTAAGTATGATGTGGCTTTCATTTGTTTTAAAGGTTCAGTAGGATTTTAACAAAATTATTCCTTTTTTTTTTTTTTTTTTTGCATGTGAATAACATTAATACATGAAAGTAAGACAAAAAATACAAGGAGTAAAGCTGTGTTTAGGTGAGAATAGTAAATCTTCCAATGCATAGAATTGAAAAACTGTTCTTACGTAATTAGAAGACTTTGCAGCTCATAAAATACATCTTCTCAAAAAAGTGAACTTGAATTCTGCCTTCTCTGGAGACTTAAAAAACACACGTGGACTTGTTTCTTTCAACCTGATCCAGGTGAACCAGATTTAGCAGGGAGTTGGACTAGGTGATCCACAGAGGTCCCATTCAACCCCTAACATTTTGTGATTCTGTGTATTCTACACTTAATAAGTAACTGAGCTATGATACAGTGCAAAGTGTATACTCAGAATGTAACTAATGTTAAATTGGCATGTTTTTAATTATTTCTGATGCTCTTTTGAAGATACTGTACTTGAACTGCATAAAGAAGATACTTCCTTTTGTACTAGGACATTCTATATTTATTATTTCAATTATCAAATAATTAAGTGCTTCTTTTTTCTAATATACTTAGGAATATTATATCTTCAGTTTTATACTGAGACACCAGGTGGTTGATTATTATGTGAGGTTCAGACTTCTTTTCTCTGCATGAATTATCTCACTTTTTCCATAATTAATTTTGCTTCATGATATTTTTCTTTTATTTATAGCCGTAGTTTTTACATATACCCTTTAGGATGTTTCCATTTTGAAATCTTTCCAATCATTTTATTAAGCAAGACAATTAAAGCACATTCAAAATATTTAAATACAATTATTATTGTAACACAGAATCTGCATTACACCAGGCAATACTTTGTGAGAGTATTCAGTGAGAGTATTACTTCTATTTAGCATCGTCTTTGGAAAGTTTTAAGCCATGCACCATCATTTCTATCCAGGATGGATTTTAATGATTTGATTTTAAGTTTATATTTTGTCATCACAACTTTTTTCTTTACTGAATATTATACTTTGAAGCAAAAAATGTAGGTTATCAGTGTGCAAAAAGAGAAATTTTACTTGTTGTGAATCTCAGCTAGTTAGGTATTTTGTGTGTGACCTGGATTTTCTCATGTGATTTATCACTTTTAAAGTCGATTCAACCTTAATCGAGATACTGGGCCAAACAACCCAAAATTAAACCAAAAGATGACAGCAGTCAATGCTGATTAATCACACCCATGTGATTCTGAGCAAAATTTTTTTCATGTTCATAGATTTCAGAATAAGATTAGCATCCTTTCTGCTTCTTTTAACACATGGCTTGTAGTATGATTCTTAATCCCTTTCATTTGCTTAGGCGTGATGGTTATTCTATTTGAACAACTATAAACTTTTTAGAAGGAAGGGTGTGCAGTGTTTCTGTTCATGACACTGGCAATGCCGTTTTGTAAGTACTCTTAAGAAATGAAAACTGATTGCAACATACCTGCTTAGCATTAGGTACCAGTAGCAGATTTTCAGTGTAAATAAATAGGCTAAATATCTTGATATAGTGTGAAGTATCACCTTAAATTACATTGTGCCCCTAGAATCTCGATTAGAAACTAGTTAGCTGTGAAGTGTTAATTTATTTTGTCTAGACAGGATGTATTCATTATCCTTGAACAGCAAAGCAGACACTTCCAGTCTTGAAAGAATGAAATAAAGTAGGATTACTTACTGAGTCTTCATGTACACACTATCATGTTTTGTTTAAATTGCTTAGGTTTTGGCCTACTCTGTAAATTTCTAGTTTGCATTATGCATTTTTTAACGAAGAATGAAATACGATTACCAGGGAAAAGCTCTAGTTCAGCTTTGTTGTAGTCCCAGATGTGCACCTGGTGCTTTTTGTTAAGCTGCGAGGCATCTTTGTTGAGAGCATCTTGTTAATGAGCTTGGCTTTAATGCATAAGACTAAAGGGTAAGCATATAAGTAGTACAACAACTTTAAAATTTAACCTAAACTTAAGATATTGAAATGTTAACGTTGGCTTTCTCTTTAATTTGCTTTTGTCTTGGAACGTCTCTGCTTCTGCAGTGCTTTTACCTTCTGTTGCTTTTCTAAGTGCCAGCTCCTTTCCCAAAGGTGTTTGGTGACTAATACTTTGGTTTCAAGCCAGAATATCTGATAAATGTCTATTTCTAGGCAGCCTTTCTACAAGTCTTAATTAAACTTTAATGTCAAGCTGAAGTTTACTTTTAGTCCCCCATAGAGTGTGACTTGTAACACAGCTATAGAACATTGCCTAGATCTTAAGATAGGCATGTTCATTTGCCCCCTTTGGGACCTGTTTCGTATTAACTCACTTTTCTATTTCAAGTACAAAGGCTGAATTTTGAGATAATGTCAGAAAAAAATGTAGCAGTAGTCAGTAGCGCATTGCTCTTCTAATGTGCAAAGGACCTGTCTTGTAAAACCCAGAAGTACAACTCATCTGATAATGCTCTTGCTTTAATAACTGCAGGATTTTCAAAGTACAATACTGGAGCTGACCATAATGTAATTGATGCACCTTCAGTTACAGGTCTGAATAAATACTTTTCTAATGGTCTACAGCTGAGCTTTGTCAGAACTGAACAAAATTAACTGACAGAGCAGTGGAGGAAGATTTCTGCATACCAACTGTATACAGAATTACTTTCCATTTTATATTATGACAATTGTTTTTACAGGCCTTACGATAAGAAAACATATCTTGCTGTTGGAAGTATGAAGACTTTATTGTTGAATATTTCTCTTATTAATGGTGGAGATGATGCATATGAAACTGTCCTCCACATTCAACTCCCTAAAGGTCTTTATTTCATCCGAGTTTTAGATATGGTAAGAACAAAAAAAAAAATCTGTCAAATGCTAATCCTTTGATATTTTTCCTTTTTAAGTCACGTACTTTAAAAATTATGTTAATGGAATATTGAGTTTCTTGAGGTACTGACAACGGATACCCATCCCCCTCGATAAAAAGCTGACAAAACTCCTTAGATTTCTAGCTACCTGAACCACTTTGAAATTAATCAGTACAGGTGACTTGCTTTTAGTAACAGAATGTGACAGTAATAACTACAACTAAAATAATGGTTTCTAAATGTATTTCAGGATGTTACTGCTACTTTTTGTCTGATTTTTGTTTTAAGTGACCAGAAAGGTCTCACTGAATCTCCTCTTATTCATGGAAACAGTCTTATGAAGAAGTCACAAATTAATTGCTGTCCCTCTCTCTCTGCCTCTTTTAAGTACCTCTTAACCCTCCTGACACATTTCACATGTTGACACTAAATTTGAGTGGGTCTGGGCCTGATGCATACACCTGAAATTCAGTATTAGCAAACAGAAGATGTAGTAATAGGACACAGTAATCAATATAAGGATACGTTAAAATAGTCATGAATAACATGAATGTTCTGTACATTTGTGTCAGGGAAATAATCAACACTTAGTTCAGGGAAATAAAACATTCCATTTTAATGTGTGCATGTAATTTGAAATTTCAGGAGGAAGCTGTTTTATTTTAATGACTAATAATTTGTCCTTTATTTTAGGAAGAAAAGCAGGTATATTGTGATGTATTAGATAAAGAACTTCACACAGTAAAACTTGAATGCAGTGTTGGTTATTTATATGTTGATCAAAAGTCAAAGGTAAGCTATATGTGAAATCTCTAGCTTTAAAAACACTCGTAATATGTTAGGAGGATTTTCAAGGGGGTAAAAAACTTTTTTCGGAATCTCTCCTTCACTCTCAACTAATGTCTTCTGTCATATTGGTATCTGAATCTGTCTGCTACTATTAAAATTAGTTGCTTAAACACTGTCCAGAGCAATTTATTAAGCAACAATGGTTGTATTATGCATCCTCTGACTGTGCTTGGCTTCCTAGATAAGTGAGCTGACTAAGGCCATGAACAAATCTGTTAGGTCAATAGAAAGGGAGTAGAAGACAAAAATGCGAGGGTTTTCTTAGTTCAGTTTTTTTTAGAGCAGGAAATTCTAAATGAGTTTACTAACACAGTTTAAATAAAACTTGTCTTAAAACATTTTCATTTGTTATACAGCTGGATTTTAGTTTCCTCTTGGATGCAAGTTCATTTACCAGAGCAGAAGATGACCTCAACATCATCATTAATGCTACCTGGTAAAGTCTAATAAAAATTGCTCAATAAAAGATATAGCTAGGTTTGGAAAACAGAATAGGGAACACTGGCAAGGCTTATCAGAGTACAACTGCAAGACAGCAAATCAGTTGCAAATCTGTAGAGAAAGGTAAATTGGGAAAAAAAAAAAAGTATAAAATGTTTCTGATTTTGTTTTTACAGCCTGATGTGTTTTTAGCAATAAGTGTTTCTAATCAGCCAAAAGGTCTGATTAATATTTGTATAAACAAATGGTGCATAATATAGGATGGTGCATTCAATACTTGCTTTTCTCTCATTGCATGTTTACAGTAAAAATGAAGATCGGAACATGTTGGTGGATAACACGCTAACCTTAGCTGTACCTCTAAAATATGAGATTGAGTTAAATACTCATGGGTAAGTCAGCTATTGCGAGAGCTGCATAGCCATAGAACTGTTTTGTCATTACTAAATTGCCAAAGCCTTTAAGCAGAAGTGCGATGAACCTGTAAAATCCTGGAGTAAGATGACACAGCTGTCCTGGGCTTTGACCCATACACTTTCAAGATATTCTTTCCACTGTTGGGAGATGAGACCAATGATATCCATGGTGCTTTCAACTTGTTTCTTAACAGACTAATATTTTTTAAGAATGGGATTTTTATTTTTAATGGAAAGGGCTATTTAATAAGAGCACAGCAAATCCTCAGGCTCCTTGCTTAACATGGACATGTAGTGGATGTGTGGTAGAGTGCTCATGGAGCGTACCTGTGAGTGAGGACTTACGACTTTTGATTCATTTGCCTTTAAAAGAAAGCACTGCAAATGTAGAGAGAATTTCTGATCAATGCTCCTAGAGTAAGTGTAAACTTAGGCATTTTTTTAGAAGCTGCCTTACTGGAGAAACCATGGAGCAGAAATTTATGCTAATGATGTGTAGCAATTCTATTCATTAACAAGTTCTGAACCTCTGCAGGTTTGTCTCACCAGCTTCATTTGTTTATGGGACAAATGAGAAAGATTCACCAGTTACATGTATGAAGGAGAACATCAACTTCACTTTCCATGTAAGAGTTTTCCTTTGTAAATCTTATCATTGTTGTGAAGATTAATGCTTGTATTTCCAGTGTATCTAATGACAGTCTGCACACTAAGTATGGGAACTTTAAGAGTTACAAGGGCGTAGTGAGCCATTTCTGTGCATTAGTGATGGAAAGTGGCTGTTAGTACTTCTTTGAACACTTTTTTCAATCTGGACATTCTTCCACTGACTGGTGAGACAAAAAATACTTAGCACAAGCAGGACTGAAATTGGTAGAGCACTTCTGACTTGCCACTTTTTCCATTAAGAAAAGCTTTAAAAGAAATTATCTTGCGGAAAGCAAGAGGAATGAGTTACTCCTTTTAAAAGGATATGTGGGTATCAGAGTTCATAGAATCACAGAATGGTTTAGGTTGGAAGGGACCTCAAAGGTCATCCAACCCCCCGCCATAGGCAGGGACACCTCCCACTAGAATAGGTCGCTCAAGGCCTCATCCAACCTGGCCTTGAACACCTCCCTTGCCCTGCTGGCCATGCTTCTCTTGATGCAGCCCAGAACATGGTAGCTGTCTGAGCTGCATGCACACACAGCTGCATGTTGAGCTCTTCATCAACCCAGACCCTCAGGTCCTTTTCCTCAGGGCTGCTTTCCAGCCATTTGCCACCCAGCCTGGATTTGTGCTTGGGATTGTGCTGAGCCAGGTGCAGGACCTTACACTTGGTCTTGTTGAATGTCATGAGGTTGGCCTGGGCCCACCTCTCCAGTTTGTCCAGGTCCCTGGATGGCATCCCTGCCCTCTAGCAAGTCGACTGTGCCACACAGCTTGGTGTCATCCGCAAACTTGCTGAGGGTGCACTCGATTCCTCTGTCCATATCACTGACAAAGATGTTAAACAGCACTGGTCCCAGCACTGACCCCTGAGGGACGCCACTTGGCACTGGTCTCCAAGCAGACATTGTGCCCTTGATCACCACTCTCTATGTGCAACCATCCAGCCAATTCCTTATGCAGCAAGTTGTCCACCAGTCAAGTCCATGTTTTTCCAGTTTGGTGACCAGGATGTCATGTGGGACAGAGTCAAATGCCTTACTGAGGTCCAGGTAGATGACATCAGTTGCCTTTTCCTTGTCCACCACTGCCGTGACTTCATCATAGAAAGCCACCAAATTTGTTAGGCATGATTTGCCCGTGGTGAAGCCATGCTTGTTGCCACCAGTCACCTCTGCTTTGTTCTCCAGTGGATTAAAAGCAGGATTCAGAAATTAATTTCTCCTTGTTCCTTTTGCATATTCTCTCAGAAGGCATTCTGTATAACCTCAGGGTAGTCATCACAGATTAGCACTACTTACTTCTTGGGTTCAGAGAAATGAAGTGTTCAGGAAGCCCATGAATAAATATTACAACATATTACAACTTCTAGCAGAATCACTTTCATGACATCGTAACAACATAAATGCTACTCCATTCTGTGAGGTTTCATATATTAATACTTCAAATATGTATTTTGTTATTCAAGTAACAACCATGAATTAAATCTTTAAACATATAACTTTAATCCCCCAAGGTTATCAGTGCAGGACCAAGCATGGCTCCAAATACAAACTTCGAGATAATGATACCTAATGCTTTTCCACCCCATGACTTCAAACTATTCAACATGCTGGACATCAAGGTAAGCACAGGCTATTTAATATTATTTTATTAGCTATATATATTCTATTAAAAACAGAAGCAGAGTACAGCAGAACTAGGTTCAATTTACTGGCTCTAGTGAATCAGCAAGAAAAGGGTAGGGTGATCTTCAGCCCTACATGTTTAGAATTCAGAAAGTAAAATAAATTACTTTTGAGCTTCTTGCCTTTCAGAAATCTTTATTGTAATTATTATCTGATGTTTACATTCTAACACTGATGATGCCATTTATTTCCAGACAACAGCTGGACAGTGCTCCTATAATAAATATCCCAGAAACTGTAGTGCAACAGAAAAAAATGGAAACATATTGAAGGATGTTGTCACTTTCTTTTCAAAGCCTGCTAAGAGACAAATGGTAAGGTCTGTCTTCTAGCATCAGTGACTGTATGAATGAGCCTTAAGACAATGGTATATCTTATATTGTGAAATCACTAGAGCAGTCTTTCAAGGGTTTATGATGAGACCCATAATAGGTTCAGCACAGTCATAAGTGACTTCAGTGGAAGGGGTGAGAACTGAAGTGAGAAAGTTGATTAATGACATGTCACTGAAGTCAATGTGGATGACAGTCACCTACAAAGAATTGGCAAAGGGTCATGTGACTAAGTGGCCAAGAGAGTAACAGATGTAACAAATAGAAAATTATGGGAAGAACAGCCTTAATTTTAATTACACAAAGTATGCTGATCAAATATTCATTATTTTTTCCACATCAAAAAAGTGCCATCAAACAGTAACTAAGTAGGAGCCGGATTAAAGAAACAAACAAAATAAAAAAAATCTGGAAGTAGTACTTAACAGTGGAACTCCTGACTGAAGGGTGTTACAAATGCTGTAAGTTTGTTCCAAGGGAGATTATACAAGTTAATGGGAGTGAAAAACATTAAAAATTGCAAAACATACAGAAATAATTTTTGGCTCAGGAAGTTCTTACTAAAAATATTTGAGAGGCTGGAAGAGTATCATGCCTGCCTGGCCTGTTCAAGTTCATCCCTCTGTACCTGCTTATGGTACCTGCTGGAGATCAGATACTGCACAACCAAAATTGCTATCCTAGCCCTACATTTATGAGGGTTTCTTTCATAGTTTTTTAAAAAAGGTGAAATTTTTCAAATATGTTAATTTGATACTCTAAGTAAGCACCTTACGATGATCATCAACCAATTATTCAGAGATAGCCTGCACTAGAGTATCAAATAAGAACTTGGGCATTGCAGTCTTGGATGAAGAATGTAATCATGTCTAGGCTTGCTTTTTTGCCATCTCCAGAGTTCAGTGAAATGGTGCTTGCTGTCAGCATACAAGTGTAAGGATCATTTGTACTGTTTATACTGAATATTATATACCTATTGCCATGTACCATTATGTCAAAGCTGTTATTTTTCAGTTGAAAAAAAAAAAATTCAGACAAATTACTTCTTGTATTCTAGAACAATTAGGTTGGCCCCCTGTACTGTTCCTTTAGCACTATGGGTTGACAGCATAGGGGCACACCTTGAATTTTCAAGAACAAACATGGATATTTTAGTTTTACGGGATGCCTAAAATTATTAACTCAATAAGCTTAAGCTTTAATCTTTCTTTCCCTTCTACAGTACTGCATGAAAAATGACAGCCTTTGCTTACAAATACATTGCAAGCTTGGAAACATGGAAAGTGGGAAAGAAGCAACAGTTCAGTTGCAGCTGGAGGCTACTCCTTCACTTTTAGAAATGGTAACACATGAGTTTTTCATACTTGAGGGCAATATTTCAAGGCATATTTGCATTATTCTCTGCATGTAAATTCCAAGTATTATGTATTTTTGCAAACAATACTATTAAATCCTACTCTTAGGTTTTACCTCTTTTGTTTTCAGTGCAGTCTCAAGGTAATATAAAAAAATGAAAGCCACTGAAAAATCTGTATTTTCGATTATATATTTATTTTATAATGTGTATTGCTGTGCCTGTTCTGGCTGTGTTATGTAGGATTGGGATTTAATTTCAACTCACAATTGTATTTTCTAAGAAAAGCAGCATGGATGTGGACTTCAGTAAAATCCAACTGGGCTTCATTCCAGCTTCTGGTACTAATTTGTTTTGTGATCAGAAAAAGGCACCATTGTGTGTTTGTGTGAGATTCTGTTTCTGTGAGCAGCTGTGATACCATTTTTGCTGGGCAGGAATTAATGTGCTGAAGTTATTTTTTAAAAGATAGTTTTGTTTGGTTTTTTTTTTTTTAATCAGGACGATGTATCAACATTGAATTTCGAAATAAGAGCAACAGCCTCACCAGAAAAAAGTGCAAAAGTTATCGAACTACACAAGAACAAACAAGTTGCATATGTAAGAATTCTCTTAATGAATTTGTGATAAACTTGTTAATGTAGAAAAACCAACAGCAATTAAAAGTGTGGAATTCTATACATATCTAAACACAGGCAATTACACTTTTGAGTACTTAACACTATATTCATTAATTTTCTTAGGTTGTATCTTTTTAAGGAAAAAAAATAATCATTGGTATTAAACTTGTTTGCTGCGTTCCAGGTCTATTTGGAAGGAGTGCACCACCAAAAGCCAAAATACCATGTTACTGTGCTAATCATTGGAATAGGCTTAATAGTTGGTGTTGCCTTGCTTTTGATTCTTTCACTTATATTATGGAAGGTAAGTTTTCAGTATATTTCACTTGTTCTCAAGTCAGAAATTCGTACTGTTAGTGGCTGTTTGGATTTGCTAATGCAGGTTAAAGGATAAGTAATATATTTGTCCTTTTTTTTTTTTTTTTTTTAGAAAGGATGCAGCATGAAGCCATTNCATGTTTTTCAAAATTCTTCCCCATTTTCCTTCATTCTATATTTTGCATATTTTACATCTTCCATTATTTACAGCAAATTCCTTTTTGTGTTTTTATGTGGCATCTCATCTTTCCAAGTGACTTTATATCATTTAATAACTTGAAATGGATAATTAAACATGGAGCTCCATCTTGCAAAAATGTCACTTGACACAGGATAATTAATAGTCTACAAAATAGTTTCATGCCAGAATAAAACATTTAAGATTTTAAACTGCAACATAAATGCTAAAAAAATCATATGCTTAAGTAAAACAGGAAACTATGAGAGATTCACCTTCTCTGATAAGCAATTAAGAAACTGTCAACTACTTCACCTATATGCCAACCTTCCCCATCCATCAGTCTTCCCAGGGAAGTGTACAAATGAAACAAATTTAACAGGGAACTTCTATTACCATTTCACATTCAAAAAAATACTGCATTCTGTGCAGTTCACAAGCCCACTTGCCTTTATTACTTGCAGGAGAATATTAGCTTCCCAAAAACTAAAACAATCAGCAAACCCAGTGTTTTGATTGATGAGTAACTCGTGCTTACTACTTGTATGACAAAACAACAGTAAATAGCATTGTTCCTTAACATCACACATATGCATATTATTTTACTTTTTTATGGGTTAGATATCAAAGATATTGCTGACAATAGATTCAAAATTATGTATTTCAGGTGGGCTTTTTCAAAAGGCAATACAAACCAATTTCTCAAGACAGCAACGGAAGAAACAGCTGGAGTTTTACAAATGGGAACAAAGGTGACCAAGATGACAAATAAACATTCGATTTTTAAAGTGAAGAATTTAAGATTCAGGTTAATTCACAGGAGAAATACCAATGTCAAGAAAACTGGTCTTGAGGTCACTCACTCTTACAAAACACGCTTTGTTTCCTTGAACTTTATGGAGGACTGAATCTTAGAGAGTACTGTTGTGTTTCTAATTTGAACATGTTAAACCAATTTTCTCAAAGTCTCACAGTAATATAGATCTGGTTTCAAAGAGACAGAATAACACTAAAGATAAAAAGAAGAGTTATTTTCTGGAAAGAAGAATTTATTAAAAGTTGTACATTTGGCTAGTCCTGGAAAAAATGCTCTCAAACATATTAGCAGGAGTTTTACTCTATTCAATAACCTTTTGATAAGACATTCAAGAACAAATCCTCCCTCATCTTGCTTTGGCATTTTACAAGGGTAAATTAAACCAATAAAAGAACTGGAAGCAGAGCACATGGATGTACAAAATGGTTATCAGAAGCTCTCTGGGGCTTCTGAAGGGAACCTCATAAGCTTTGGCTTCACAGGTACAACCACGACACTGCAGAGACTTAGAAATCCAGGTAATGCACAACCAGAAAGGTCAAAGGTGGATCTGAGCAGGGAATTCTGTGGGGCAGCCTGGAGATGCAGCATGGAAACCGCTTTCAGCTGTAGAAGGAGCAATGTATTTGAGGTCATAATTTGTAGCCATCTTGGGATGGGACTTGAGAGCATGAATTGTTTGATCCTTTCCTTGTTTACTGATGGAGAAGTCTAAAACATGACAATGACAATTTCTATGTGGGGTTGTTTTTTTAGCAAATATTTATTTTTATTTATTTGAAGATTTTTCTATAGTACTTGGCATAGTTGTATTTAGTACTGGCATCCTTTCAGGACCTGAAGAAACCCCAAAGACTTCACCTTATGACAAAATAGTGAAACACCTACCTGAAATATTCTAAATGCCAACCTTCCTGGGACAAATATTACCTCTAGATGTGCCATCTTTCACCTGACAGTACTTGTAAGGAACTAATTTGGACAGCTTAGGTTCATAGGAAGCTGTCAGATAAATATGATCCAAACCAGTCATACTCAGAAGCCATGCTGGAGAAGCAAATGACTGAACAGAAAGATGGTTCAAACCATGTTCTGCTATTGCAGGAAGTTTGTTCAGCTAGGTAAGTTTGCACTGCCACCTAGCTTTGGAGAAACAGTACAAGCCAGGGAAAAAAAAAAACTTTGCTCTCCAGTACCACTGGAGAATGTACAACTTCTTCGGTAACTGAATTTATTGCAAGAGCAGGATGGCATTTTCTGCTGAGCCTTTGATGTCTTTCTGAACTGCAAGGAGAAATGAATGTAATATCTACATACACTTTGAAGCTGCACCAGCTAATGGGAATTAGCCTGAGTCTCAAAACAGAGTGCCTTCAACAAGCACCTTTGCTAGTAAATGTTTGGTGCCATAAAAGCCATATTGCCCACAGACTCTAAAGGTATTTGGGACCACTTTATAATTCCTTTCAACGTTTGATGCCAAAGATATGGATTACGCTGAAGTAACTTTTGCAGTGTAAGGACAAATGAAAGTGCATTAAAAATTAATTTTAAAAAATAATTTAAAAAACCCAACAACAACAACAGAAAAATCCCCACCAACAAAAACCAAATTGAAGTGAAGTATTTTTTTGTAAGTCTCTGAAAATAGACACAAAATACTTATCTTCCCAAGGGGTTTAGTGAGCTTTTGCACTTTAACAAAAATATCTTGAAATAGAAATTGATTTGATAAATATATACCTCAAGTACTGGAAGAAGCATTAACATTCTTTTTAGTACAAGCAATGCAAAGAAATTAAACTAAAGCATTTTTTTAATCTTCAAAATGGTTTACATAAGTCAGTACATGTGACAATACTGCCTTGGAAAGTGTACACTTCCTACTCAGATTTTATTACAAATGTGTAAATGTTGGCTGCCTATTCTTTGGTCATGAAACAAAATTCATTGAGCTTTTATAAACCATGTTGTCAAAAATGAATGTACAATGTCCTGCTGGTGGCAAGGTTATAAATTATCACTCTATTTCATGTTATTAAAAAGAACTCCAACCAGTTAAGTATATGAATGCTATTTCTTCTGCAAGTTCAATTATTTTGTTAATGTTCAGTTATGTAATAAAATCAGGTAGATCTACTAGATGTAGCTGCAATCGCCTTCCTGGACAACTTAAGATAATTTCACCTAAATTTCCTAAACATGTTAAAAATATTTTATGTGACGTAGTATCAAGTATAGTGATTTACTAGGGGCCTACTCATTGCAACTCAGACAACAACTATAAGCTGAAGTGAGAGGTTCCAAACAGATGTGAGGAAATCATGTTCCTTCTGAGGACAGACAGGCATCTTGGAACAGATGTGCAGAGAGGTTGTGTCATCTTCATCCTTGGATGTTTCAAGGCCAAACTAGATGAAGCTGTGAGCAATCAGATCTGGTCTTGTCACTAGACCCAGACGTAGCAGGAGGTTGGAATAGAACCCTGCTAGGACTCCATCCAGCCTGAAGAATGGTGTGACTCTGACCCTATGCTGTAGCCACTCACTGCAGCATAGAGAGCAGAAATAGCTGTAAGATTCCTATACAAATTAATTGCCTATGAAGTAGGTATTTGATCGTCTTTGAATGTGGCCTCTATTACTGGCTAGGTTTGTCTGCAGAAACTGCACAGGACTTCCAACAGGAAAGAGCTTGTTCTTAGGACTGCAGATGGTTGTCTTCTGTAGGTGCACTACATCTTTGTCTGATGCATTTATCACAGGTTAGAGTTTTTCGTAAGTAGGATTTAGAATAATAATAGCTACAGCTCCCACATGTAAAGACTTAGGCCCCACACTTAGCAGTCTTAAAAGACTGGATTTCACATTATACTCAACTGCTTCAAGAACTTAAAGCCATTCACTCCAGCCACGACACAATGCAACTTCCATATCATTATTTATCAAACACCTTCTGAATGACTCATAGACAAATGACCAGGAAATGTCTGTTATACCTGTGGTCTTGCAGACAGGCAAACTTGTCAATCCTGTCCTTTTCATCATGGCAGAAAAAGCCAATTCCCAGAAGGAATATGGTCTTAGTTTGCTGTCATTGCATTAATACATTATAAACCCCCCAAACATTCATAAAAATTATGCTCTATAAAGAAGTGATAATAATTCAAGCGAGGTTTAAGTTATTTGTCATAACTTTATTCTCAGCAACAACAGAACGTATGCTGAGTATCATTTCAGTTCTAGGTTAGATAAAATATTTTAAAATATTTCTTTTGTGGAAAGAGTAATCTTTAAAATACATTTCAATCAGGAAAAGCCATGTAAAACAGCAGCATGTTATTTGGTACTACTTTTTGACTAGAAACAATTTGAAAGCAAATACATTAAGGCAAGAGTAAAACTGATGACTAGAAATGGAAGTACTTTATTAAAAAAATAAATCTAGATTTTTGCCATCGTTCTTCACTATGAGGTTGCACCAAACCTCTACTCACCAGCTGTACTTGAACTGACAAGGAAAGCAGCATAGCAATGGTAGCACAGACTTACAAGTATCTCATACTGTATTTATTGCAGAAGGTAAAATAATGTTGAAGAATTTTCTTCTGATAGACACTTCTGAAACCTGACATTTATAAAGAAACAGTATAATCAGTTTTAATTTTTCTTGTTATGCCTAATAGTTTCTTTACAGTTAAACAAAACCAGATAAAAATACATAACTATAAAAATGTAAACCCAGAAATATTATAAACAACCCTGTTAAGCACAACAACTGAACTCAGTGAGTAAAAGACTGGGGCCTTGAAAAACTCTGCAAAGAGATAAAAATAGGATTCTTTTAATATAGAGCTTGCAGTGCCTCCTTTCTATATGCAATTGCACGTTGCTTGAGAACTCTCTAGTTCATCAGTGTTCACTCCATAGAGATGGATCAGTTGAGGATGCACCCTGTGAAGTGAGGAAGTCAAACTTTCATCAGTTTCATTGAAAGCCCATATGGGTCATAACAAACCTTTCCAAACACCAGCAAAAGGGCCAGGCTCTGCAGTGCACAACAGTACTATTCTCAGAGCATTTACAAGTCCCAGTTTTGGCATGACCTGCATTCCATACAGATGTCATGCATTTCTGACCACAGCACTCATCTGCTGTGGGTGCACATCTACGAACGCAGCACTGAGCCTTACCGAACATGAACTTCCGAAGCTTCTTTCAGTAAGTCGCCATCTATATTCCAAGGGTGATGTCGTCCTGCAGAAGCAGCATTCATATGTGTATTTTCTTTGGCATCAGGCCCACTTCCAAGCCTTGGTTGTACTTTTACTTCTTGAACCATGTAGGTCTCAACAAAAGGAAAATTAAACTAAAGCAAACACAGATATATATTAATTGAAGATGAAAGATAGAAGTGGTAACTTAGCAACAAACTGGATTACTCGAAATAAAGAGCTTGACTTTTTTTTTTTTTCTTTCTTAAATAAATGTGAACAGTTAACTCAAGCTTTTACTAGGAGGCATTATATAGTCCAGATAGCATTTATAGATTAACATGCTATTTTGGTCCCATACAGTGTTTCAGAAAGAATGGTAGTGTCCTGTTTGCATTTTCATACCAGATTTGCTCTATCTGCAGGTGAGGTGGTACACTTTGCACACTCCAAAACGGCACATGCTTTCTGGAAATGTGGAATCACAAGCAGATTTTTTCTGTGTTCTAGCACAACCACTAAGCTAGTCAGAATTCTAGTAAATGGCCTTCTTAAGTTTAAAGGAAGATCCACATCTCCTTGTCTAATTTCTAAATGGCAGAGATTAAAAAAAAAAAAAAAAAAAAAAACTTTTTTTTTATACAATAACTGGAAAGCATAAATTATTTCCTAAATGCAGTTGCTTGTACTGTCACATGGAATTGTCAGCCACCGCTCTCCAAACTCTCTGACTGCTGATGCATTCAAAACGAAACCTTGTAGAAGTGATTTCACATAACCCTGAAACATTTGAAGATGTTACCAGTGCACTTAGCCCAGATATTGGGTCTTTAGCACAGCAATAAAGCTCTTTTCTTCAGAGACCACAGTAATGACCACACTTTTGAAATGCAGTTCTGCAGAATCATTAACTAGGTGGAGTGCATAGCTGCTAAAAATCAATGATCAGAATCCACTGCTACCAGCCTAGTGTGCAGTGATCTGCTGCAATTATGGACTTTACCTATTTACGACAAAGAGTTGTCTGATGCCTCCCCAGTCTGCATTCTTGATCTCTGCACTACACAAAATTTTAACACACCATGCATTTCCTTTATTGTGGCAAAAGGGCTTTACATCTATAAAACTATAGTACAACACAAATACAATTTAAACCACAACAGATGGGCTGAAATAGGCTAATCGGTATTAGTCTAGCGATTAAAAAAAAAAAATCAGATAAAAAGGGGGCTAATGTATTCTGACAGGATGCTAAGTCTCCTTATGAGGATGCTAACATTAACACTTGCAACATGTCTACCTTCACCATTAACTTTTTATAATCACTAGAAGGAAATTAACCATACCTGATTTCTTTCACTAGCATATCTTTTCAGGTGCTTTATAAATTCTGTCCGAGAAGTATTTTGTACAAGAATAAGAGCCATACTTCCATTATTCAACCTGAAAAGCACACCAGTTTATATTCCAAATGGAAAATCATTAATTTGGAAGTTCAACAGGTTCTGTAATAGTCTAAGTTACAAAAACATAAAAAAAAACCCCCAAACTACAAAGAATTACTAGTTTTTAAAAATCTTCTTGCCAATTTGCCCTGCAGCTTGGTAAAAGCTGAGGTTACTTAGATTCATAACATGTACTGTAATAATAACATTGTACTCCCCATACCAATGTGCATTATTTATTGAACATACAACATATGATTTTTTAATACCCTGCTTTTCCATTTAACAGATTGTTTTTAAACATTTGGAATCACAAATTTATCTTTTTGCTTTTATCTCCAGCAAAGTGTAATGATTACCATAAATGCTGCGAAGGCAGAGCTTTACCAAGAAAGTCTTCCCATGTTTCATGCAAGCACATCCCTGTCACATAACTCAGTGCAGATGGGTTCATTTACCTTCTCCACTAACACCCATGCTGCCCTAACAAAGATCCTGATAGTCAACCATGCTGCTATTCAAACTCTTTTAACAGTTCTCAGTACAGATCTACTTAGACATTTCATAAAGCACATAAAAGTTAAAAGCTAAGGGAATTTTGTACAAGGCGAAACAGCCATACACTACAGATTAATGAAGAAGAGACCGTACAGTGCAGATACTTCACAGTCCTAGGTACCCAGCTGCTGTTGATAGTTTAGCATCTTTGAGAATTCAGGTCAGACAATAAGCCAGTGTCAGTTTGGAGATTCCTTAATGTGATTTTACCTTGTCAGAGAAGCTAACAGCCTGAATCTTAATGCAAGTATTCCTATGTGTTGTTTAAGTTACAGAGACAAATGAACAAAAGTATCTGACGAACATGACAATCACTGCTGAGATTGTATTCTATAGACAATATAGAATCTTCTGAATGCATACATATATATTTATTTATTCTACATGTGTGCTTGGAAAATACATAAAGAATATTTTTGAAGAGTACTTCTAGGCTACTGCCATGGATCACTTCCTACTCAGAGTTCTCTGGCTACTGAACAGCTAGCATAGCATTACTTTGCTGATTTAGAAAACAGTGATAATAAAACTGAAGTTGCCTCATCATATTTGCTGCCACAAATAGGCACAGTAGGCTACTGGGCAATACATTTGGCACCATGACCTTTTCCCTTTATAGATAACTAAGAATTCTCATTAAGACTCTTGAAAGTTCAATGTGCAATGAAGCCAAACATCTATGCTGCAAGAAACAGATGTCCCAGAAGGCTCACATAGTGCAGTTAAACATATTTTGACAATTTCTACAGATTTAGACTAATATAACTAGAGTCACAGGCAGCAAAGACTTCATTCCATGTCAAATGTCTTCACTTGGCAGAAAAAAACACTTAGGGAAAATATGACAGAGAAAAAAAAAACATGGCTGAGTTTAGCTGATGCTTCCATAATGGGTCTTGAGTCTTTAACTATTAGTGCAACATAAATGTTTCATGCACTGTGAGAAATGAAGCACCTGTCTGAAGAGTCTGCTCTTCCTACCCCTTTAACTGACTACACTCCTAAGATTATTTTTAAAAAGAGGGAAAGAAAGGTGTCATTACATAAAAGGACAGGGGGACACACTGAGCTACGGCACAGTGGGAGAAGCAGGCTCATTCAAACCTGTAGTAATTGCATTGAGCTGTCAAAAAAATCCTTGTCTCTGAGAAATATGTACCAGAACAGATAGAAAAGAAATGCAAAGTTAAAAAACAATTTCTTCAATTGTTGTCAGATTTTTTCTACTGAATGGTATATAGCACATTAAAGGTTGGACAGAGTAAGTGCCTAGGCAGGGACAGCCTTGAGATATACAAGGCCTAGAAAGACTGCAGTAGCAAAGAAAAATTCTCAATAGAGTTTCATCAAAAATTGGGGTTTTCTACATTGTTTCCAAGAAGACAAATTCTACCAGACCAGTAAATAATTTTGAATCAAATTACTTGATAAATTCTAAGGCAAATCTATTTTCACCTAATGATAATCAAATGAAACAGAAGTCATTCCATAAACTTCTCTGAGTGCTGTTGGGGTTTTTTGAAAGAGAGAGAAATACTGAGAGAGATGTTTCTGTGTTCTTATTTGAGGAAGTGTTGTTGTATTTCAGATACAACTAAAGTTTGTACTTACTATTTCACTTACTTGTCAACTTGATACAAGTACAAATATTCATCATATAATAACTGTTATGATCACCACAAAGCATGCTCTCAACAATAATCTAAAGGCAAAATGAGTCAGTATCAACACCTAGATTATACACTCTTTTGTTTCCTAAAATACCACAGGTAGAAGCTGCCTTTACCAATTTCAGAGAAAAAATAAATAGCTAGAAGAAAAGTGTGAAGCTGTTTTTCATAACAGGAGGAAGATTCACACTCTATTTTTACTTGCTGTAAAGCAGAAACTGAGGGGCACATCTGCGTATGAAAAAAACCAAAATGCAATAAAAACCCAAAGTTCCTGCATAGAGCCAAATCCTATGACAGATGACTGTTCAATGACTACTCCTTAAGCCAGACTTGCCAACTAATTTAATCACAGCAATTATCCACTCATTCTAGTTAGACTGCTTGACCTTATTTGCCTGATCCAAAAACTGATTACAGTTCCTGGGATTATGAAGTCTGCTGCAGTCCATGCTCCCTCCCCCATTCCAGAGGGACTAGACTACCTAAACACAGGCTCATATTCTTGGAAAAGACTAGGTCTTAAGGTAAGATGTCAGAATTTATAGACGTGACTAATTCTCTAAACCCCTACTGACCTCGTATTAGGTGCCAAGCCTCTTGGTGCCATTGAACACAGACAAGGGATTGCCATAATGCTCACATTCAGGAAGTGACCCTGAATTTTGTGCCATTGATTCTTGCTACCTAAATATAACAGAGTAATTCTCTGTTACTCCAGTTTAATCAGCCACAGTTAGCATTTAAACAATCATAAAAGCAAAACTCACCCTTTTTTTTAGTTTTCTCTTTCTTCTTTCTAAAAGAGTGGAAATATGCAAGCATAACAATTTTAAATCATTTTAGCATATTTAAACCACATCTATTTCAGAAAAACAGTAAGATATTAATGGAACTGAACAAGGCAGTAATCCTAAGTGGAAGACTGCTTTGTAACAAGTCCTCTACAGGATTTTACAAAGCGCACAAATTTGCAGTTGTCAAAGTGTGTATATATACATAATTTCCCCCCCCCCCAAAATTGTTTTACCAGATGATCAAATCTGGACAAAATTAAGAATGTGTAAAACTTTATATTCAAAGACATATATTTCTCACTTTGGAATTGTTTGACTCAGTTTTACTTACCTGTCATTCTCATGAGGATCTCCCTGTGGAATTTGTACTGGTAGAAATGACAGTTCACATTCCTCTGGCCTAGAAAAATATTGTTATTTACCATCATGTAAAACAGTATTCTGACTGCTAGGCAGACTTTTATCCACTTCAAGGTGGTTTTAAGAAAATGCTAAACATAACAAAATTTACCTCCTTTTTAACTTGTAAGAGGGATATACACCACATTTGAGTTAAATCTGCCTGCAATCAGGAAGTCAAGATACCTAATTACTGTTGTCTACATTTTCAGCACAGTAACCACTGCAATTTTTTAAAGAAAATGAGAAATAATAGAGAAACATAACAGCTCATGGCATACTTGAGATCTGCCAGTGTTTTGATAAAAGCAAAATCCTTCCGCTGATTGGCGGGCATCCAACGGTGTTTTTCAGCCAACGCCAGAGTCCTTGCACCAAAACCAAACATAGCTGAGAACCCAAACCGCAACAGCTTGCTTGGAGTACTGAAAGTACAGACATCTACTGGTTGAATATGTCCTAAGATTTCAAAGAGAAAGATCAGAAATTACAAACAATGTCTGTATAATTTCAAACAGAATACAAGTTACTGTTTCTTTTTCACCTAATTTAGCAGCAGGGAAAAAATCAGACTCTTCCTCCCATAGGAAGTCAGGTTTCACTAATGTAGACCAGAATCAATTTATATATAACTAGGACTCCATAAAAGTTGTCATTTCAAAGAAAAAAACATCTCGATGCTTCAAATTGTTAAAAAACTTATGATGAAAATTTAGCTGCTTCATCAGGCTGCAACAGGTCTGACTTGATTCTATCCAAATTTTTAACAATTAGTATTAAACAAAACGTAATATTGCTACCTAAATATTTACAACCATATTTCACCAAAATACTTGTAATGACTGAACACTGTACTGGAAGAGACATGAGAACTCTTAAATATAGGTTTTAAATGTATTTATGTTTACAGTTATAGAATTTAGACATCTAATTCTTTTCAAGATTGAGTATATTTTTTTTCTTTTATAGCATCTGCATGTTTTATATTGGAAAAGACAGGTTTAGGTTTTGACTGTAAGGGCAAATCACTATCCAAGAAACAGAACAAAGGATCTTCCACTGCTGACTGCAAGGTCTTGAAAATAGATACTCAAGATGAACCCATTCCCCATTATTATGTTCCCTCCCCAAATATTGCTTTGAGAGGAATACTAGCGTTGCTCAACTAAGTATTTGCTATTCCCTAAGACCTGAAAATGAGGTTTCAGCTAGCAACCTCCTTTTTCCTTTTAGCACCATAATATTTTCACATTAAAAATGTATTTATCATGCAGACCAAATGGCAAGTGGCACAGGGTTTCTTTCTACTAATGAAGATTTCTTATAAGAACCATTATTATTTGAAAGAAATGCAGAAGGGGTTAAAAGATGAATGATACCTTCTCAGAAATAAGACAAAGCATCCCTGAGGTGTCAAGTCCTAACCATTTAAAGCTGAAAGTACTATATATTTCTCTGTTGTCTTCAGCAAGTATAATAAATTCATCAAGTGATCATTCAACCAGTTATTGCATTGTAACACACATACAGTAACACTGCTCACACAATCAAGTGTGCAAAACGCTGCATTTTACATTAAAAGAGTATCAGGGATAGGGCATGAATATCAAAATCAGACACCATTCCATAGCTGATTTTAGCTACCAGAAAATGCAACAATCCATACCCACTGCTACTAAACTATACTCCAGTACTTTCCAGTACACACATGATAGAAGCACCTGGGTTTAAAAGACTTACATAACAATATAGTGATAGAGCATAGTGGGTATGCCTTTATTAAACTACTGCTCATGACAAACTTCTAAATCCTGTTTCATTATTTTAAAACGTGATAATTTTTGTAAAAATACTTACCCATTACAATGTGCAATGCTGCAGTGACTGCATGCTTAACACCATAGAGAGTGTGGGCCAAAATATTAGTAGTACCTGTAATAGTGAACACAAAGTATTATAAAAATAAGACAGAAACAGAATTACAAGAAAAAAAAAATACATAAAAGTTCCTACTACGTGAAGAAAACCGGCAACTTCAAAAGCTAAATGCAAATCTTGGCTTCTTTTTCTCTCAAAAGAAAATTTCTCTGGATACTCTAAGAGGAAGTCCAGCTTGTTAAGAATATTACCACTTCGATTATTTATATCCAAAAATTTATATCCAACAACTCAAAAGTAATTTGAACTTTCCTTTCTGTGCAATACACATTTAAAAATTGCAACATTGTAGCTCTAAATACTATTTATTATGCAAAATAGTGAATTTTCCAATTAAGTGAACGTAAAATAAGTTCTACAAGGAAAATTTGGGAGGGAGAGGGGGAGGTTGACCTAAAATGCAATTATTCACAGAATAATATAAGTATATGCCCAATACTATTCCATATTCTAATAACCTATGAGATTTAGCCTCTCAATCTAATTCTGTTTAGCCAGTAAAGGTCAAGGAGCAGCTCAAAAATACTCAAATGCTCTCTCGATCAAATTTTTGCATCTCTTGTCAGTTTTTCGTGTACCTCTCCAAAACTAAAGGAAATCACATGCACAAGCTAGGAGTCATGCAAATCACATATATTTCCTGTAAATTGACAAGAGGGAAATTGTTACTCTGAAAATATTTTTTTTCTTGTCAGTGAAGGTCAATCAAATGAAAGAGCCCAGGGCAGAACATACTTCTAAAGACTAGGCTTGGCATGTCTTAGAACTGGGATTCCTCATTTAAGCAAGAGTAATTCATCAATACAGATGGCTGCAAGATAACAAATGACCATAGCTGAAGTCAATACCAATCTTCATGGTGACTTTAATGAGAGTTAAATCTCATTCTTACTGAACAGGATAGGCAGAAGTAATTGCGTCCTTCTCTTAAATCTGTGGAGCTCATTAACATTTACAGAAGTAAATAAAGCAAAATCCCACCCTTTCATGACAAATTCTGTCTGTGTTCAAAGCCATGTACTGTATCCACCTTTCCACAAGCTGAAGATCTAGAAAGAGCACATTTTTCCAGTAGCAAGTACCATCATCTTTTCTAAAAAAAAAACAAATGCTTAATACATGCCTAACAGTATTTCAGTCCCAATAATGGCTGAATAACACAGCAGCTCATTGCCTCACTCATATACAAGTAGGATGCCACAAACAAACACAAAAAGAAACAAAGAAAAAAACCCCATACCTCACAGTGTAAAAACAATGAAAATTATCATATCAAAATTGTGATTATGCAAGTTTTGCTGATCTAAGTGGTGATTCAACAATGGGTTTAATCCCACTATTCATCTTCCCAAATCATCTTTTTCTTCCCTATGTATGCTCAGTTTATTTACCTATAACATGATGGTTCCCCTTGAACACTGCCATATTACTTCAGAGACTAATAACGTTTGATGCTCATATGCAGGCTTCTACCCCTCACAGATTACTAAGTCACATTTTTAGATCTCTCTCCAACTACTCAATTTGCTGTCAAAATGTTTCATCTATACCAGTCCAGCCTCTCTGCCACCAGCACTTTTAAAAATAGAAAGAAGATTTTATCATTTCAAAACAATTTTGCTCGAAATATTAACCCATTTTCTTGACCCTTCTTCCCATGAAATGTGCAAAAGCATCACAGTAAGGACAAAGTACCTGTGGGTCATGTAAAGCTTGACTGATGAAGGTACCAAATAGAAACTGGAGAGTTAAAAAAAAAAACAAACTGTCCTTGGAAGTGCAAGCACTTCTGCAATACAATTAACTTAATTAACCAGACAACATGAATATTCATAAGGCTGTTAATGTCTCCCCCATCCAAACAGATAACTGTGATGTAATGACTTCCTAGTCAAGCATAGCTAAAATTCTCATGAAAACTGCACCAACATTTTGGTTCTTTGCCTGACATATCACAGAAATTAACAATCCTTCAGTAATATTTAATTTCTGAATTAAGTGGAAATAATGAATTTATTTAATCATTTAGGACCAAGAGGTTCAAAGCCATCAGATAGAGAATATCTCTTGTTCTGTAACAACTGGATAGCTTTTTTTTAATGTCCTTCCAGTTTCCCCTCCCCTTTCTCCCATTTCCCCTCCATACAGTTTCTTGGCAGTAGTTCCCATAGCAACAAACACTCTTGCTAATGGCCAGCAGTACAACTGCAGGCTTCCCCACATCTCATCCATCTGACTTGGACCAGAATAAGGCAGCTCAGTAGAGTACCTTAGTGAAAACACAGTCTCCTCTGGACCTTTGTCTTCAGGAGATAAACTGTTTCATGAGCAGTTCCTTGACATTAAGTTGGCTGAAACTTCAAAATGCTGTCTTAACAATTTACAGCAGAGACTAAAACTAGATTTTAAGCCACGCAGATAATGCCATCCCCCAGTACAGTTCCTGTTTTTACACATCTGGAGAGTCCTAGCAATTTGCCACAATGGATTTCTGGGAGTGAAAAAAAAAAAAACAAAAAACAACTGACCATCAAATTCCATCATACTTATTCACATATACAAGTATCATACTTATCATTCCATCATACTTATCACATATACAAGTATCATACATATCTACTTCATCTCAACCATCAAGATATTCACAACCACTGAACTACTAAGTGATGGTCTGATCATCGTACTAAAATTAATTTGCTTCATGACTTTGATTATGATACCTTTTACCAAGGATTTTTAAACCTTAAAAAAAGAAAAGGAAAAAAAGCTAGTGCAATTTTTACAAGCAACTAATCCCTGTTTTAATGCTGCTTTTAGAAGTGCAAAGGAAGTCAAACCACTTAAAACCTGCTTGCTCAGTTCAGAAGCAAGTCGCTCTCTTTTTTGAGAAAACTGAAAACAAGGATTTGCTGTTCACCCAGATGCAGGATTTTTTTCCTCACTAGTTAAAAACATCTGAGAAATTACTTCATGTAGTCACATCTACATCCACAGCAGAGGGTAGTGTCTACTGAAAAATACCTCTCCTCCCAAAGAGAGGATTCATATACCAGTCCAGAATCAACCCTGTCTGTATTAATTCTAGCTCAGCCTTCCTACGTGACCTGAGTTACACTCTGAGAAGAGCTAATGAAAAAAAATGACAGAAGGTAGGCAAACCCATCCAAAATCAAAACAAAACAGCAAATAAGGGCAAAACTTGATCTTTGCATGGATCAGCTGAAAACTATTTTAGTTTTCTTCTCCTTGAGTTTCTTCCTTTAGGCAAAGAGCTCATCTGTGTCATTACTATAAATTGTCATAATAATTTAAAGTCTAATCATTTGTAATCAATCTAAATCACTAATTTAGGACATTTATTCAATAGTTCCCTTAAGTAAGTGAAGCTTTAGCACCAACAACTGCCTTTAGTAACCAAAACTGTACAACATGTACTTATGATGACTTACAAAGTGTAACTACCTTTAAATCTCACCTGCTGGTATTACTCCAAGAGGAACTGGTGCTTTGACAGGCTTTGGTATATAGTCTGTGTCTTTTCCAGCATCTATCTGGGCTTTAAGTAGTAGACCATGAGCCACTTCACTGACAGATCCATCTCCACCAACACAAACTACCCTATTAAAAAAAAAAAAAAAAGGCAGAACAGTTCAGAATAGTCTTCCATAGCTAAACAAGCAAGAAGGCAGAAGCTATCACACACCTTTTACATAATGGTATTTCAAACAGCTGAAAATCATTTTTTCTTTAAGGACATGCTACGGCTTCACTGTCAGGCCAGTGACTGTTAACTAGAAAGACATAAGCATCCTTATTTCTGCTTTTTTCTATATCAGTAGGAGTAAGTATATTTAACTGACAAAATATTTCTTACCTTATCATACATTTTGTAAATGAATTGTTCAGATGGAAGAGTTAAGCATGTGCTCAAGTGCCCCAGTGGAAAAGTTCTTTAGATCTTCCAATGCTGACCCACACAAACATTCCAGTGTTCTTTAATTGCCCTTATAATAATAAGCTACAAAATATTACAATAAAAATATAAATCCTTGGAAACAGCTAATTCCATGCACTATGCAGGCAGTTGAGGGATTTAGCAAGGTAGAAAACTCAAGTGCCAGCAATCCTTTGCATGAAGGTAGTTAATCACTGCTTCTGGAGCATGTAATTAAACTCCCACCTGCTGTGGTTATAAAGAGGAATGCATTTGTCTGTAAAACTCTGAACAGCAACATTTTTTTCCTTTCCTTTTTTCTGGTTTTGTTTATTTAAGTTACTATTAAAGTGATTTTTCCAAATTAGTAACATTTGAAAGGTAGACGTTTTTAAGACAAACAATGTAATGATAAAAACAGTAACAGTACATTCAAAATATTTGTAATATAAATGTCAGGCTTACTTTAGGAGGCACTTGAATATTTTTTCACATATCTAGATGAATGCAGTGGCAAGACTATGTCTAATAATTCAACCACATAAAACTAGTGAGCTCTTTATTGAAAAACTAATTACTCATTACATTATTAAATGCTTACATTAAATTACCTCAGGTCCTTTAACATTTTCCTCCAGTTCCTATTATAATTTCCTAGTTATTTTTAAATTTCTAAATCTTTATGAGTGTTTCCTCTATACAAATATAAAAGAGTATATAGCAAAAATTTGGAGGACATTTTCCTTCTGCTCATAATCAAGCATCATCTACTGTCTTTTGTCTCATTTTGGGTTTAGATTGGGTTCTTTAAGCCTAAAAGTTTCTGCTACAGCACTAAAACCAGTTAATCTCCATAGTCTGATAAACTGCATATCTGGAAGGACTTGTGTAGATTGTCATCTGGCAATCAAACTTTTGAAAATAGATGCATTTTATTCTGATTTTGGGAAGCCATGTTTATTGTTACTGGAAATAGAAGAAAAACCCAATGAATAACACAAAAATGCTGATAACTTTAGTTGACTTCTTGGTGGGAAACAGAGATACTGTCTGGGATCAGAGATTCCAAAGCTAATCAGCAAAATTCTGCTATACATAAGGAGAAAGTTTGTGCAAACAAATTTGACTAAGGCTTCTTAGAGGAGGGAACATCTCTCTAACTATCAGTTTGACCGTCACACACAAGTTTTCTAACCAACTATTCCTAAATTCTGACTAACTCAGGCTACTCTAAACTATAACCACAATACCTTTGGCTTCTGATTACGGACAAAAAAAACTTGCATGTACATTGTGTCCCTGTACAAACAAGAACCTGCTGCTAAGATAGCAGCATCACAAACACACTTATTTGTCATCAAGGTTTAACCCCAAAGTGGAGGTAAAAAAACAGACTGCCAATCTGGAAAATTAGCTACAGGGCAATGGGTTCAAGTTTGAGAAGTGCAGATTTAGATTGGATGTTAGGAAAAAATTCTTTACTATCAGGGTGGTGGAGCATTGGAACAGGTTGCACAGGGAGGTGGTTCCCCGGAGACATTCAAGGTGAGGCTTGACAGGGCCCTGGGTGACCTGGTCTAGTGGGGATGTGCCTACTGACTGCTGGAGAGCTGGACTAGGTGACCTCTAATGGTCCCTTCCAGCCCAGACCATTCTATGATTCTATGATTTACAGTATAGATTAAAAAGAAAAATCAGTAGTGAAATATGAGGTGCTTGACATGCTTATAACATAGCAGTATTGCTTACAAAAAGCACTGATACACAACCTTTCAATCAACTACTTCAAATCATAAGCTTCAGTTTGTTTCGTATACTATTTAACATGCAAGGGGCAATAACCCTATGAAATTCAAGATTAGATATTGTACACTGCTACACTGCTTATCTACCGTAATTAATAAAAAACTGTTGTGTGTTACTTCCTTCTTCACATTCAGAGGGCTGAAAGTTAATGAATGAAGCTTTATATTTACAGCCTTGCACAATACACAAGCAGATATTTACAATATATAACAGATAGTTACAGATATCTACAGTAAAAAGGTAATATAGAAACACCACACCCCTCTCAGAAATCCCTAAGAGGGGTTTTCAACCACCTTATAACCTTCCCCCCACTTCCCAATCTTATCCCACTATCTGTCTTATGTGACAGGAGAGCAAGAGTAGATCAGCCAGAGGGATTAGCATAGTTTTAAATATGTTTGGGTTGCAACTCTTAAACATTTTTTTTTTCTTTTTCAGTAAATCTATAAGTGAAGTAGCATCACCAATGTTTTCCTTTCTCAGCCTATAGTCTAATTTCTTATTAAAATCCTCCAATTGGCTCAAACCATCACAAGCAGTCTCTAGAAAGCATCCTAATTTAGCTATTTAATGGATAAAATTAAATATAAGGCACTTGTGTCACTCTTGCAAATACAGAGATTTAAGCTTTCATGAAGTATATTTAAGAAAGCTTTATGTTTATTTGCCATTATTTACATCTGTAAGCAAGTAATAAAAACCAAATTGTCTAATGAAAACTAATTTTCTCAGGCTTGCTACCTATCTGAAACAGAGCAACTCATTACATGCCTACTAGCAAAGTGTTGGATGGAATACAAATGAAAAATAATGTGATGAGGTTAACTAATATTCATCATCACTAACCAACTTACCCATCAAATGCCTGGAGTTCACATTCTTTAAGTACTGAGAGAGCATGTCCTTCATACTCGGTTACTGTGAAAAATCACATTATTTAATTATCAGAAGATTAGATAAGTTTTATCAGGTTTAATGTTTTGCCCTTCTAACAGAATAAATATACAACTCAGATTTTTTTTTTCCTCAAACTTTCAGTTTTTCTAACTGAATGCGTTAGAAGTATAGAAAGGTACAGTTTACAGCTATGCTAGCTAAAAAAGGCAGGACATAGCAACACTCAACTTCTATCAGACATGTGGCTTTTTAGTTCATTTACACTCAGAGATTTAGAGATATTTGTTGCATCAAAATGCAAGTTTTATCATTGACACAGTTGGTAAACTTCAGGAAAATGTAAGTATATCCTCAGTTAAGAATGAATTATTTTATTATCAATCAAATTTAATTGCTTTTGTGTTAGGATATGCAAATTGCTAAATCAAAAATATGATGAGTTAAACACAGAAGTATGAAATCAAGCCAAATACCAGTGACAACAGAATATAACACACTGAGGAAGGTGGCACAAGTATACACCAGAGTTCACAGCCTCTGGAGGAAATGAATCTGTCACTCTACATTGATGTCTCTGTGTTTGCTGATACCCTATGTAGTACTTTAAATGCCAGTGAAGGCAGGATAAACTGGCATACTACAGATGGCACAAAGCATCCTAACTACATTTAGCATTTTCTAGGCCAGCTTTGCCAGAAGAGACAGCCCAGCTGCAGCCACCCATCAAAGACTTTTGCTGACTGACATGACACTTGCAGATGGATTTTTTGTGTAAGAATGTGCATCATTATATGCAAAATTACATTAATCTTTCATGCCTGTCTGTCCTTGGTGCTGGCATAGTTCAAGGCTGTTCTCCAGTATTTCTAAACACTGCTAAAATTATTAGTCTTGGTGTCTAAAACAATCATTCCATATACATAGCTGTTATAACAGTATCACTACAGATTATTCAAATACTGCTTACAGGAACTGAAAACACAACTCCCTCTCCCTACATATATGTGTATTTATATAGACATACACAAGAATGTGTCTATTTTTTAAAATTATCTTTTATTACCAAAAAAGTGAATTTTTTGCACTTTGAACTGAGTATCAGTATTTATCTTCAAAACCTTCTAAACAGTATTAGGATAGTTCTAGTGCTTAGTGTTTTGGAAATTGTTAATTAAAAGCTAGTTATTTCGGTTATATCAAAGGCAGAGAATTACAATTTTGCTTATCACTGTAGAAGCTTTCAGGAATTACCTACAAAATTTATTTTCATGCAGGACCTCTTCTGGAAGATCAAAGCACATATTTAAGCTATTGTACTCAATTTTGCCTTTATGCATGGGAACTTAATCATTATCTGTAGACGGTGAAAAAAAGTGACCAATAAAACTGCACAGCATGTGAAAATGCAGAAAGGTTTAAATACCTTACCATTTTGTAACTGTGAAAGAAGCTCTTCCCGTGAAAAGAGACAGTTGGTTACCAGGTTACGTGCTTTTTAAAATGAACATGATGACATTTAGAAAATTATCGGTATAGTCTAATTAAAATGGCATTTTAATTAGATTTTAATTTTTTAAAAATAAAACACATTCAGTGGTTTCCTAATGTATGTAAGCTATATTTACTATTACAAAATCAATTCCTTAAAAGAACGGCATGAAAATAGAGGACTCATGTCTGCAGAGAAACCAATAAAGGCAGTGAAATTGACTAGTGTTATCCAGACTGACAGGCACTCTCCATCCTGTTTGCATCTAAGTCTGGAAATTAAATAGAAGGACTACTA
Organism: Psilopogon haemacephalus; assembly: GCA_013396835.1. NCBI lineage: Eukaryota > Metazoa > Chordata > Aves > Piciformes > Megalaimidae > Psilopogon > Psilopogon haemacephalus. The sequence goes on from VWZI01004852.1 coordinate 316,862, forward strand.
TAGGGCTTAACACTGGCCATAATTGCAAGAAATTTAAAATGTGATGAAAGAATGACAGAGGTATGTAGCACCTACTTTGAAACACTGTGACAAAAAGGTAACGGGAAAAAAAAAAAAAAAAAGATCCTGGAAAGAAAATCATGAAAACATAGAAACATAGAAATATTTATCAAGTAGGAAAAATAAAATTAAAAGTCCAACATAGACATAGAAAGGACATGCCTAGAAAGCTTTCTGCAGGCTTGAAAACTTGCAGAGGGACACAAAGAAGTTGTTCCAATAGGTGGAAAAAAGCTAGAAGTTTGGATACTTCTGTTCCAATTCAGGGGGAAAAAACCCTAAAACAACCACACACAAAACAAACAAACAAAAAAAACAACACACAAATCCTTGTAAGAGGAAGAAAAGAGTTCTTTCACCATTTGAGAAGGATTCAGGTAAGAATATTATCACAGAAGTATTAATGAATGCTTTTTTCAACCATTTTTAATGCAGTTTTCATTTTTCAAGGACCTTTTGCTTCAAATTTATAAATTTCACTATACATTGGGTTTCAAGTAAGAGCATTCTGATAGGTCATTGACAGTGTACATTTTTTGAACAGTTATACACACTCCAAACATCCTAACACCCTATCTCTCATGGCCAACAAGAAACCACAGGTTCAGTCCCTATGTGCAGAAAAAGCACCACAGAATTAGTTCAATGGGACACTTTCATTTGACATGTATAAACACTGGCATTTATGCCACAGACCAATGTCAATAGGATTAAAACTGCTAATTATAACAACAGATTAACTGGCATTGACATTGGATAAAAAAATATTATTTACTCTAAAGTAATTTTAAACTGACGTTATTTGTCCAGTTCTCCATCACTCTCTTTTCCCTTGAGATTCATCCCTAAAAATGTGGTGTGGAGAAGGCAGTTGGTTTTGTTTGAACACCCAGCTTGGAATGGTGCATAAATAGAAGCAGAACAGCCAGAACTAGGAAGAGAATTGAGAAGGACTGGGAGTCTGATGGGGTTATTTTTTTATTATTATTTTATTTTTATTTAGTATGTGTAAGATTTTACAAGATATTAATATATTTCTAAAATACTAGCTCCACTTATCACTATTTGCCAGTACCGGCAGGTATCCCAAATATGGAGAAAGCTTTTCTTAAACTGTATTTTTAAAAGTAACCATTTTTCTCCTAACAGCCATAGCCCAGCTGCAGCACATGAGATTGCCAAAACACTTCAAACTGTATAAAGACCAGGTCTTTAGTATTGCTTGGCTTTAGCCGGAGTTAAAATCTTTACTTCAGCACTTTCAGTACTTCCTCCTGCTTTTTACTGCGCTAAGCACTTCAGAGGTATGTTTATTTCATGAAACAAAAATGACCCAAAGCCTGAACAAAACATAGTCCACTTTTTGAGATCTTTGGTTAATTCAGTTTAAATTAATACAGGTGTAGTGTCCAAAGCAATTTGGGGAAAAAAAAAAAAAAAAAGTCAAAACCCAAAACCAAACAACAAAAAACACCCACTAAATTCAAAGCTAATTGGAGAAAGTAAATGTTATTTCAGAAATAATTTACATACACGCCTTTGACTCAATACATCCTTGAGTAAGTGAAAATGCCTCCATTCTAACCTTCTAAATAATGAAAAAGAAAGTTTATTCCAACAGAAATTACAATGAAGAATGAGATCTGGCAAGCTTGGTCACATAGCAAGCTACAGCTAGCTATCAATGTACCAGATTGGATGAGGAGAGTTCTGTCTTTCAGCAAATCCATTGTCAAAGTCTGTTGTGTCATTGACTTTTTTTGGCTATCTGCAGTTGTGGTATTGTGGCTGCACTCAAAGTCACTTCAGAGGTTCTAATTTGCTTGTAAGATTTTTGTGTACAATGAATTTCACGCTGTGTATGTGAAAAGTCTAAAAGCAAACTATCTTCACAGTATAAATTGTATAAAATCCTTCAAGTTCTACTACCTTATAGACCTTTTCACATTACTATATACGTAAATATTTGCCATGTTTTGAAAATGCAGTAACAGCAAAATGTACACTGCAACTTCACAAAATCCAAAATTATTACGGGAGGAAAAATCTCAGATGTTCTATCTACTTGAACAGCTTTAATAGAATATGAGACCAGTGCACACAACTTTCATTCCTCATTCCCCAGCACCACTCACTTTTTATAAAAAAATCCATTTCTGTTTTTAAATGCCTACTTATTCTCTGCTAGCATTTAAAACTGCAATGTAGTTTTCTTGTTCTGCCTGTAGGAGGAGTGTTAGGCAGCTAATAAGCACAACAGTATTTGAACATTGCCAAAATAACCTCATTGTAAGTATAAGCAAAAACCTAAGTTTATTTTCAAAATTTAAAAGAAAAGCAATTTAAAAATTCAAACATTAAATTATGTATCCAATTAGGAAGTTTTTTAAGCTGCTACAAATTCTATTCATACTTTATATCAAAGTCTAACAATTAATCTAAAAAAACCTATTGATACAGATTTGGCTTATTAGTTCAGCTTTAGGACTTCAAGTGACATCACATAGCTAAAAAATGTAATCCTACACATATTAATGATAATGCTGTATTTAACAGAATTTAACAAGGTTATGTTCACAGTAAAGAGAAAAGAAAAACTAGTCAGTAGTATCAAATAAAAAAGGTACTTTCAATTAAACAGTTGCATAAAATAACAACTAATTTAACACTGAGTCAGGTTTCCATGAGATAAAAAAAAGCAAACCCCACAACCAAAACAGTGACCAAATGAAGCTTATTTCAATTTGTAAGAAGACAGTGCTATTATTAATCTGTTTATACTAGCACCTGTGCCTTGCAGGTGAAAAATATGCCTGTGGAAATCAAACAAAACTGCAGGGATTCCTGTATCAGTTAAGGGAAGTTAAAAAATTATCACTAGAGAATTCTAGCAATCTTTTCACACTTATGCATATTTAATCTTCAATTACTTTAAACTGTAGCCTAAGTAATTAAAAAATACATAGATGCAGGTAATAAAATTAGCAAACATTTATTGTGTAATTATATCCTCGTGCCTAAATCAGATTTGCTCAGAATGATTGTTAGCTTGCAAAACCCAAACTAGTCATGATATCACGTTAGGAAGGGACAACTCTAGACTGAGCCTTCTATCTTATAACATGCTTAAGCTGGAACTGATTCTTTGCCAAGCCAATTAAGACACAAGAAAAATAATTTTTGGTGTTACAATGTCTTGTATCTGAGTTTACACTTCATATGGATATGAAATGCAAAATAATAATTTAAAAACCCACATTATATTAAAGGGCACCAAGCCATGCCCATGTGCCTTGTGAGAACTGCCCTTGTCATCATAAAACTTAATCACTTAGGCTTCCAGGTCATCCTGGAAACTGAGTCAGACTCTGGAAATAATGTGTCCTCTGGATAAGCCCCTTACATTATGATGTCAAGCCAATATATATTGTTGCAAGTAATATTTAAGGCATGTGTTTGTCAGAATGCCGGAACAACTCTCAGTTAACATACGCAAGACTGCCAGACATTTAATGCTTGTTTCTTTTTATAGAATAAAAATATAAATACATGCATTACTAAGTATTGACAGCTATAGGGGAAAATAAAGAATAACAGAATTATACCATTTTTTGACAAAACAAAAACATACTGCACTAGCTACAGTTCTAAATGCACTCCTTGGCAGCAAAGCCAACAAGGATTAGCACTAAATTCAAAGTGTCTTGCATACTTAAGTAATAGTTTCACAACTGATTAAACTATGTTTTTGAAACAACTTACCTGTGACATCAGTTTTGATGTCAGCAAGCTTAAAAAGAGGTGCAACTTGTTCATAATAAATGTGAGTGGCTTCTCTTTTGTGACTCCTTGGATTAACAAACACCTTTAAGGATTTGGGTCTATTCTGAAAACCTAAAAAAGAAAACACAAAACATCGATGATTACACACAGCACAGACATTTTTACAGCCTAAGTGAATTTTTAGTATTAGAATCATTAAAGTACTTTAACAGGATAGATTAAAAAAAAAAAAAAAGTAATTTCTTCTTGGATCACTTGTGTGTAGAGCTAACAGTAGAAATTAACCACAGACTAACCAAAACATTGTAGGAGGCAGAGGTTAGTGGCCAGAAGGACAAGGGAGGTTATTCTTCCCCTGTACTTAGCCCTGGTCAGGTCACATCTTGAGTACTGTGTCAAATTCCAGTCCCCTCAACTCAAGAGAGATATTCAGGTATTGGAACATGTCCAGAGAAGAGCAACAAAGCTGGTGAGGGGCCTGGAGCACAAGCACTGTGAGGAGAGACTGAGGGAGTTGGGGTTGTCTATCCTGGAGAAGAGGAGGCTCAGGGGTGACCTCATTGCTGTCTACAACTACCTGAAGGAAGGTCCCTTCTCCCAGGCAACCAGCAACAGAACAGTGGGGCACAGTCTCAAGTTGTGCCAGGGGAGATATAGGCTGGATGTTAGGAGGAAGTTCTTCACAGAGAGAGTGATTTGCCATTGGAATTGGCTGCCCAGGGAGGTGGTGGAGTCACTGTCCCTGGAGGTGTTCAAGAAAAGACTGAATGGAGCACTTGGTGCCATGCTCTAGTTGATTGGATAGGGCTGGGTGATAGGCTGGACTGGATGATCTTGGAGGTCTCTTCCAATCTGGCTGATTCTATTCTATTCTATTCTATTCTATTCTATTCTATTCTATTCTATTCTATTCTATTCTATTCTATATTTTTTTATGTCATAACTTAGATGAATACAGGGTGAATGTGGAGAAGCTAAGACCAGGCAACAAAACAACAACAATTTTTTTAATCAAACAAAGAAAACCCCAGACATACTTTTTTTTTTTTTTTGGTAAGGAAATATAAAGCATTTACAGCAGACCTACTACAACACCAAAAGCAGCTGATATTACAATACTTTTGATTTCTGACACAGAAAATCAGACAGTGCAAAGTTAAACTTAGGTCCTTAAAGTAATGAACTCTGAGCAAACAACACTTAGAAATACAGCTATACAAACTTACACATTCCTCTTATGAGGTAATGTTATTATTTGGAATATGGCATTTTGTTGGACAAAAATTAATTTGTAATAAAACAATAACATTGCTTTTTGCTTTTTCATCTGCTATCTGTACAACCATCATGATCCAGTGAGGCTGATTTGCTGCAAAAAGCAAGTGGTGACGTGCAATACTTCTGCTTCTTTGGTAGCTATTGAAAACACATGATTTGAAAAATTTTATATTCAATTGATTCATTCATAATTTCTGCATTTTATTTAAGTACCAGGTTACACTGTCACTTTCATAGGCAAATGAAAGTTAGAATATCTAGCAAGCACACTGCTCTCAGTATTCAAGAACATTGGTAGCAGGCCACAACTGCAAAAGAAATGAAGGGTGAAAGCATGAGTTCCTGACCCTTATAGGGTATTACTTCAATTTCTACAGGCTCATGTACCTCCAGAGTGTCAGCTGGGATTTCTTGAAGTTCTTCCCACTTATTATGCCTTCCAAAACTGAACAGGAACTTACTAATGTTTATAAGTATCTAAAGGGCAAACGCCAAGACAATGGGGTCAGAGTCTTTTCAGTGGTGCCCAGCGGCAGGACAAGGGGCAACAAGCACAAACTGTAACATAGAAAGTTCCACCTGAACATGAGAAATTACTTCTTCACTTTAAGGGTGACAGAGCACTGGAACAGGCTGCCCAGAAAGGTTATAGAGTCTCCTTCTCTGGAGATATTTAGCAGGAAGGGTCAGACTAGATGAACTCCAGAGGTCACTTCCAACCTCCACCATTCTGTGGTTCTATGAAGAATTCATCAGCGAAATTAATAGATAAAAACTGTTTCAGCATCAAAGGGGAATATATTCCCTCAAGTCAAAACATAACAATTACAAAAACTCCACAGATTTTTTTTTTTCACATCAAGGAACCTGGAAATTAAAACTAGCACTCTATTTAGTTTGTGTTAATATATATTAGGACATTTCTTAAAGATACTGAAGGAAATTACTGGACCAGTTTGCTGCTATAAGCTGAAAGCACATACAAGAAGCAAGATTTCTAATTATATTTATGGCAAAATGTTACAATCAGTGCCATGACACTGCACAGCAAATTAACCCAAATGCCTGATGAATCCCGAATGCCTTTGGTAAGAAGTCTCAGTACATATATTAAAAATACCTTCTTCAAAAAGGAGATTAAAAAAAACCCCAAACTTTGTGAGAACAGCAGATGTGCTGGATGGCAGGGCTGTCATTCACAAGGTACTCAATTACCTACCAGAAAGACTGATAAAAGCCTCAAGGTGTTCAATAAAGACAAGCACGAAATCCAGCACCTGGCCCAGTAAAACCCTAGCAGCTGAGGATTGACCAACTGTCCAGCTCCTTTTTTAAAGAACATGTAAAGATCCTCATGGACAAGGAGTTGAACATCAGTAAGCATACCATTGATGCCGTGAAGGTCAAGTGCTTACTGAGTTGCAGTAATGGAAAATCAACAGTTCAAGGGATATTGTGATGCCCTTGTTTGCAACACCTTTGAAAATACTAAAAATTGCTTCCACTTTTAGGCTCCCCAACACAAAACTGATAAAGTGGATTGAGTCCAAGAGAGAATTGTGAGTGTAAAGCAGGGCTGGAACAGACCACACAAAAAAGGCAGAGGCTCATTTTATGGCCTCAAGAAAGCCAGTCTTGTATAGCCTTGAGAAAAGAATCTACCTAAATGCTGTCTATTGTGGGAGTAACAAAGACCACCAAGCCACACTTCTTGCATGTGCAAGGGCAAAAACGCAATAGATACAATTTGGAGTGAAAAATATTCCAGTCTCACTCACAATGAGGGTGGTTAAATCATGGATCGCATGACATGGAGTGTTCATCCTTACAGATTTTCAAAATTTATTTGGGCATGGCTCTTAGTAACCTGATCGTGTTTAGAAGCTCACCTGCTCCAAGCAGGAGGTTGGAATATATTATCTCCGTAAGTCCATTTCCACCTAAACTATTCTTGATTCTGTGGAAACAAACAAGCACCACAGATATGTCCTGCAGTGTAATTTCCAATAATAGGAATTACAACATAAACAAGGAAGACAACACAAAAATTCCACAAGAGTATTACAATACACAAACTATCATCATAAACCACACTATAATAATAATTATTCAAGACACTTAATGAAAATCTGCTATCTGGTATTGTTATAGTCTTTAACAGCTCAAAAAAAAATACAAGGCCAGAAAGAGAATTTCTGTGACTTGATATGTTGCATAAAGAGTCAGCAGAAATTAAACTGACAACTACAAGACTAAGGACTCTTGATTTAAAGGAAAAAAGATTTGGCCACATTTATGAATGTGCTGTCATGTTTCCTATCATCTCTACAGGGACCCCTACCTGAGACCAGCTGGCCCTAGATGCTCAACCTCCACTAACCTAAAGAGCCACAAGTACGTAAAAAACTGACTACAGAGTCTTCAATTTGTAAGTAAAGAGTACCTTTAAATTTTAAATGGAATACAAAAGGATGAGGGAAAGAATAGAAAAGTACAGAGTTTGTATAAGCAGAGAAAGGTGAAGTGTCATAAATTTTTACTCAATGGTGCCATTAGGAGAAAACAGCAGAAACAAAGCAAGCATCTTTCTCTCACCTAATCATTTTTGAGTTTTACCTGTAAAAATTTAAGGCCAGGTGGCAACATAAAGGTGTAGAAGAAAGTGCATGCAGGAAAAGGAATAGATTTTTCAACTAGTGGTATAAAATATATAAGGAAACAGTTGAATTTTTGTTTGTTTGTTTGTCATGTGTTTCTTTTAGATTTTTTATCAACTAAAAATTAATTAAAGTATTATAAACTAGAAATTGTATTTATGCTTATCTACAATAGGTTACTGCTGGTAGTTAGATCAGAGTAAGTATATAAATCTGAGATTGTCAAGAACTAAATGAATTCACAGGATAAAAGTGTTAGGAATATTATGTTTATGACTACTTGAATATCAATTAACTTTTTCAAGAAACAGGTACAACAAATAAAGCATTTGTGCAGAAAGGTGGTTTTGTTTGTGACAAATGATTGCTGACATAAAAGGATGATCATGATATAAATCATTATTTATCATTCCTGGTATGCAAAGTACATGTTATAATACATCAAACAATTTAGTTTAATGAAAGAATATGCAATAATGGTAAAAAAAAATTCTTTCAAACTTCCTTAAAGTATTTTTGAATCTTTTTATATTACTTAACCACCATATATATGAATTAATTAATGTCATTTACTACAGTCTGCAACTGATTTCAGTCTGTCAGCCTTTTGGTGTTCTGACTGGTATTCTGTTATTGTCTTCTGTGGCTGCTCCATTTGAAATGAACCATCAGCCTAAAGCAGGAAGGCCAACTGTTCCTCTAGTACTAACAAATGTGCTAATATGCACTAGTTTAAACTTGATCTATCAAGTGAATCAGTGAACCATGAAGGGTGGTGGGTCAATCAGGGTGTTCTGAAAACAAAGGCTCATAGGGCAGCAGAGACGCTATGCTCAGACATACATCTGTGCTGTTTTCAGTTCTTAGCTTTATGAAAATGAGTTTATGTTACAAAAGTTAAGGGCCTAGAATCATGTTGTTACTGCATACATTTATAAATACTTCATACAAGAATATTACACATGAGGAAAACTAATAATATGAGACAGATTTGTTAATGTAACTATGGAGACAACATGGTTAATATTAACTAAGGAAAGTTAATGTTTAACATTAATGGTTTAATTAAAACTTCATGCATGAAGTTCAGACATTCATATCAAATCCCAGTGTGAGAGATACTACAGAATAATAGACAACAAAATTTGCTTCATGCATTTTTGCTACTTTATCTTTAATTCTTAACCACTTTACAGAGTCTTTAAGCAAAACTTTTTCTAATTAATATGTCTTTTCTTGCAAAAAAAAAAAATAATTCAAACTCCAACAAATAGATGAGCACTGATGATTACACATTTTCTCTCATTTCTGAGCCTATCTTAACCCTTTAAGCAATACTGGACATCTGCAAGCACAGATGATTTTAAATTAAACTCGAAATTCCACTGACACAGAATGTCTCCACTCTACATGCCCATAAGGCCATTGCAAAAATATGAGATGTATAAATGGAAATCACTGAGAGTTGAGTGTTCAACAGGTCTGCTGTGAGATCAAGAGCATACTAGAGTCTGTCATTTGGGGCTTTCCAAGAGGCAGTCCAGAACCAAGCCTCCATAGATGCATGTCTTAAGATGACAGTGGCTATTCTGCATCAGTTTAACAAATGTATGATTTACAGAAGATTGCTTTTCCTGAACACCTTATCACTGAAGGGGCTGGCATGCATCTGAACAGCATCAATGTTACATGGGAAAATAAGAGTTTATTTAAAAGTGGGAAGATAATACAGATATTTTGTTACTGTCACATTCACACAAACAGCTATAATAGCAGCCATTATAACTAAATTCTAAGCAACTGTATCTGTGTGCTCACTTATATGATGACAGGCTTCACAAAAAAAATATAGCCTAGTTAGAGTTTAAATTAAAGTATTCTGAACAGAATTTCAAAGCAACAGAGGATACTCATTATGAAGAGAGTAAGAATGAAAAGGAAAATGTATGTAAGTAAACATCCATGTCAGATGCAAACCATACAATGAAAGGGAAACTATGTATGTAGCATTTCTAACAAACAACAACAACAAAAAATCTTCATCAGAACAAGTTTCCAGATTCCAGCTTGCATTATCACTGATAAACTTGCTGTTGTTGGCCCTTAAGTAATGTGTATGCACTTAAAAAAAAAAAATCTAAAAACTTATCAAACAATAATACAAATACAATTTGCATTTCTTTTCAAAAGATACACCTTTTACTAATACATAGCCATTCTGACAAATGAAAGCACATTTACTGACAAGCCAAACCCAAATAGATGTACATTCTACTGTGCTAAATCACCTGCTTTTAATTTGCTCCAGCCCAGAAGCAATAAAATAAGCATTCAAGTAAATAACACAGCAGTTAATGAACATACACTTTGTGATCATATTGATTAGAAAAAAAAAAAAAAAAAAAGCATGTACACTTGCATTTTGATTGCTTTAACTGCAGTTGATTATGGGGAAAAAAAAAAAAAAACAAAAAAACCCAGAGTTGATACAAGTTAATTTTCAAAAATGTCACTGAGCACTGTTATTGAAACAACCTGGGTCAGAAAGAAGGAAAACTCCTCACTGTATCAAGCAGGGATACACCCATGCACCTTCTGAGATTTCAGTTACTAAGGCACCAACATAACTTATCTGCATTTTATACTTTAGTCCATACTTGAATCCCACTGGGAGCTTCCTCCCAGTTTTAAATGGGAAAACTTTTCTGAATCATGCCATTATTATGCTATCATTCTCTCTACTGCACTGAATGTGGAAATGCTGCTGCTGCTGCTTTTGTGATTTTCTGGATAGAAAGCTAGTTTGAACAGCTACTCAGACTTCAAAATATTACTGTGAAAACTACTGTTACTATAACCACAGAAGTTAAACCAGTATATACATTAGTCAATTGTATTTCAGGGTATTGTGTTTGGCTATTCCCACACACACCTGAGTCTTAACTATTGCTGAAGTAGAAGGGAGGAAAAAATATATACTGATTAGAGATCAAGAAAAATCTGCACGATGACTGAACATTTGGAGAAAGCCTGAAACTGAAGGCAGAACAAGAAACAGCAACACTGCACAGAAAGCTTTTTTTTTTCAGGTTCAGGTGGCTTCCAGTTACAAAGCTCTAAAACGGAGACAGCACTTCGAAGTCAAGGCAACCTGGGCAAGGGATACTGCAGCTTTTTTTTCCTGTGAACATATGGTATTACTGTTCCTGATGGATGGAGGGTAATCTGGGAACAAAACAGACATTTGCTCCTTATGCAAATACCCTTGCCTTTATGGGCAGCCTGAGAACTGCAAGAATCTTGGCACTTCTGCAGGTTTAGATATTTCAGGATAAAGTTTTTCAAAAAAGGGCATGGAGAGGTACATTTTAATAAACATTTTATATGGAAAATTCCAAGCACATTTTAAGCACACAATGTAAGAATTCAGCGTTAATAACTCATGTTATTTTATTTCCTCCAACATCTGCTTTTTACAAAGTCACTTTACCAGTAGTACTCTATGAATCGCTATTGATATCATCATTACAAACACTGCAGACGTGCAAGTTCTGAATTCTGTGATCTGGCTCATTATTAACAATTCAGCTGGAATTTTAAAAGTCTATTACAAGATGGATTGTTTTTCTTCTGTAATAACCAAACTGATTTTTTATAGTCTGCAAACAGAGACACATTTTGGAGGTAAATCTGCATGTTTGGTTTGTGCCTGTTTTTTTGCCATCCCTTTTTTTTTTTAATCACAAGTGTGCTATAGTCTATGCCTTTTCAATATTGATGATATTATACTACAGTATTGATTTGTTGAGGGTTTTGTTGTTGTTTTGGGTTTTTCCCTAGATGATGAATACATTTTTCTTGAATTTCATACAGTTTCCATGAAAAAAAAAAAAAAAAGCTACTATCATGGGTTAAACCATCCTGAAACTGCCATTAGCCCAGGCAAACACAGGAAGTTATTTTTTTAAATAAAGAACTGACTCATCACTAGATAGTATCAACACATTTTGTATCAAATCATACAAGAGTCCTACAGAACCTTAAGAGCACTTCCATCTGTGAATTTATTGAGAGAAAAGCCTCTTCTATTATGTTTTTAAGGAAAATGTAGGTCTCAAGTGGGAGCTCCTAAACAGTCACTGCAAAGTTCCTGAAGATTTTCCAGGACTTCAATAATTCTTGTATCATCAGATGTGCTGCAACTCCAAGTGAAATCATCAACAAAATATATTATTTCTTTAAGAAATAGATTTTCCAGAAGAACTTTTGATCAGAACACAGAAAACTACTTATTTTCAGTAGGTTTTGAAAAAATAGCAATTTGTTTAATTTTTACAGTTGTATTAGTGAATTATTGTCACTTTCCAAAATGTTACACTTCACCATATCAAACTTGTATAAGTAAGTATTTTCCAGCAAAATGTGTCTTAATTTCTCCATGCAAGGTATTTTTCTAAGCTCCACTCAACCTCATGTATTTCCAATAGAAACAATTCTGAAATAATAATGACATCGATCCCAGTTAAAAGCTTACCATTCAAAATTTCCTTTAGATGCCTAAACCATGAATGACAATGATCTTCACTTAAGTTATTTAAATGGATGGCACAGTCTGTTAATTTATTCTCTTCTTTATTCAAGCATTTAAAAATGGTGATACCCAACAACGTACCACCGTTTTTTTGACCAACAAATCGACGACGTTTCAGTTTTACTGAAAATACATCTTTCATTTCAATAATCTCCTCTTGTGCCTGTAAAACCATACTGGAATCACCTGTAAGAGGGAGGGGAGGGGGGGAAAAATAAAAAGCGTTATTGATAGGATTAACATCTAAAAAAATAATATTGTTATGGCTTCTTTTCAAGTTTCAATCACTATTCTTACATTTTATCAATTTTATGTTATTTAGGTAGGTGTCCAGCTACAAATAACATGATTTCAAAGAGGTTACTTAATCCTTTCTTGGGCATTCAAAAAATAAATAAAATTGTACACTCTAAGGATAGTTAACCTTTTTTTTTTCTCATCCAAAAAGCAAGTTCTTCTTTGTGGTCTCCTAAATCATGGCAATCACAGCAGTTACATTCTTCTAAATCATAGATCAGAACATGTGCTATTACCCAAGCTGACTGTATGTTCAATGTATTTTTTTCATTCAATGCAACTGCTACCTTTTGGGTTTAGACTAGACACAGATCAGAAAAAAAAGCAAAAATAAAGAATAAACCAAAAGCATGTTACTTATCCAACTTTTGAGTTATTAATTTCCTTTATAAAACAAGAAAAACTGTTTCAAAAATCCATGTGACAGTTCAAGACCTTCAACCACAGGAGATGTTTGTGGTAGGGTAGAGTTCTAAACTACACCTTTTATCACCTCAGGGCTGTTACACACATGGACCCAGTGGCTACAGACAAAATCACTGCAGTGACAATAGCTAAAAATGCCTTTGGAGATATATCAATTGAACCACTCTGGTACAGGCTTCTTCTTTTCTGCTCTGTTCAGTTGTAAAGCACCTGATTGCTCAAAATCAAAGTCCAATACACAGACTGAAGTAAAAACTTCAACATTCCTGCAGCTGTTAGATACTCTGAACACAGAAAGCTTCCCTGCCTTTCATTGTAATCACAGCGGATCCCATAGGCTAGATCAATAAAGATGCCTTTGCAGTCCAAAGCAAGAAAAGCTAGAAACCAAAAATCTCTTACAATATAGCAACGGCTCACTCAAGTTCTTTTTCAACAGCAGAAGCCATTAAGAGATTCTGTCTGATGAGTAGCTGCTGCATACTGTGCTGAAGTGCCAAGCAGAAGCTGTAAAAGCTATTTTAACTCTTTTTGGGAAAGATGGACAGCACTGTGGGTGAGACTTCAAACTCAAGTATCGCCTACTTCATTGCACTACATGAAGCTGAGGGGGCTTCAGAAAGTCATACTTTTTTCTGAGCAGGAAAAAGAAGCCTGCATCAGTTTTTAAAACATTTTGACATTGACTGGCATTTCTCAGCATCATTTCCTGAACCACACTAAGTAGCGATCACCTCTCCATCCAGAAGTTGTAGAGAAGTGCACCTCAGCAATCCTGACAGATAAAGTTCAAGTCAGTATTACCTCTACTGACAATTCTCCACTAACCCATTTTTTCCTGTTCCATACCAAATAACCTACTGCAGAAAGAATCATGATCTTTATCTACTTCCCACGTGGTTTTCCATTTCATTATATTTTGCCACCTCAATTTCTCCATATATCAGATACTAAGGTGTCAAATTGGACTAAAATCATTGCTTTCTTAGCAGGAATATTGTGACAAATAACTGCTTGTGTACACTGAGATAATACAGAGGAAACTGTCTGTAATGCAGATTTTCAGAAGTACATGGCATATAAACACGAAGAAATTCACCAAACAAGAAAAAACACAACAAAGCTTAAAGGAATGCTGTAAAAATATTGTCTGTAATACATTGAATGAAACCAGGGAAGTGAGGGAGGAAAAATAATAGTATGATTCCATTTGAAATACGATTTTGCACAGACTCAAAGGTTGAGTAAGTATTGTACAAGCACCCTTAATACTGATATTATCAAACCCAAGATCCTGATTATTTTCCAAACTTCGTACCACTCCTTACAGGCCTTAAATGAACCACTTACTTGTGACATCTTGAATCACTTACCTAGAACTAGATAGCATAATACTTTTATTTAAGACTTGGTTTTGTTTTTAAAACAGCATTCTGGAGAGGGATATGCTTATCTTTTCCCAGAAAGTTTACTGTTAGCGATACAGAACACTTCCAATTCCAGAATGCAAACTCCACATCTTATGAAAATGGTTGAAAAAAGACACATGAAATATCACTGTTCTGTGCCAACAACCAAGCTGCAGCATTTATTACCCTGAAACAATAAAATTATGCTAAATGGTTTTGCTTTTTAAATATTTTTAAGAAAAAAAAATTTTAATTAAACTATTAGTTTTGCCAAGAATACCACAAATTCTGTTATGAATGCATATGCATGACAAAAAAAAAATTACAAACATGAGAATACAGAAATAAGTAAAATTATGGTCTGTTTAAATATTTTATTCACTCACTAGCTTTCACAGAATTACTTTCATTCACAAGCCAGGTAAGGTGAGGCTTGCCTTGCCTTTTCATACCACGTCAGCCAGATTTTTATTTGCTTTTACATCTTCCTCTTACTGTGTATTTATCAAACCTTTGTGTTGCTCAGATTGACATCAAAGCTGTTAAAAATTAAAGAATACATTCTTACTTGGCAACAAAAAATAGTATTTGACTGTAGTTGTATGTTTCCAGATAGAGCTTGGAGAAGCATATAAACTGTAGGAATACTGAATTGTACAAAACCATCATAGTCAAGTTTTAAATTGTAGGGGAAATGTTGAACTAGCTAGTAGGATTAGGACAGCAAATTTTTATTAAATTTGAAAGGAATCTGTGTAAAAGTCCCCAGGCATCGTCTGTAATTTTTGTCTTCTATTTTTGCTGAGAATCAGCAAAAATGCAGTAACATTTTATAAAATAATTCAGATAAAGAAAATTTGAGTTATGAGGTACATGTATAAAATGTTTCTCATACGAGATAACAACAAGAAGTTTACTTTAAAAATAAAGTATATATTGAATCAGACACTTTTCAAAACTTCAAAAGCCCCATTGGTTCGTTAGTATCACATTTGTTATTGCTAGCTGTTTCAGGACATTAACTGTCCTCTCACATTACTTAGGAAGATATTGGGTACCATCTGTTCTTGCAAGAGATTTAAGTATATGTCTATTAGATATCATGCTATTTATTTAATTCAGTACCCACTTCCTATTGTTGTATCTTCTGGGGGGAAAAAAAAAAAAAAACCAAAAAAAAAAAGTCAATTTAATTACAAGGAATAAAAATAATCTCTTCTACCAGGCTGCCTTGTCATCATGAGAGCAGAGAGGGAACCTGTATAAAGTAGGTTACAGGCGTTAGGGAAGAGTAAAACTAACAGCACTTAACATTTAACAAAGATCTAAACAAAACCAGAATACATGGCACTTGAAAAAAAATTTACTATAAGCCAAGGGCTTGTCTAAATCAATCTCAGCACATCTGTCTGATGTAGAGCGTAAACAGGATTAGAGTTGGATTTATCTGCTTGACGCTAATTGTACTCACAGTTTCTGCACATGTCCACTTTTTTTTTTTGTTTCTTTTTTTTTTTTCCTTCCAAATACAGCATGAAAAAAGCCTTCCTGGATATATGAATTTCTAGGAAGCTTTTCTGCCCTGTTTATCCCCTCACTGATTTCAAGCAATGAGATGACTATATTTTTCCTATTTACAATAGTCTAATCTCTTATTAAAAAAAAAAAAAAGAAGAAAGAAAATAAAATTACATCTATTTATCCCAAACTGAGCTCAATCAAAGGGTGAGGGAGTAATACACTCAAATATAGTATCATTGTAAACAACAACCCAAATTTTAATTAGAGTGTTAAACTAGGCTTTAAACAAATGGATTATCTCATGTTTACATCCAAAATGATGAAAACATATACAAAGGAAAAAACAGTACTACTTAAAAAATAGAACAGTTTGTAAAGAGAAGTATATTATTAAAATTAATTTATATTAAAATATATACTCTAACAGCAAAATTTATTGGACTGTTTTCCTACCATAGAGACCCAAAGTGGTATCTGAAGACTTAATTTTCATAACAAATGCTTGGAGTACATGGAGAATGTTAGAAAATACACATGAAATGTGGCTGTGTAATTCAAGTACAAGAGCTAGACACCAAGGAAAATGTGCCATGCTCCCTTGAGCATAGAGTTCATATGACCTTTGTCAAGAAACCTAGACCCACTTAACCACATTTTAGGCTCAAAGTTTACTTCATTAATAGTTGATTGCTAGGGCTGAGTGCAGTATAACATAACAGAAGTTATTAGAAACAAAAATAAGGAATATATTTTTTTTTAAATATAGTCATTAACATCAGCCATTACACAATTGATTACAGATACACTGTATGAACACTAGTTTCACAATAACCATTCAGGATATGAAATAAGATATAACTGTATTAATATAAAATCAACATGGAAGTATTTTTTTTAATTAGTTTTGACAACATGTCTGCAAATTTTAGTTTAGGAATATTTAAAATTAATATGCTAATGCCTAATGCATATAAACCAGCAATTATTAACTCATTAATTACTAAGCTCATTTTTCCCTTTACTTTAGTCTGCAAACCACAGAAAGTAGAATGCAACTGATTCATAAAAACTCTACAGTTTCCACTGTAACTTTATGTAGAACTGCTGCTAAGAAAAATAAAGAAGTATGATCGTTCTTGCCAGAATTGTTAAGAATCACCCTATATCTAGTTAGGCTATTTAGCAGTAATTTAAAGCCCTCAAATATGAGACAGAAAGGCTCTTTTCAAAATATCTGAATTTTCAAGGTTTATTTCAGAAAGATAGGTCATGCAAAACCTTTGGCAAAGATGTTATGTCTCTTACTCCCTTATGCAAAATCCCACTTTTTGCTTGTCAAGAGTATCAAACAGTAAACTGAAAAGGTGGTACAGCAAGGTACAGGTTGGGGGGGGGCTGGGTTTAATTTGGAAAGAGTCTTTAGACTGCTCCAGTCCTTTTAAATTGTATTGTATGAGAAGTATAACACAACCGAGGCCCTATTCTAGAAAAACATCTGTGTATGACTGTGTGTAGTGACCTCCTCAGGAAAGGCAAGGAGTTCAGAAGATACTACAAAGTACTGAAGAGATGCACCTCATTTTCTCCAGATCTGGGGAGTAAAACCAAGATTTAACTGCTAACTTCAACTTTTAATGGCAGCTATATACTTGCAGCAACAGCTGTTTTCCTTCAGGGCAGACAACTGAGCTTAAAAACATCTGACAAGAATACAACTGATTTTATTCCTCCTTCTCTAGAGAGTCTGAGGGTGAGGTGATGTATTTGCCAAGCCAATGCAATACCTTGCCACTAATCCCTCTTCCAACACAGACACCTTTACTCACCTGCCACAGGTGTGTAGTCCAGTCCTTTTCCTTATGCCTAGCACTTGGCAAAACCAACCTGAGTCAAGACAATTCACTAAAGTAAAATAGCTTATGTACTGCTTTGTTTTTTTGGTTTTTTTTAATGACTTAGTCTCCTGACATTGTTTAATGTAATTGATTCAACACAAGCCCTACAAAAATGGAGATGTTTCAAAATTATAAGAAAACACACAGCAGGGAAGGAGGAAGGACCTGGACTTTCTAGTTTCATCAGCAGGATGCCACCATGGTTTGAGCCAATCTTCTGTGTATTTACACTTCCAGGTGCTAACTCTTCAAAGATGACAACAAGCACAGATCAGCAAAAGTCAGCAAGAACTGGGAAGGATGCTGACACGGGATGAGCTAATCAAACACAGTATCCCGTGGGACGAGGGGGTCTTGGCACCCTCCTCACCGGTTCTTTGGGTTTCGATCGGCAGAAAAGACACGGATATCGCTTAAACGTCAGGTATAAACGTTTAACAACCAGGACAGGGCAAAACAGAGAGCTTACGCGCAAGACAAATCCCGATCGCGCCTATGAACGTCCGCGGGAGCGCGAGGCAAAAAGAGGGGAAAACGCTCCTTTTCGAACCAAGGGGGAAAACCGCGGAAGGAGGGAGACCGATTTAAGGAAAATAAAAGAGGGATTAGAAAGAGGGAGAGAAGGGTCAGCCTTGCCGCTTAGGAGAGCTGCCTGCTGCCTGCTGCCTGCTGCCTGCTGCCTGCTGCCTGCTGCCGTGCACGTGGCTGGGGCTTCTCCCAGTTGCTGCGTGGGTGGCGGTGAACGAGGAGAGCGGGAAGAAGAAAGAAAAAATGCCTGCTGACCCGTTTAAGTACCCTGCAGGGCGAACGAAGCTGTCCATCAGGCGTCCAACATTTCCCGGCCGGCCAATTGATTCGAGGTTCGACGTATATGGGCATCTCGAGGTTCCCACCCTGGGTCCCAAGGCCAGCTGGGATGCCCTACCCTTCACCCCCTACCAAACCTTTTAACAGTAGAGGGAGGAGAGAGCCCAGGAATTGGATTAATTCTAGGGTGCTCCGTCATCCTATGCCGGGACAGATGCATAACAGTTTCTCTTAGTTTTTTAGACCTCTATTTAAAGCTTATCAATTTAAAAAATTGTCTCAGAACAAAACTCTACTTTACAAACCTAAAAAGGCATATTAAGTTAGTTTCACTGGACAGAAAGTTACATATTATTTTAATACAGCAGCATTAAAATATATTCACTATTCCAGCACTATTCACTGTTCCACCTTACAGAAGTCACCTTATTTTAAACTACTATATCTAAAAATAAGATTATTATGAATAACTGATATATTAACATAAAATATCCAGACCTAATCTGTAATTTAGGGTCCAAGTTTTAATTCAGTCTCAGAAGTAAAATAAAACAGCCAATAATTTTCCAGGGCAAATCCCAGACTATGGGTTAAAGGCTTATATTAGATAACAGAAATGTCATTATTTTATTTCTCTGTTCAGTAATTTAAGAATTCTCATAAATCATTTTAAAAATATATGATAAATACAACAATGTAAAACTAACTTAGGCAGTCTTGTTCAAGTTTCAATACATTCTACAAAATAAAAGTGTTTCTTCATTCTTTGCTCAGGATATTTCTTGACAATTTTACTATATTGACAACATAGGTAAACACATAAAACTGCAGCTTCTACCTTTTATCCTCCTCTCTTCTCTCTCCTTGTTGCAAACGGCTCTTACCTCCAAGACCCTTGATCAGCTGATTACAATTTCTGTTCCACATCACATCTTTTGAAGTTTTATCATCATTCTTCCTCATCAGATTGAGAGGGCTGTTGCAGATACACGTGCTTATGCCAAGCATCCTATCATTATAGCAATTGCAGAAAGAGTAGCTTCAGGAGACATGTGGGTTCGTCCGAAATTGAACCATACACAAGGACTTAGAATGTGGTTAACTTTCACTACATCTTTAAAAGATAGCAAAAGGCAAATTTCTGACAAAAAAAAACCCATCACTGCCAAACTATCTAGTTCTGGCTGAACCAAAATGAAAGATGATGGCAAAGCAAACATGGAAACAGTTTGATTAATCCCATACCATAAGGGCAGTTCAGAGGCTATCTTTACTGAAGCTGACTCCCCCTGGAGAACAGGCAGACCTGAAAAAATTCCCCTTTGAATGTGACCAGATCTCAGGAATGATGCACCCAGCATTCTGGGTCTCAACGAGGCCCAGCAAGACATGTACAAGGACTAGGTCCTTCTTCTAATGAGGCTTATTAAGCATCCCCTCATCCGGCTTTATTGGTGGCTTGCTCCATTTCTGCTTAGAACAGTGAAGTACCTTGCTTATTACAGACTAACAGCAGAACATCAGAGAACATACCAAAAGCTATGAGACAGATGCAAAAGAAGAATAATGTTGGAAAGGTCATCCTGGTTCATGAAGCATTCAAGGAAGAACCCAATAAAGAAGAGAATTAAGGAAATGTATGCAGATTATGAACTCATTTTTTAACTCAGGTCACTTTGAAAAGAAGCCAAACAGGTTCTGGAATAGATGTCTCCATGAAAGAGTTTGATTAATGTTTAGAACAAGGCCCAGTGCTGTTCTAAACATGAAGCTTCACTGAAAAGGCTTCCCTTTCATGCTCCGACAAAGAATTTAGGGGAAATGATGAAATGAAGAATAACATCCCTAACAAGAAGACCTACAGAACAACGCTGTTAGCTGAAAGGAAGCAAGGCAGACAGTGAGTGACTCAGAAACTGAAATACTTGAGAAGGTGCATGCAGCACAGACTTTGCTTTTTAATAGTTACCTTTAACACCACACCAAGAAAGAAGTCACTGATTCTAAATTTACTGTTAGAAAGCTCTACATTTTACATTAAAACCACGGCCTCCATACTGTCTAATTTTGTAATATGATTGGAAAAGTAGCAGCAAGCCTTTTAAGTGTCTGAAACCTTCTCACGTAATAAATGAAAGGAGTTATGTAACAAACTTCAGAATGACAACAGGGTAACAAATATCAATGATTTCCAAAATTTTGTAAAACCTCTGCAAACAAACATCGGATTAAATTATTAGTCTTACTCTGATCAACAATACAACCATCATATAACGGAATCTGTTTAAGAGAGGTTTCTGAAATTAAACAGAAAACTGGGCTTACATTATTTAATGCAATGGGGTAGCAGAACTGAAAGGCACTGAAGAATACCCAAAAAGGAAACATGATCTTAAATTTTATATTCCTTTGAAAAAAATCACACATACACACTGATTTGTATGTAATAATTTATGTCATAATCCTAAACATTACTTCCGTCATTTCAGAAAACAAGGGGATGTGGGGAATCATATAGCCTCATATGGCCACATGATACCACAGACTCTGTTTAACTATGAGTTAATACTTAGTTCTACTTGGACTCACACTGGCATAAGATTTGCTTCAGCCTCTAATGCCAATTTACAAACTATTCATACTGTTAAATATCATTATTAAATACTCAGGAAACACAGCATGCCTCAATGAATTCTGGTCTTTTCTGGAAACAATTTTCAAGCAAACATTTTCTTCATGAAAAGTATGAATGAACACATCCCATTCTAAACACAGGCCAATTTCCTTCCATAACCTATTGGTAATTCATGTATGTTAGCAATTCATGCTTTTAAGTATTGAAGCATAGCTATCAGCTGCTAGATAAACTCATCCATGAACTCCTCATTGATTAACAGCTACACATTTGGCTTTATCCTCATTGATCTTTGATCTATTTTTTAGGAGCTTTCTTCATAAACTCAGCCACCCTTTCTATCATTCTATCTGCACCTTCTACACTAGCCCAAGGGTAAGAGCTGGCAAGAGCACCACCAGAGTTTTCTGAGAAGCATAAAACTCTTTCCTTCAGCCCAATATTTTTCAGCTAGGTTGCCACAAAAGGATAGAAAGAACGTAAACTACAATACTTTGCTTGCAGGGATGAATGAATCCTATTTTATTCTTGTACACCACGCTTGTAACAGACTTAAAAGCGATGAAAAAAAATTCACAGAATTGTATTATATGCTTTTTTATAATATGCATAGAGTTTTTCTCTTAGCAGAACTGTTCCTATTTCTCTAACTTGTAAATTATTTTGCCACACCAAAAATAGTGTTGCAGATACATGTCCCTATGCCAAGCATCCTATCATTATAGCAACTTTTATGCTACATGTTATGCTTATGCTACATGATATACGCATAGTACAAAAATTACTTGGAGCACAACAGAAAATTTAAAGTATACTTAGTCAATATCTCAATATTCAAATCAGCCCTTCACATACAGAGAAAGCTTACAAAATGCAATACTTCAGAAGTTTTTTTATATCATAATTGTCATATGGAATTCACTACATTTGCAATTATACATATTCCTGTGATCAAGGAAATTACATTTTCAGATTTTCATCAGTTTTAAAATTTTATTTGTAGCTGAACACCATGACAAAGCTCCCACAGAAGATTTGATATCAATATGATGTGACACAGCTGAATCAAACCTTAATTTCACTCACAGTAAGAAATCACAGGATTAAGTAACACTGTGCAGTCTTTTAGAAAAGTTTATTGCTTCCAGATGGATGCAAGTTTCCTTTCAGCACTGATTGTATCTTCTGTACACAGGGTGCCAATGTTACTATAAATATAGACAAAAGCAGTTATAAAGATAAATTATTAAAATATTGACATAAACAGGTTCATACAGTACTGCCTCTCTCCACAAAGTAAGGACAGCTACATTAGTGATGTGTGCATCACAGACGCTCAATATAAAAACATGTGCATCTTTTTCAGAAATTACAGCCCATATAGGAACAAGCACACATTTACAAGGTATCCATAAAATGACTTCTAATACAAACTGCGTGCTCTTTGCCCCATGTTGTGTAGTGCCATGTGTTTCACTGCATGGTGCATACTACCAAGATGTCCACCTGTGCCCTTGTATTTGCGTAGCAAGCTAAGTATATGCTTACTTCATTTAGCCCCAGAACTGTTGAATACATACTGCAATACGCTGACACTGAAATAAAATTACAATTGTAAATAATAAATGTCTACAAGCCAATTTAAATTTCAAACCGTGTACATAAAGACCTTGATAAAGTGTATCAACAGCTCTACAAAATGTTTTCCAGAAAAAAAACCTAATGCTAGAGAACATTTGATCAGAGTACAAGAAAATTATGCATAAGGCTGTTTTGGAAGTCAAAATACACTCAAAAATTATGAGGCAAAGTCAGTACTTCAGGTTACTTTAATATTTCATATTGCTATACAGTTCAGGAATTATATGTATAAATGGTAATGAGTCGTTTAAAACAACATTATGTGAAATTTTAATGAGATTCTCAAAAATCAGAAGATCTCCACATTGGTTTTCATTTGTGTAATGACCAGTGCAGAAAGCAGAATAAGTACATGCATTTTAAAGAACATGCGGAATCCATGGAATGCTTTGTGAATAAAATTTCAGCATTAAGCATTACAAAATTTAAAATTAGCTATCTGCATAAATAAGTCATTTATACATCAAATTACATTAGTATACTGAATTATATACAGAAACCTACTTAATTTTATGGCAGGCATATCAATTGCTTCAGAACAGAGCTCCTAGCCAAAAAAAACCCCACTACCACAAAAAAAACCACCTCAAAATCTTCCATGACATACGCTTTGCATCCTTGCATGCACCAATACATTCAAACAAGCAATCTACCATTTATTTTAAGCAAATTCCTTAACATCTTTCTTTTGCTTCTCTTAATTCCAGCACGGTAACTGTAGGTACACATCATATTTACATATCTATTCCTAATAATAGTCCATTCCTAATCCTAGTAGTAAGAAGTACTAAAATCAAACAGCAAGACCATTCACCAACGTATCAAAAACCCAATTTCAAATGAGTTTTCACTGTGGGAGAAACACATCAGATGACAGATACTCAATTCAAGCCTCTCAGAATACATACAAATTTTTACTCCCACAAACTTTTAAATGCTAGCATTACACAAAATGGACACATATGTACAGGCATTGCCACTATGAGGCTGAGTAAATACCTGTAGATCCTAAGGCTCCTACCCATAACACAAAGATCCTGCATATGGCTGCAGGATCAGACAGCAATTCATATACAAAGCACCCATATAGCAACTAACAAATAGATGTATCTTCAGACTCCCTAAACATGTATGTGCATTACTGTTACTATTCTATCTAAATTTTCCTCTATCACCATATTAAATTCACCTTGCTCATTTTAAAGAAAATTTAACACATCTGAGTTCCTACACATATCCTGCCACATATTACAAATCAGTGACCTATGACTTAGCCTTAAAGTGAATCAGTGCAAGAAAACTATCATCATCTGTGTTTAAGAATTATTTACTATCGATACCTTGGCACACATCTTTAAATTGTTGACAGAACAAATGGGGATTTCCCATTGAGGGTCATCTTCTACCCTGTAAACATGAGAAATCTTCTGAAAGAGATTTATGGAAAGATATCAGTTAAGTATACTGTGGCTGCACTTTTTCCTAGTCTTGATGTTAATGAAGCTACTCTTCTGAATTAATTTGTATTGTTTTCAGATACATATCCTATACAAGTTTAACTGTGGTATTTGAAATTTAACTTCCCTTCTCCAAAACGAGAAAAAACACCAAGACTATGGTAATTATAAACATACAAACAATGTTTTCAAGGCATTCATGGCTAAAAAATTCAGGTTTCCTATACAGTCCCTGTATAGGAAATGACAATATTGTCATTTTAAACAAAATTTGGTATAATTTACTTCTTGGTATTTTGTTAGACAAAGAATATACATTCTTTAAACTACATTGATCAATCAATAATAATAATAAATGCTTTGCAAATGGAAGGTTAGGCAAAGTAAAGAGAAAATTCTACCAAGAAAGTTTGATTAGTAGTGCAAATACAGAGGCTTACATAAAATATCATTTCAATATAATTTAACCTTTTTCTGGTATATAAGACCAGCAATACCAGATTAGAGTAAAAGTCCATCTGTCCCACTATCTTATGTCAAATCATTGCCAGAAACAGATGTGGACAAAAGAGAAAGAATACAGCAAGCTTTTTTTTTTCACTAATACTTTTCCACTCCCCACTCATTTTCATTTGGAGTGCCCCAAACTGACTAAAGTTTCTACATATTTAACAACACTCAAATGAGGCCTTCTATTTCCACAAAATATTTTAATATTAATAATATCCTTTGACAGTAAGTTTTGCAGTTCGGCTACCTGCTGCATCATTATCCCTTTTGGTTGAGGCTGTTTTTTCTTAGCATTATTAGGTGCACTATATTTCTTACCATGGAATCTCAGAATGTTAGGGGTCAGAAGAAATTTCAAAAGATCACCCAGTCTAGCCCCCTGCCAGAGCAGGATCACCTAGAGTAGGTCACATGGGAACACTTCCAGGCAGACTTTGAACTTCTCTAGGGAAGGAGACTCCACAGCTTCTCTGGGCAGCCTGCTCCAGCGTTCTGTCACCATCACAGGGAAAAAAAGCTGTTCCTTAAGTTCACGTGGAACTTCCTAAACTCCAGCTTGCACCTCCAGCCCCTTCTCCTATTATTGGGCATTACTGAGAAGAGCCTGGCTTCATCCTCCCAACACTTGTCTTTCACGTATTTATAAACATTAATGAGGTTATCCCTCAGTCTCCTCCAAACTAAAGAGGCTCTCTCAGCCTTTCCTCCTAATGCAAATTGTCTACTCCTTTAATCACCTTTGTGGCTCGGCACTGGACTCTTTCAAGCAGTTCCCTGTCCTTCCTGAAATGGACACAATATTCCAGACAGGACTCACCAGGGCAGAGGGGAAGGAGAATCACTTTCAGCATACTAGCCACACCCCTTCTAATACACCCCAGGATGCCATTGGCCTCTTGGCCACAAGGACACATTGCTGGCTTATGGTCATCCTGTTGTCCACCAGAATCCCCATGGCCTTTTCCCCAGAGCTGCTTTCCAACAGACTAGCCCCCAGCCCATGGTACACAGGATTGTTCTTTCCCAGATGGAAGACTCTACACTTGTATTTCATTAAATTTATCCCAGCCCCAGTCCCGCTGAATGGCAGCACAGCCTTCAGGTCTGTCAGCCACTCCACCCAGTTTGTGTCATCAGCAAACCTGCTGACAGTGCACTCTGTGCCTTCATCCAGGTTATAATAAATACATTGAATAGTGCCAGTAGCAACCCCTAAGGGACTCCACTAAATACGGGACTCCAACTAGACTGTCCCATTAACTACAACTCCTTGACTTCTTTCCTTTTACCAGTTCACAATCCACCTCATGACCCGATTGAGACCACACTTCCTCAGATTAGTTGCAAGGATGCTGTAGGAATTGGTGTCAAATGCCATTGCCATCTACTCTCTCCAGGCCCCATCCCAACTGCTTCTTTTTCAGACTGAAAGGTACTGGCCTAGCCCATCACTCTCATCTAGGAGCCCTTCTTTACCTTTAATCATTTTCACACCCTGAACTTTCTCCAGTCCCACACTGCCTTTGTTGAGAACACCAAACCCGCACACGGTATTCAAGATGTGGTTAAACAACCATTGGTTTATAGAGCATGCAAACATCTGGTTTAGTATCTATTTATGTGTTAATGATTCCTAACATAATAATCCTAACAACTGCTAAAGTGACAGGTGACATTTTCCACATAAGCCTATGATTATAGGCTACAGCTCCTAATCTTGGTCCCAAGACAGCATTCAAATAAGAGATCAATATATTACACTGTGCTTAATCGTATCAGCTCTTGGATTCATTGTCCCATTGTCTCACCACATCTGTAAAATGACCATATCTTTGAGGTTGTGCTGTAGGACATAACTGGAAACCTCAAAATGCTTTTCTGCATCTATTTTAATGGTCCCAAAACAAATTCAGCACATTTGCTTTTCTTTGTTTATCCCATGCCACTTCTTTCTTTTCCATACTCCTGCCAGACCACACTGTTAATATACCAAAGGCACTCTAAACTTTTCAGGAAACCTTCACTCCATGAATTAGACAAAACTCCAAACATTAGAAACAAAGAGAAATATTTAAGAACAGCTTTCTTTCTACTGTAAATTAATTTAGCTGTTTTAAGCAAGACAAGCATACTCATATGAATTACATAGTAAATTCAGTACTGAATTTCTGGCTCTGTTTGTGTTCCCCAAATGGTTTCCACTTAAAAAGTGAGACCTAGGGAAGAAATTTAAAAAACACCACCTGCTTGTTTCCATCATATTTTAAATAATTAACTACCAAAACTACTAATATTTATCAGGTACTCTATTCTTCTACTAAATACTGTTTTCTAAAGCAACCAAAGTTATTACTACTTCTCATCACAAAAAGATCTATGGAACAGAAAAGGATCTGGGGGATACCTCTCTCGAAGAGGGAAGAGGGTCTTTGCAGTGGAGATAGTAGGGCTAGTTGACAGGGCTTAAAACAGGATGTGAAGGGGGAGGGGGACAAAGTAATCAGACCTCCATGTGGTGAGGTGTGGGAGGACGGATCAGTGTGGGAGCAATGGGGGTTTGGTGAAGGTTCTCAACCTGCTGCCCTGAAGCACCCTGGGGATAGAACAGTGCATCCAGGGTTCTGCAGAGATGGGCCATATCTACTTCAGGTTTTATCTGCCAACAGGGAAACATCAAGTGGTAATTCATGTGGTAGTAATGACATGAGGGGTAGAGATAGGCTAGTAGATAAAGACATGTCTGAGTGTGGATGAGTCCAAGTACTGACTGAGGAAAGCATGCTCAAAGAACATGATAAAGGAAAATCAGTGAGTAAGTCAGCACAACTGAAATGCCTCTACACTAACACAAGGAGCATAGGAAACAAAGAGAAGGAATTACAAATATGTGTAAGTCTACAGGGTTATGATGTCATTGGCATCACTGAGAGATAGTGGGATGGATCTCATGATTGGAGTACAGGGATAGATGGGTATAGACTCTTCAGGAGGGACAGGCAGGGGAGGAGGGGGTGTAGCCCTCTACATCAACGATAAACTGGAATCCATGGAGCTCTGCCTGGGGATGTCCAATACCAAAACAGAGAGCATACAGGTAAAGGTTAAAGGGAAGGCATGGGAAGAGGACATCATAGTAGGAGTCTGCTACAGATCTCCTGATCAGGAAGGCGAAGCAAATGAGGCCCTTTACAAACAAATAGGAGAAGCTTCATGCTCACAGGCCCTGGTACTCATGGGGGACTTCAACCACCCTGA
>VWZI01004852.1:355276-414835 GCA_013396835.1 Psilopogon haemacephalus
AAAAAAAAAAAAAAAAGCTCCCAATGTCTGCATTGAGTAATCTAAGGATGAAAAGGTCTTACACAAAGTCACAACTTAAGGGGTGGATTTTTGCTTACAAATAACAAAAAAACAAAAAAACACAAACCACCAATCCACAGTACATTTACATTCCTGAAAGCACAGAGCAATAGAGACTGAAATTAATTCTTCCTGTCTGTACCTTAAAATCCTTCATTGGTGACAAAAGACAATTGTGGACCCTAGTTCCTGATATATGGCAATTCGAGCTACATTAAAGTAGCCAGAACATAAAGTGGCCATCAAATCAGAGCATTGCACAAGGAACTAAATAATTAATGCATCATAATTAATACATCACACTTCATATGCCATAATCAGAGATCTGCAGTTATGCCCAAAAGAGAGGAAGAGGGGCTACAGTATTACGTGACAACAACACTAAGCACCCAGACTGGCTCTACAGGAGGAAGAACTGCACACACATCAGTGTAGCTGTTACCAGAACTCAGTGGTCCTACTGGAAAGTAGGTATTGAAGTCCAAGCAAAACACTGCATTAACCTACCACTCCTGAGCCTCTGCAGCACACAACACTGCTTTAAGAGGATCTAATTGTCATGGTATGTGGAAGAAAATATTCTTTTTCTGTATGGTTGGATCTTACTTACATGAAGCTTTAAGTTCTGTCCAAAATAATACTAAAATAGACCTTGTATTTTGGGCCTGCACAAGCTAACTATGCCATACCAGAAGGCAACTATGCTGTTTGGACACCACGCAGTCCTGGACGCAACAGATTTCCTCCTCAAGCACTAGGAGGTCACTGCAATAACCAAGCACTTTTAAGGGTGTGTATGCTGTTTTGAAAGTAAGTTTGTTCTCACAATTTCTAGGAGAAAAAAAAAATTATTTTGGTAAGTTTAAGGAGCATTCCTTTATTTCTAAAAATTTTGTGTGTTGTTTCACTTTATCAAATAATTTTTAATAGGCCTTTCCCACAGGGTGGTGGTGTATCGTAAATGCACAGAGCAAGGACAACCTCCTACAGAATCCTCATTGCAAAACTTGCACATCTCACAAAACCAACGCACCTACCTAGGCTTCGGTTTGTGTACCCATGAAAGAGAGTAAGCCAAGAAAAGCTGATGCAGCAGAAACAAAAACAAATTCTCTTACGGCTCTGCCTGGGGCTAAGAAGCCCTGAAACCACCACCTCTTAACATTTTGTCCTTATTGTATCACCCACAAGAAGGAAAGGGTCCCGCCAGTAAGAGCTATTCATTGCACTATGAACATTTTTTTTTTTCTTTTAATCACCAGAGGGAGTCACTTTGAGGGAAGAGGCATGCCTGACACTGCTGAGTTTAACTAGTCTACTGTAGTTCCATTTTAAGGAGACTTTTCCTGTAGAGGCCTGAGCCACAGCTCGCCTTTCCCCGCTGCCCCGTGGGAGACCAGATCGCCTCAGCCCGGGTCCCACCGCCCACTCCCGGAGCCGGCCTGGGCTGAGCCCGCCCCGCGGTGGCCCCCTGCCCCGCCCCGTCCCACCTGTGGGGCTCTCGGGCAGAATGGGGCTCCAGCGGAGCCGCCGGGCGCTCAGCACCACGTCGCAGCTCCTCTTGCTGATCTCGAAGATGCCCCTGAGGAACGGCTCCTCTCCCGCCTCGGCCGGCGAGGTCGCCGCTAGAGGGGCCACCCTCCGTTGCCTCTCCGCCACCACACCCTCCGAGCAGCGAGAGCGACCGGCACCAGCGGCCATTGCTTGCGAGCGCGGCTTCTGCGGGGGGCGACCGCCGGCCGAGCGCTCGGGCCGAGCCTGTCTCTGCTTGCGAAGAACAGGGGCCGCGGCGCCTAGCATGGCGTCCCGGCTGCTGCCAAGGCAGCGCCCGCCCCGCCCCGCGGGCGGAGCCGNGCCCAAGGGTCGGCGGGAGGGCGCACGTGTCGGGGCGGGAGCGGTGGGAGAGCAGCGGTCAGGGCGTTGGGGAAATGTCTCCTGCCGCGGAGCGGGGGCTGTTCGCTGCCGACAGCAGGGCAGGACGTAGCCGGGAAGTGGGCCCAGTACAAGCTGGCACCGTTGCTGCCGCCTGCTGAGGTTTTCCGTACTGCTCACTGCGCTAGGTACCGGCCCAACCTTGGAGCCCTGTATTAGACTTGATGCTTCGTACGGCCACAGCGAGATGGGCTAAATGGCACGCTGGCTCCTCTCGTGTGTTACTTCTGACTTCCCCAGGGAGAGCAATGAAGTTGCAGAAGTTGTTTTTCATTGTCAGAGTCCATCCGATGCACGTTCTGCCTTTCTATTATGACTGATGTTACTATTACTCAGCTTTAGAAAACTATGACACAAATTCTAATAGCTCTTTCATGCTGAAAACATTGTCTTTCACGAGTTGTGTATGTGGCTTAACCTTAAGATAAATACCATAGTGAGGTTCATGGTGCAAAACAGTATTATCATAAGCCTTGGTGGAGGTTCACAATTGTATACCATTCATAACAAGTGAGGAATACAATGCCTCAGAATCTGCTATAAACCATATATTACATTCTGTATCAAGCGGGCCAACGCAGAAAGTATACCCAGAAGGCTGCACAGTCACTCTCAAAGCTTAAATACAGAGTGGGAAGATCGCTTCTTTACTCCCACTCTGTAAATGATGGATTTTGCCATTTGGAGGTATGACAGCCGTAATCAGAGGGGTTATAAGATTCCCTGTTTACAATCAAATTAGAGCTCAGCATAAATTCCAACTTATAAGGTGCTCCTGAGTCCACAAGGGCTTAAAGTAAAGCAGAGAGGATGTTTTAGTTCTGAGATATATAACATCCTGGTGTCATGAAATGGCCTTTTTCAAATTAGCAGTTTAGTCTTTGGTATTTATAACACCACAAATACACAATATTCTGCTGAGAAATAAAGCAATAAATTTAAGGTATTTCCTTTTGCAGATTGATATGGCTTGAATGGCATGTCAAAATATTGAAGATTCTACTGATAATCTTTGTCTCTCTAGAAAAGAGGTTGGTGCAGGTAAGGAAATCTGATTGTCTGCAGTCAAATCAGACAAGAGTCCAAGAAATTATACACAATCTCGTATCTGTTAAGCTGCTACTTATGTAGCTGAGGACAGTCTTAAAACTCATTTTAGAAGTCACTATGATACAGATTTTTATATTTATTTCCAGCTATTACTTTGTCACATTTGAGGAATGCTGTGAGCATTTGTTAAATAGGCAGCCTGTAAATGCTTTTTTATTTGCATCAAGCCATTTACACTGTTTTCACTGAAAAGTAGCCCTTTCTGAATCATAACTGGACTGTGGAAAGTTTCTGCTTGCTTAAAACTGCCAGTGTCAATAGTATTATTCTGACTTTGTGTCAATATACTTTGTCCCTTAGATCTTCTTTGTTGGGATATGAATATCCTGACTTCAAAATAATCAAATACAAGAAAGTGCAAATAATTGAAATTGTGTAAACTGTGGAAGTTTTTTTCTATTTTGGTTTGGGGTTTTTTTGCATAAAGATAACCATGTGACAAGGCAGAAAAAAACTGTTAGCCAAACAAGTTTGCCTTACCAATTTATCATTCTGGTGCAACAGTAGATGAATCGATTAAATTTGTGTCTGCTATTTAGCACCAGTGGTCTTTAATGTGTTTGCATTGATGTAATTCAATAGGAAAGCTAAATCACTAACTAGGAAATAAAGCACAACACAAAATCTGATATAGTTGAATCAATTTTGAGGCTATATGCCCTTTATAATCCCCTGCAGTCACTTGTATTTGTTTCTGAGACCATTTATTAGTCTATCCTACCTATGTATATTATGTATCATCCCCAGATAATTTCTTATAAGGTACAGGAAAGCCGATAACTGTCTTAGAGTCATAAAATAATACTATATTTACTTTCATCAGTAGAAGGCTGCTACAGTTCCTGAGAGACTTGTAATACCCTTCAGCTCATGTCATTAAAACATTTAACACCCTTTTATTGACATTACTTGAAATGTGTATTAAATCACTGTTAAAATACTAAGACATAGTAGATTAAAAATATAAAATAATAAGAAAATTTATATACTAGCCAAAACTTATAATAGTAAAAAGCCCATAGGAGGGATATAAAAGTCTACTAATTTCTGATTCCCTGCTGTTAACAAATCCTCAATCTCCACAATTCTTTTTAACTCTGAGATAGACACTTATTGGGAGAGAAAAAAAATTGTTCTAAGCAAGCATATTCTAATAGACTTGGTTTGAAATATAACGACTTCCAGATTTGCACACTGAATTTGAAAAAACGAGGACTAGTCTAGACATAATATTTTATTAAAAATTTCAGATGCAAAAAAAGGAAAAAAAAATTATGTATGGCACAGCAGGAAGGAAAATAAAGCCATTGTCAGGGCACAGCAAGGGCCATCTTTATGCTAAGAGCCAGGAAGCTAAGGGGAAACCCAGGGCTGTCAAGGCAGGGGCCTCTCTGGCCCAGATCTATATGGTGGTACCTGAATAGGAAAGGCCAGAGAGCATGCCAGGATCCCCCAGAGACTTCAAACCGTCAGGTAAGTTCATAGTGACAAGGCAAGGCCCTGAAGCACATTGGTCCTGATCAGCAGGACTCATAGCCAGATCAGAGTTGTAGTTGAACTGGAAACCCATGTCCAACAATATCTCTGAAGAAGCTGATAGCCCCAAGTGTTCCAAGCCCCTGGGTGGAGTTGGAGGGAGGGGTTAAAGGTGGGGCTTGTCAGAGTTTTTAGGGCATAGTAGTAGGGCCTTAAGGCCCTAGTAGCTAGCAGTACAAGAGAAAGAATATTTGGAAGTACTAAGGATGTTTTCTAAAAGGAGTGAAAATAAGCATGAGCACATGTCAAGTGGGGACTAACACATCTGACCAAGTTAGGCTGAGCAGTGTGTAGCCAAATGCAGCTAAGAGTCCAGACACCTAACAAACTCATTCCATGCCAGGATAGCAGTCTTGAACACAGAGAGATGGACTAGCAGAGGAGAAGGAGCATTCTCCGGGCCTAGACAAGAGGCAGTAGGAAACAAAGTGTTCAGATGACTTCTCTTAGACTAACAGCATTCTTCTCTGGATGGAGGAAGTTATGACATGCTTTCTAGATGCTAAGAAGTAGTGGGAGTCTCACTTTCCTTCAAGAAGAATGGGTAAAAAATGCAGCTAGGTGAATAAGCATTAAATGAGAAACATGAGGTTTTCGATCCACGGATAAGGTGATGCTGAAGTTAAGGAACAGGAATTAAGAAGATATGAGGGAATAATGTGAGGAGAATACCTTATGCCCAATCTGGAGGATTTGGCTGAACATTTCTAGCTTGTTTCAGTGGCTAATAGAGATTTGGTTTTGGAGAAACATGAATTTTGAATTTGGCACCATCCCCTTGGCTGGTTTATTTTCCCAGCTACAATGTCTGTTTATACAATGAAGGTTTAGTGCAGTCAGTTATGCTTCAGCTCTTATTTCCCAAATAGTAACTGTCTTAAGTGTGTTCACTTCTTATATTAGAGGAATCTTTTATAGCGCTCAAAATAGATTTTCAGCTCTTGTATCTTTATTTACCATGACTGAGATGAGATGTTAAGCAGAACACTAGATTTGCTACACAATAAATTAAGTCATTAATTATTCTGAAGAAAAATGGCACCTATAATCTGTAGAAGACAGCATTGCTGTTACTATATGCCTTTCTACATGCTTGGACAGGGACAGGGAAACAAGCAAAGGAAAAAATGTAGAGATGGAGAAATCTTTGCAAAGGGAACAAGTGAAATTATTATGCAGAAGCAAAAAGTCACAAGAATAGGGTTGGAAGTTGAACTCATTCCTGAAGCTTGAACTGAAACTTGACTCAAAGAGAACAACAGAGGAAAATTTGGTAGTGAGAAAGAATATAAAATGAGATTGTGTTGATGTGAAGACATTCTGGTTTTCTCTTTCATTGAGGTTGATACGCTGGCTTTGTAAGGTCATAAAGCTTTACTCTGAATCTTCTTTTATATTGTTCTGTCACTGAAATATTGGAAACCAGCGTAAACCTTAGTGACTTCTATTTTATTTCATACCAAATGCAGTTACCTCTATGCTGCAAACTATTACAAGCTAGGAAACTAAAAGCCAAGGTTGATATTCTATGTTTTACATACCCTGTAGGCAACCTAAATACTTAAGAGAATGCTTTGAGAGCATTGTCAGTTTTAATTTTGTATTGCATAGCTTCTGACAGTTTGTTAAATACATATATGAATTATTTAAAAAACACTTATGTGCATATTTAAATAAGTTTATTTGTAGATCTTTAGCTCACTGTTTTGACATGTATCCATGTACTATGTTTTTCAAGGGTTTTGTAATACAAGATTTTCAGATAAGGAAAGGGTCTTTATATTTTCTGAATATGAGGGTTATAATTTCTGAAATGATTACCATACAACACATCTTGTCAATAAAAACAAAGTCAAATTTCTATGTATTTTCCCTGATACAGTACCAGGAAGAATGCCAAGTTTTATTTCTGTGAGGTTTTCCTCAGTAGGAACAAGTGAAAACTGAGTGAGGATTTGTTTGGTTTTGGGTTCTTTTTTTGTATTTGTTTGGGGTTTTTTTAGGGAGGTGTTGTTTGTGTGGTTTGTTTATTTTTTGGCTTGGTTGTTGTTTTTTTGGGTTTGTTGGGGTTTTTTTGGGGGGAGAGTGTTGGTTTTATTTAATTCTTAGTTTATATATATACTTGAACATGGAATTTAACTATAATTTCTAAAAGTGTTTTATGAGATGCTTCTTTGTACAGAAGCACTGTGGCATTTTGCTTCTTAAAAAAAAAAAAAACACCTAATTTTCACTGTCAAAAGCGATTGTTAGGGTCACAGTGGATCCAGTTTTAATCAGTCACTATTGTGTCACTATTCTACTGTTAGAAGTGATAGAAAAGATTTGTTTCACTTGCTCTTAATATTTAGCTTAGAACTGGTTCTGTTAATTCCTATTGCCTCTGGTATTGTATGTTGCTTTTTAATATATGCTTATTAAAATTCCAGAACAGCATCTTCTGGAGAAAGCAATGCTCCGTTGTCTTCTTGTGAATTCAGGAATCTTCACTCTCTTGAATCTGCTTCTTTTCACTTGGTCAGTCTGCCTGAAGGCACTGGGTGAGTGTCTGATGATATTCAGGCATTTTTTCATTTGTTGTTTGAAATCTGATGCTTCAGTCTTCAGACGGATGTAACTTGGAATTCCCTCATTCTTTCTGACATAGGTGGGTCCTCCGCTGTATCACAGGTCACAATGGGTCTACAACCTTCAGCCCCTCTTCTGTTGCTTCAGAAAACCAAGAAGGGAAAAGCTGCAAGTTGTGACTGTTACTTGTGCACTGTGCCTGCAGAAATTGCACCAGGGTCTTCTCAAGGATACATTGGGGACAGAACAATTTCTGCTGTCAGAAGTATGGCATAAAGAAGTCCAAACAAACAATAAAAATACAGTCCTAGGCCTGTAGTGGATTAGCCAGTATGTGTGTGGGTCTGACTCAAACCCAGAGTTAGGTAATACTGCTATAGCCTTAGTTAATTAGCAATAGGAACAGTGTGAGTAATACTTTCCTTTGAAAGAGACCTTGATAGATCTTCATGTGGGAGTCATCAGCAGAGATTTTGAGATTTGGCATGATATTAACAGTGAAAAAGTAAATAACACGGAGGCATTAGAAGCAAGAACAAAGGGAGAGGGGAGATTTCCAGTATTTTATAAAGGTGAGGTGTGGTGGGAGGAAACCCTAAACTAATTGAAATAACAAAACTCACAACTGGTTTTTAAAACAGAGCCTCTACTTACTAAAAGGCCTAATTATCTTTTTCTTGCTAGATTGCTCATAGCATTAAAATATTGTTTTCTCTAAATAATTACAGTGGCAAACAATTGGCTAGCCTAGGTAGATCTTCTAAGTAAATTGCATTGGCTAGAGGAGTTGAATTTTGTTATTAACTGCAGAAAAAGAAAAAGTAATTGAAAAGGTTTCTTGTGGTTTGGAAATGCCTTCCAAATATTCATTAAACATTTAAGCAACTAAATTTGCAGAATATGTTCCCGACATTGGCACTGGTTCTGTGGCATTTCTCTCATCAGATGGAAGTACTGTGTGTTATGCAGAGTGCATTCATGCATAAACAATATCATTTTCATAAATTAAAACCTCCCCTGCAGAAGGAACATCTGTGCCTGCCTTTGAATAAAAGATGGTGGCATGTGAGTTGCCCCTTGACTGACTAGAAGAATCCTTATGTTTAAGACGGCAGCACATAACCAAAAGGGAAGAAAAGCCTGGGTCAGCTTTTTCAGTTTTACCTGAAAAAAGTCATTATTTGTCTGCTTTCGGGTTATCTCGGGTATATTTAGTTCTGCTGCCCCTCAAAAAGGTATGTTGTGTGCTTGGGAAGTTGCCTTTTGCTTTCAAACTGTTCAAATGCAGCAAATTGTGGAGCATGAAGCTACAGGCTAGGGTGAAAGACAGGGAGATGCTGCAAAATGCATCAACCACCGTCGCAATTAACGTTCTGTGTGTTTTTAGCAAAAAGAGTTGGCCATGAGGGTGGTGCAGTGCTTGTACAGGTTTGCAGCCTTACACGCTGAATTTCCGTAGCTATAAAGCACCTTCCAAAACAGAAGTCTACAGCTCGAGACTGAAGAGTCTATCCCTCTCTACTGAATTTGTGAATTATTTGTGAAATACCTCTGCTTTGTGACAGGTTCATATAAAGCACTTTAGGAAACGTCTTTAATCTGTTTCCGAGGGTCAAAGACCTGTTGATAATTATTCCTGGTCATTAGGGCCATTGCTCCCCAGCAGGTTGTGTCTCCGAGTTTCTTAAGCCCCTCAAGTAGCAGTGAATATTAAGGAGACACGTTTCGTGTCTGAAACTAAGGAGAGACGGAGAATCGATAGCGCTGGATCTACGGCTGGCTTGAGGGTGAAGCAGCACCAGCTGCCGCCGGGGCCGAAACGGCATTTTTGGGGCTGCCGGCCTCGGCTGGGTGTGGAGACCACAGTTGGTACCACGGGACGCCTCAACGCTCCCACGGCGGCCTGGAAAGCTTAGAGTCGTGGACAGGCAGCCGGCCCGGCCCGAACGCTGCCTGAGCGGGTGCGAAGCGCCCGGCGCAGCCCGTACCGGCTGCCTCTGCAAGCCGCCGAACCGCGTTTCTATCTCTAATTCAACAAATCAGCATTGTAAATGGTTGGTATCGCTGTAAACAAACGAACAAACCCCGTTTCTACCTTCCCCAGGACCCCCCCCCCCCCCCCCCCNCTACAAATAATAAGTGTTGCACCTTTCATGAACTATCCAAATAAAACAATAATCCCATAGGAATTACTTACACTAAGAAAAAAATATATATAATCACGTTTAAGGAGAAATGCAACGTTCGACCAAATGTTCAATACTATGTTGCTGCCAAAGGACGGATGTTTTTCTAAAATCCCAGTGTGCATTACACCATAATATACAGGATTACAAACAAAATTACAGTACAGATTGATTCCGGTTGAACCAGCGTTACATTTCAAACAGCACTTATTCTGGACTGCATTGTACATGCAATAGCTATTGTTCTAATTACGGATTAAATGGTTTGAATTTGTTTCAAGCTACTGTACTAATCGACTACAATAGGTATATAGCCCGACTTTAACAACCTGATTAGTTTTAGGTTCCAATTTATAAGATGACCATATGACAACCACGGATTGTGTGAACATGTATAAAATCATGCATTTATATCACCTGGAAACATTAACATCTTCAAGTTCTCTTAAAAAAAATTCACGGAATGCCAAAGGGTTCAAAGACTAAAAAGAAACAGTGCAAATTGTATGTGATCGTCAAGCAGCTTTCGATTTAAAAAGGGTGTTGGCATTTGCTTATAATCTTTATATACAAGTTTGTGCAAGTAATGTGTTGAGTTGATATGTTTTAATAGAAAATAAGTCTCTTATTCTTATATCTTCTCAAGACCTAGGGGATCTGGTTGTTGTCGTAGGGGGGAGGAAACAGGCAAAACAAACCAAACAAACAAAAAAGGATACTTTTATGGGAAAGAAATTGCCCGGATTGTGCAGGTTTATTTTTTCTTCTACTATTTGAAAGGAAAGAAGTGCTAAGGCAACATAACTTCTCTAAGCACTTTTCTGCTGGTTTAAATTAGTTAAATTATTTTGTATAAATTAGATATAATTCTACCTTTCCAATATGTATAAAAATTGATGAAGCTGCATGGTTTAAAATAGGAAATTCACGTTATAAAAAGTCATTAAAAATTCTGTACAAAATCACAACAAAATAATTCAGCATGGGAAAGGTAACAAGTAGTAAAACGTTGGTTGAAAAATATAGATTTCATATATATTTTGTAGTTGGCCCATCGCTAGTTTAAAAATTGCATAGATCCTAATTATTGCTTGTGATTTTGTTATCCCGATCAGGTAATTGACGCGATCCCAGTGCCCCTACCCCACGATTTACAGCGTCGCTCCGAGGAGCGGAATCAAGACAGCCGGTGAGCAGGGACGCGGCGGCCCGGAAGGCAGCGGCGGGACCCGCCGGGCTGCCCCCTGTAAACAAGGCGATGACCGCCGGCGAGCTGCCGGGGCTCGGCTCTCTCCCTCTCCTTCCCTCGAAGGGGGTAGGCTCAATCGTGGAAGATGGCGTTAAGCTGGGCGCTGAGGACCCGCTCGTGGTGGGGGTGCCCCTCGTAGGGCGTCAGGCCGTCGACCGGTATCTCGCAGCGTGAGGCGGCAGCCGGGAAGATGGCGGCATGGGCAGGCGCGGCGGCCAGCGCGGCGGCGGCGGCAGGGTAGTGCATGGTGAAGGCGTAACTCTTGTCGAAGTCGGCGGCCGGCTCGTGCTTGAAGGAGAAGTTTCCGTTGACGCTGAGGGGCGGGCTGAGCGGCCCGTCGAAGGCGGGGCTGGCCCCCTCAGCCAGGCCGCTCTCGAAGAAGGGCTCGAGCGCGGCGCCGTAGGCGTGTGGCGGCTTGAGGTGGAAGAGGTGGGAGCTGTCCATGGTGCCGTAGGGCGGGCTAGGTAGCCCCGGCGACTGGTAGGGGTAGGGGTGGGCCGGGAAAGGCGCGCCCGCCGCCGCCACGTGGGGCGGCACCTCCTGGCTCTGCTCGGGGAGGAAAGTCCGCGGGTTCAGCTGCAGGCAGCCGGCCACTAGGTTGGTGGTGGGCTGTGACAGGCCCTTGCAGAGGGTCTGCACGAAAGAGACCAGGTCAGGGCTCTTGCCCGAGCGCAGGATCTCGGAAAGCGCCCAGATGTAGTTCTTGGCCAGGCGCAGAGTCTCGATCTTGGACAGCTTTTGCGTCTTGGAGTAGCAAGGGACCACCTTCCGCAGGTTGTCCAGGGCAGCGTTCAGGCCATGCATGCGGTTGCGCTCCCGAGCATTGGCCTTCATGCGCCGCAGCTTGAACCGTTCCATGCGTGCCTTGGTCATCTTCTTCTTTTTGGGCCCCCGCCTCTTAGGCTTCTGGTCGTCGTCATCCTCCTCCTCCTCCTCTTCCTCTTCTTCATCCAAGTCGTCCTCCTCGTCTTCCTCCTCACCATTCCGCAGTGAATCCTCCTCAGCCTCGCCATGCAGACCCTCTAGATCCTCTTCCTTCTTGTCCACCTCGTGTTCCTCGTCCTGAGAACTGAGGCACTCGTCCGTCCAACTCGGGGGGCCCTGCGGCTG
This sequence comes from Psilopogon haemacephalus, assembly GCA_013396835.1. Taxonomy (NCBI): domain Eukaryota; kingdom Metazoa; phylum Chordata; class Aves; order Piciformes; family Megalaimidae; genus Psilopogon; species Psilopogon haemacephalus. Next base: position 367,028 of record VWZI01004852.1, read on the forward strand.
CGGCTCACCCATCAGCCCGCTCTCGCTGTACGACTTGGTCATGGTGAGCCTCTGCGACGCGAAGGAGACAGAAAAGAGCCAAATCAGCACCCAGAGCAGCGGCCGTGGCCCGCGAACACCCCTCTCAGTGACCCCTCTCATGGGAAGTCCCGGCTTCCCCCTCCGTGCCAGCGCAAACTTTTAATTGTCTCGGCGGTTCTGCCTTGTAATTAAGATGACATATGTTCAAATACCATTATGTAACTCGCCGATATTAACGAGGAATATAAGCAGATTACATGTGCGAGAGGCAGCCCAACACGGGCAGGCCAAGCAGTTTGTCTAAAAATTCCCAAAACGCTTTTGCCACATCGGGGAGGGGACACACAAGACACAGCGACAGATGGCCGCCCGTGACGCTTGTTCCAGCTCATCTCCGCGAGTCCCCATCCCGACTGGCGCCGTGGCACTTGCTCCCGCAACTGCTTAACATCTCCCCAGCAAAGCAACTCCGATCCCGACAGAACGGTCGCTGGGTACCCGCGGTGAGCGCGTCGCTGTGAGGCCACCGTTCACGGTAACAGGTGCGGGACTGCCCTGGCGTTGTATCCGTCACCCACTCCGACGCGGACAGGCATCACCCTACCACTTCCGGAAGGGGGGGCCTTTCTTGAGGGGTTGCGACCATCCCCCAGACGCACCTGGCACACCGGCGAGGAACAATGCCCAGCCCCGCCACCATCCCCCGCCCCGCCCGCCGGGGCACAGCCTGCGAGGAGACCGTGGCCGTCGTCCTCTGCGGAAGAGGGGGAGCCTGAAGTTAAGGGGTGCATAGATGGAAGCAAATACACATGTAGAAAAGGTGCATATAGATGTATGTACACATCGGTGTTTATATGTGTATAGATACACAAATACAGATACATTCACGTTATATACGCGTACACACAAATATATGCGTGCGTGTTTGGATGAACACAGGTGCGTGTATCCGCCGCTGCCTGCACAAACGGGCAGGAACAACTGCCAGATCCCGCGACTATAAAGCAACAATACAAAACGAAGCCGCGACGGCAGCGGCAGGTCCCACCCGTCCCGAGCTCACAAGCTCCACTTCTACTCCTACTCCTACTCCTACTCCTACCCCGACAGCCACTGTCAGCCTCTGTCGGGCTGTGGGGATGGGGTGAGAAGAAAGAAGCCACTTTTCCGTTACCTCCGTTGCTCAGCCTCTCCTGTACGGTGACGGGCTCATAACCCCGGCGCAGCTCTCCGTGTGAGGACGCCGCGAGTGTGTTTTTTTCCCGAGGTTGCACAGTGCCGGGCTCCCCCGTTATATAGGGGGACGAAGATGCGCGGCGGGGGGCCGGCACCGGGACCTGGCTACCGCGGCGACCGACACCGCCCCATGCGTCTGCGCCCCGCCCCGCGCCCCGCCCCCCCCGCCGGCACGCGCCATATGGCCGCACACGTCAGGCGCGGCGTCGCTTCGCCCCCCCACGTGACACCCCTTATTTGTATGCGGCCGCGCGCCCTCCCGTTGAGTCGCCACGCCCTTTGTGGCCCGCCGGGCTCCGCCATCTGTCACCGGGCGGCCCCCCGGCGGCGGCTGGCCCGGTGANTAGCAGCACCTAACGGACACCTCCAACCCCCAGAGCCTTGCTGTCCCCCCGCTCCGCCGCCGCCACAGATATCCCCTGCCCCCACCATGGCTTTCTCCGGATCTGAGGGAAACGGCGTCCTGTGGCTGCCGTTCCCCCCGGACTGTCCTGCCTTCTGGAGCAAACGGTGTTTCGGTTTTCCTGGGTTTTTGATGGAAATACCGCCCGTTAACAGGGAATTGAAGGAAAAGCTCTGAGCGACGGCTGCAAAGTGTTTAAACACCTGGACGAAGTTTTGCAAAAGCAGCCGAATACGTGAGATGCGCTTTAAGGAGGCAGATACCCCTCAGCACCATTATGCGGAGAGCTTTGCTACCGGCAAGGACTGTCCGGGCATTCAATCAACAAACGGGGCTGGAGGGAAAGAAATCATGTATTTTCTCCTCATGTGGCTTTCAGTGCGAAGCCAGTAATTCCGCCCTGCGGAGGCAGATTCGAAAGATACTTTTCCAGGTCGGGTTATTTTTAAAATGGTTCTCTCCTGCTTGTGACCTACATAGCCCTGAGGCTGGCGTGGCGGCAGGACGGAGGGACTCCGAGAGGTGTTTATCTTCTCAGTAATCGAAATAAGAAGGGCAACTGGGTGCATTTTGTTACTTTCAAGCTGGTCCGTCCTCCGTGTGAAGAGAGGAGCGGCCGCGCGGCTTATGCCGCCGAGCAGAACAAGTGGGGCTGGAGCAGGGCACCATCGGGTCACCGGTTGCTGCGGCCCTCTCCTGAACCACGGCCGGTAGGGCACTTCCAGAGCCTGCCCACCTGACAGCAGGCCCTGTTCGTGGCGAGCCCTTTTCTGCCCGCAGATCTGCTCCCGAGTCAGGGACCGGAAAGATGCCCGCACCTCGGAAGCTTAGGCAGGGCTTCTTTACCGGACCGGCCGCCCCTTCAGGAGCGTGGTCCCCTTAATGTGACGCTGCTGGGGCTGTTAAAGCAGCGGCGTTTTGGAAAACGTTTGAACAGGTTTTGAGGGCGAGAGAGAGGGATGGGGCTAGTCCAGCCCCGTCTCGATTGTAGGAAAATGTTACCCATGTTTGAATGGGACTGGCTGAAAATAAACCCGAGAGCGTGGGGCGCTGGGCAGAAACATCGGGAGAAGGGCACTGGCAGAAGGCTGCATCTCGGCAAACAGTGAGAGCTTTGGAGTGCTCGATACAGTCAGCTGTCGACAAATTATCGATCAGCAGACAGACAAATGCAGCGGCAGACAGTCGGACAGAGGGGCTTTAAGCCTGTCGAGCCCAGAGCTGGGGCCCAGTCCTATCCCCGGCGGCGCTAGGTCAGGAAACACGAGTGACCGTAGGGGGGCTTGATCGGCAGGTACGGGGTGTGCCTCGATGCAGGCCGTCGGGGCTGGGGAGTGGCGCTGCGTTCTATGCGCCGCGGGGCTCTCCGCCGCGCCGGCTTCGTCCTTCCCGCTCCTGTCGTCGCTCCGGCACCGCTTCTCCTCTTTTCCTAGACAATCGGCTCTACCTTCCGCGTTCGGAACATCCCCTGCCTCTGTAACTCCAGTTCCCACCTCCTCTGCCTCTCCTCATCCCCCAGCCGCTTGATATTATCGCTTCCAGCATGTCTTAGGTTTTTTGGTTTTGTGGGTTTGTTTTGTTTTGTGGTTGTTGGGTCTTTTTTAGTTTTTTTGTTTTTTTTTCTTCCCTCCCTGACCCACAGACTCCTCCTTCTCCATCTGGCTTCTGATTCGGCTTCTGTTTGTTTTTTGTCCTGAATATTTTTTCTTATTTTAGTTTTTCTCCTTTTTTCTTCCGCCCGCCCCTTTTCCTTATTTATTTTTTTTTTCTATTCTCTCTTTTCTGTTTCTTTCACTTCTCCTCTCCCTCCCCGTTTCTTTCCCCTCTCCCTTTCTTCCTCCCCCCCACGGCGCGGCACGCGAACCGCACGCGTCCCAACAAAGCTGGGGCCCGGCCTGGCCCGGCCCCCCTCTCCTCAATGCCTCCCAGCCCTGGCAGCAGGGAAAACCTCGGGCCGGCTGAGGCCCGGATCGGTGAGCACGAAGCGCCGTCGGGGCTGAGCCCAGGCCCAGGTGGACGGCAGGGGAGGGGGCTCGCTGAGCGGGAGCAGTGCAGTGGAAACGCCTTACAGTTGTCCGGAGCACGAATTCCGCTCCCGAGGAAATCTCTTGGGTTTGCGGCATTATCTTAATTAAGATAATTGATTCATATTGCACCTGCGAGAGTGCGGGAAAGGGATGCCTCCCCAAATAGCTCAAAGCTATTGGAGGGAGAAAGCCGCTCTTATCACTTAGTGAGTGATTTACTACCCGGGCAGCCCGAGCTGCTGGAACTCCCTCCTTTTACTGTGACGTTTCCTGCTCTCTTCTCCTCCAACAGGGAATTTAAACGAGGGAAAAAAATATATTACTACTCGCTTCTGCTGTCCTCTCAGCCCTGCATGGCACCACGAGACCGAGACCGTCTACTCAGGGCGGGCCAGCTGGGGTTTGAGGGCCCGGGACCATCGCGGGGCTCCCTCGCTCGCCCCTCTCCCAGAAGGAGGGGACGGGAGGAGAGCAGCGGCCCCGCATGCTGGCCGGGTAATGATCAGCTCGCTGCGGCTGCCTCAGCTCCGCAATCATCGGCGGAGAGCGACGCTCTCCAACACCGCTCTGGCACCGGCTTCGTGCTGGGCTGCGTCTGCACCACACTTCTCAGCCTTTCTCTAGGATACATGTACAGCTGGACCCAAAACTGTACGGACGATTAAGGTGCCTTTTCTACTATTTTTTTCTTTTAAGGCTCAGTGTATTAATTTTATTGAGCCTTTCTCTGTTAGATAAATGCTGTCGTTGTTTTAATTCTGTAAATGTAAACTTCTATTTAGTTAATGGAAAATGCATCACCACCAAGGTAATTATCAGATTTTTTAAATGACTCTTTTAGTCAAATGCACATAATTATGAAATCACAATAGATTAAAAATATAATTCAAGATAATTTAAAAAATCCCAAAAACTCAAACAAAACATGTTGGAGAAGTACGTACCATTAAAGCAAATGTCTAAATTGTAATGGTAATTAGTAGGCCAGCTACTGCCCCAGCTAGAGTTTAAATAACGCCGGCAGTCTTTGCTATCGGTGTCAAACCAACCCTGTTATTAGGAAAAAGGATTCTTAGCAGACAGGATTTAGATGCTGGTGTAACTGCAAAATCTAATTATATTTGATCCAGACATTTACCCCAGAGTCCCACCTTGTTTAAATAAAGTGTTTTCTTTCCTCTAGAACAAATGCATTTCCATTTGAATTAAATATTGATAAATTGACCTTTTAGTTCCTTTAACTAATCAAAAGGAAAAAAAAAATCCAAATGTAGATCCTAGTGCCTTGCCCTAGTGGGTCTTTCCGCTTGAATAGACACTGAGATTAAATGAGTCAAACTTCCTCTTTCATTGCACTCTCTTTGCACTAATTGCTTATGCAAAAATGCAGATTTGTATTAATTAGTAACTCCACTGATTAGTTCTGTGGTATTTTCATGTAATAAATCATCCTGCAGACACGATTTTTGGCACGTCCCCAGTAGTGGCTCAGGATGCAATAAGTTTTCCATATTAAATAAAATCTTAGCCTAAATCTACCTTTTCGTTGCAGGTACACTGTGTACCACCTGCTGTATGCACCTGCTACGGGAAATTACCGTCTGTGCCTGGCAAGCCTCCTTCCTTTCCTTGATAATGCACTCCTCTTCACAGGGTGTAGACTTAAAAATGGGAAGCACAAATCACAGAATCAAAGAACAAAAGAATCCTGGTGAACCTGGTGTTATTTTTAACCATTTCAAATCAATAATGCTGATTTTTAAGGGGATGAAAACTATGTAAAATATATCAGATGTAGATTTTTTTCATTTTCTATATGGCACTCAGACACAATCTCCTTTCACAGCACCATTCACTGCGTGCTCAAATTATCATGCGTAAAAGTGGTTGGGGTTTTGGGATTTTTTTATTTGGTTTTGTCACTTCTTTCTCACTCCTTGGGGTATAGAGACTGAACTCTTGCAAATGTGACACTTGTTAACTGGAGTTTCTATCTTAGTCAGGAACAGAGGCCTCAGCAGCAAGACTCCATGGTATCTACGTAGTACTAAAAACATCTCTGTTTACCCGTACCATGAAATCACTATAGAGATCTCTCCACATGACACAGAGGCTGATGTGTCTAGCTATTCCACATTTGAAAAACTTTTCCTGATTCTTTCAGAAATCGTTCGGTATAATAACTTTTGTACCTGTTTCCCTGAGACAGAGTTATTTATACTTCACACCTTTTCCTTAAACAAGTCTGCATAATGTATCAGAGCAGTACAAACCACAGCAAATGATGTCCACTATTGCAGTACTTGGCAAAAATAATAAGAGGCTCCAAAGCAGTATGAAGCATAATGACACTGGTGTAGTTTCTTTGCAGGTGACACTTTTGAGGGAAAATCGTAGGAAACCTCTGCCTCTGCTACCAGGACTCTCCCTTGTGTAAACAGGACTGCCATTTTCACAGACAAACTTGCAGGATCCAGCCTTTGGTCCTCAGTCTAAGCATTGTGGTGGGGTGGAAGAGCAGCAAACACAGGTGCAAGCAGATTATCCAAAGCTTTGCTGAGATTAAAATCTTGTCCCAGTATGAGTTATTGCATATTCTCTAAATAGAAATCTCCTTAGTGGTGGCTTTAAAAGGTCTGCTTTTGTTTTCCTCTGAGAGAAAATGACTGAAGTCCAGGCTATGCACATAACAGATTACACATTTGCTCCCTGGAGCTGTGAAATCTCATCATTTTGCAAATGTTTTGCAGTTCCTATCAAAGACACTGGTTCTGTTAACATTCCTTTATTGAAGAAAGAAAGCAAAAGTAAAGGTGCTGTTGTAGGGTTACACAAAATCTGATCCTGATTAATTTCAGAACATGATTACTTGTTTTAGCAGTATCCTGAGAACAAAACAAGGAAGGATAAATCAGTGATCCACAGGGATGGAAAAAGAGATTCAAATAATCATTAAATCTTATTACATAATGTGGCTTTGTTTTTACCTCTCAGAGTGAGTTCACACCTGGGTCTGTGCTTTAAGTGCTCATCAGTGAGATGGGCATGATGAAGACTAATTTTCCATCAGAGTACTGCAAAACCTCTACAGCTGTAGAACAAAACTAGTCAACTGAAACCCTTGCTAAGCATTTCATGTGTTTATAGGAATACTTTTCATTATACATAGCACCACATTCTCAATGCTTGCCTTCCTCTGCCATTTCTGTCATCAATCCCAGTTTACTCTCGTGACTGCCACTGCTGTTTCACAATAGTGTAGGAAATGCTCAAGAGTGTGCTCCTGGGCTGTTAACCATTCCAGCTATCAGTGTCTTTTAGCCCAACACTCCACTCATGATGATGTGCTCTTTCTCTGTGTCTCAAGCTGGTATTTCAACCTGTTATCCAAAAACAACAGCATAAGCATCAGATAATACACTTTGCTTGTCTTCTTTCATTCCAGAGATTAATTGAAAAAATTGCATCTTGTCATCTTGCTCTCCTTTTGGTTCCCACAGAGAGTGTATTTGATCCTCCTCCATCAGCTGGGGGAAATGTTAACATTCACCTAAATGAGTTACAGGCATATTAAAGGCATAGGACTGAGACCAAGCACAACATAGATATAAGGAGCCCACAATCACATTCCAAGGACTTTCAGTGACCGGTGCCCATTAGTATAAAAAATATGTCTGAAATACAAAATATTTTTATTGTAAGTTTTAATGCAAAATAAACTTTCTTTGATTTTTCAGTAGAGATGATGCAAGAGTCCAAGCACTAGAAGCTTGCAAGCCTTGTTCAGGTGCTTAATGTAGGAGAACTGATGAACATTGACTAAGTAACTGTGGGAGAGGGGCAGATGAACTGGGAAAAAATAGTAGATAGGGAATGATCTGTACAGTATAGCCTGCCAGATATCCTTTGGAGGAAGGCTGGCTGTAGTGGAGTTACGTCAGAAGCAGCCACTGATGCAACAGATAAGGATGCTCTGGCTGAAGCCATCTTACAGGCAGAGGTCCTAAGTGGCTTTAGCCCAAGACTCTAGCAGAGAAGGTTTCTGAGGTGCTGGGGCTGAAGCTGTGTGCCACAATGTAGATATACTTCCCTTGTGTGCCCAAGTAGACCTTTTGTATTCGTCTATGGTAACTCTTTCCCAGGAAGACATTGCTCTTTGTTAGCCATCTTCTGAGGCCAGAGAAAAGTATGTCCTGAAAACCTGTAGCTCTGTCATCTGGCTTAGTCCTTCTGTCAGATTTTTTTTTTCTCATTGCTGAATCTTTAATTGGTTAATGTGGATTCCCAAGAGAGGGGGGACGTGCTGGTAAATCACTCTTTCCACCACAACTGAGATCCAGTTACATGCCACTATGATAATATAAATGTTTACTCATTTTGTCCCTCTTCACCCTTGTAAGAGGATAAGAACATCTGTCCCTTTGTTAGTAGTCTATTGTCAGTTTGTTTGAGTCCACTTATTTATGTTCATTTGTACAAGAACACATAAATAACCCTACTCTCCACTGTTTTGCAGAGCATTATCACTGTTGAGTGTAGGTGTTAAACTTATCCTCATCATGGAATTGTAGTATTCTCATCCAATCACTTTTCCAGTGCTTGCAGAGCTAAGAAATATAAAGCAGCAGAGAACAAATCTATGATTTTTCAATTTCTTTACATTTATCCTGGCACTTCATGCTGTGGCATTTGGTAGAGTTTTTTTATCAATACAGAAATCCTCAAAACGAACAGCAGAGCAATGGAGAATGAGATCTAGTGCCTTTTAAAGTAGATTTAAAGTGTTAGTAGAAGCAGAAATATAGAGCGCATAGTTAAGAGGTAATTTTAAAAGGTTTGTTTCAAATATGATTTATAGTTCTTCTGTGTCTGTATCGTATTTAGGTAGATTGATGCTCTGCTGTCAGTAAATAGAAAGATTATTTATTCCTTCCAAAATTAAATTGAAGCTTAAAATTATCTTCATTGATTTTGATTTAGAGGGAGAAATCTCTTCAGAATTGAAAAGCAACTCGGGTATTTTTTAACTACAGGAAGGCTTAAGATTCACAATAGCAAGAATCCCTGTCTCTAAGAAATCAATGTTTTTAGAAAAAAAAAAATGCTTGAAAATTATAAACAGATATAATCACAGACTGTTGACAGTTTCAGTTGGTGTCAGGCATATACCAAATTTTAAGATAATTCATATTTAATTTCTTCTAGTATATATACACAAGCAGTCACAAGTTTCTTGTATGTCTTTGTTTTGAAATTATCTGTTTAAATGTTGGGGCAGTTCATTCAATTGCTGATGTGAGCAAATGTGGATAAGAGCTGTGAAGTGGAAGGGGCAATGATGCAGAGCCTGGTCTGGCTGCCCATTGGCAGCACTGTTGTATTCCCACTCTTTGGTTCAGGGCTTCGTTTGGAGAAAATGAGCCAAAATGTGACAGTGTAGATGTACACTTATTGTCAAGCATGTATCTCAGTAGAACCAATGTGATTCCTTGCACATCATCTAGCTTGCAGGTCTACAGGTGGATGTTTAGACCAGCTTGGAAGGGGTTCTACAAAAAAGATTTGCTAAGTGATGTTTGGAAAGTCTCTCTCAGGATTCATCACTAGTGACATGGGAACTCTTTTGTCTTCACAGTAAATATCTCCTTTAAAGGTGCAGCCATGAGATTAATACGCAAATCACTTTCAACCATCAGAGGTTTGTTTCTAAGAATCTTGATGCAAATATATGTCTAATTACAAAATGTAGATTTTTCTATGAATTCTTTCTATAAACAGAAGAAAAACTTTCATTTCTATAAGTGCCTAGAATTTTAAAGTGAGCCTTATGTTAAAATTCAATTAACTTAAGCAAGACTTTTTGTTTGCTTGTTTGTTTGCTAGCTGACTGCAAAAAGAACACATATTTATTCCTTTGCACTAAGGTACAAATTGGAGATAATATTATTGACCATGATGTAGAGGTAGTTTACAAGGAACTGAAAAAACATCCTTCACTGAAATATAGATATTAGAATATTAAAGTAATTGTGGGAAAATATTTAATCAAATATTTTGCTTCATACAAGCAACAGAAAAGAGATGGAGCACCTTACTTAGGTGTATTACTGTTGTGCTGGAGAAATGAATGATGATGAGGGCAGTGCTGTGCAAAGGAGATGGAGGAGTGGGGGAGGGAACAAAACAAGGTAGCTTAAAGCCATTTACCTACTGCATTCTGAATCAGCTTTCCAAATAAATTAGAGAAGATGAAGAGTGTCTCCTATTAGTACTAGCTTCCAGTTGCTTTGTACAATTAAAATATGCAGAGAGGTATCACTATGCTCTGTGATCTGCAGGGGCCATAGAAGCTCACTGCATCAGCACTTCCTGAATAGCCTCCTTTGTCATCCAGGACAAGAGCAGGATTCTGTCTATGGATGCTCAGTTCTGCTCTGGAACTGCAGTGATATCTGACCACAAGTTTTTCTTTCTCTTCAACTCCTTCCTTGGTTCATCTCTGCACACTTATTCTTGAAGATGCCACAAAGAGGTTGCTGTTAAGTCAGCAAATAGGCCTTTTATTTTCAGAAATTGTCCTCTGGAGCTGATGGGGATGCCTTTCTGTTGTGTACTAAACAAAGCAAATATTTATTAGATGGCAAAAACTAAGTGAGCTAGCTCCCCTTAAAAACCTATTTTCACATTTACATTTCTTTGAATGTAATCTTTCTCACATATTCTAGATGTGAAATAGCAATGCTCCATGTGCTCCATTTATTTGTTTATAAGTAAATTCATATATGTATATGTGTGCATGTAGACTGGAGGATAACAATGCACAGTGCAAATGCTATAAACCATATGCAGAGGGGAAAAAAACCAAAACAATAAAAAACATCTACCACTATATTGTGTCATTCTGGCTTATAATTTGCCAGAAATATATACATGTGTTGCTATTTCATTTTGTCACCCTTACATCAGCTTCAGTGGAACGGTCTTCCTCATGATAATGCCTACCAGAAGATGGCACTGAAGAACCTGTCCTACACATCGGCCCCAGAAAGAGGAAAACTCAGTTTCAAAAACTGGCTTTAGTGTCATGAATATAAACAATTTCAAAATATATACCTCCAGAATAACATATCCCTCTAGGAAAGACTTTTTTTTCTTATTTTATTTTCAAATATGATGATGAAGAGGTTGAAAGTCAACCAACCATCATACCTAGTAAATGCCATCTTAGTTTGCCTATTGCCTATGAATGTATTGCCATTTTCTCAACTGAGTCCTCTTATTCTATCTGCAACACTGCTGGGCTTTCAAATACAAGATCATATGAACAAAAAGAGTTTTTTTTTAAAATTACTTTATTTATAATTTATATTTTCTGACTGGACAATTAAGTTGTTTTAAAAATAGCTGTACTCAAAACTCAGAAAAGGCAATTTTGCAACTTCTTGTAGGAACATAGTTTTAAAATTTCAGTAGAAAATGTCAAGAGTTTTCTAGTGAGGTAAACTTGTTCACCTTTTAAATTAATATCTGGTAAATGTCAAAGATTTCTTTGGCTTCATGCTGAATTTCGGCAAAAGCAGGTTCCTGTCTTAAAATGCTAAGCAGTGGTTTCAGACCTATTCCTACTATGAATGACAGGTGAAGGGGTGTAAATTCTTCAGGATCAGTAGCAGCAGGAGAGAGACAGGAAGAAATTAACCCTATATAATACTGTGGTATTAAAGGGTAATTATTACAGAAAATGTACTGATTGTGAGATGGAAGCTTGCTCATATCTTTGCTCCGATAGCTCTAGCTTCTCATAAAGGCTGCTGAAAACATCTTAAAAATGAACCAAATGGCACTTCAGCCTCAGGGTTCACTTCATGTCTTTTGATGCATCCCTGATCAGGCTTTGTTTAGGGATGTGTAATGGTATAGGACCATTAACCGTCACCAGCAAGTGCTAATGTTAATTACATTAAACAAAATCCTAGAGTTGGGCCATCTGTCATTAATTTCTTATATGGTACCTTTTCTTGTTTGGGATTTTCTTTGTGCTCCAACAAGACATCTAGTTTTCTTCTGGCTTATTTAAATTATGTGAATTTATGTATGCCTCAGTGAAACAGTTTTATGCTTTTCTAGAATTATCTTTAATTTTTTCAAGTGATTTTTTAAAAAGTATTTTTGCATGTGATTTCAATATTTAGGTATGGAGTTGCACCCAAATGTTTAGCTTAGTAAACTTTAAAATGTTTTATTTCATATAGCATGCCTCTTTTAAAAATTCAGTCTCAACATATTTTTTTATGAATTTGGACTGTTTTCCTCACATTTGATTACCTCACTTTATTTATTTTTCTGTTTCAGTGTCACCACATGAGAACTATATTGGTTTCCATTTCCCTTGCTAAATTTCTCTTTCTTGTTGACATCCTTATCAATTGAAAAATGGTGTTTTCAGTGTTCTTCGTCTTCTGCCTTGCTTCTGGTGGGATCTCGTTTCTGCTGCTGGCTGCAATGGGAGTGACACTGACTAGGTTGTAGGTCTATGACAACTGTCTCACAGTACTTTGTGCACCATGAATAATCACTATAAAGTAATAAGCTGACACAAATCAGTCGGATCAGGGGTTAGGTAAATGAAATATGCTCACATTTGAGCTCCTGACCCTTAGTCTTCGTGCACTACTATGGGAGCCGTGCTGAGACCCCGAGTAACTCTGGGCATAGCCGGGCGCCGAGCTCCATCTCCCGGGCAGCAGAGACAGCCAAGCCCTTCCCAAACCCTGCTGCTCTGTTGCAAGCTGTCGGTTTAGAAATGCTGCCTGGACACTTGAAAGATTGTTTGGGTTACCTGGATCGCTCCCCTCAGACTCTCCTGTGCAGGGAAGCACACCGTGTTGTGGCTGAAGAATGTTACAGAAAATTCCAGCGTCTGTGTTTGGGTTGATTTCAAACCTGGAAATCTGAACACAGAGAAAGTTTGGAAAGCAAGTTTTAGGAGCAGGGCATGTCAACCTCCTGTGTCAGTCAAGTTTCTCAGCTATAAGCAGTGAACTGGGCCTGAGAAATGCTTTATTTGTAATTTAAGTTGTCATAAATCCAGAGGAGTTAAGTTTAGGACCTGTGAAAAATCAGTGTTGCAGAAGCAAGTTTTCTGCTATGTTTTCAAAGCCACGAGACTGGTACACTCATATGTGAATACCTGGTTGTTAAACTTCGAAGAGGCATAGGTGTTTTAGCTCTTGTAGACTGATGGTTCAGTTCTGTTTAGGGTTTGGAAAAGATATTTTGGAAGCATCTTTCCTGCTGTAGGTGATAAGGCTCCCTGAGGGAAAGGAAAGGTAGGTCTGAGGCATTTAATGGTCTTATCCAAACTACCTGAGCAACAGGCCAGGCCAAGTTTAGGAAAATCAGATCCTGGCAGCAGTTCCTGTGGTGACTTGAGTCGCATAGGAAGGGATTTGAATGCCTTTGTTCTTAGTTTCCAGGTAAGTCTTATCTTCCCTTTTATGGTGTTACAGTTATAGGTAGGATTAGAGGAACATGAAATACTGACAGCACATTTCCCTCCCTGGGCTGTAGAATACTCTGATACAAGTTCAAAGCTAAATTTGAATGTCTTATTCTTACTTTGCAGGAATTGTAGGTGGTCTTGAACTGTCTTGAAGAGTAAGAGTAACACAGAGAGTTAAGAAAAGTAAGGTTTACAGTTATCTTTCCTGCTGCATTTGACAAAGTTTTATGAGATTATTTGAGGACCAAGGTCCTATGAATCTGAATCCCTTACTCTTAATTTTTGGGCTATGAATAGTATTGCTATACTTTCATGAAAACTATTGGGAAGTATGAGAGAATCTGGAGGACCAGATTTACACTGTATTCTTGTAAGGTCTCGTCAGATTATTCCAGGCTTTCAGGTTATTCAATGAAGCCTGGTGCAGTTGCTTTGGGACTGATAGTTAGAGATTTAATTTTTTGGGGGCAGCAGGTGGTGCTTGTTCTACATGATAATTTTGATATCCATTCACCACTGACTCGTTATGACATTGCATTCTATAGTGGATTCTACATGTTGTGCATATTTCACCAAGTGCTTTCAGCAAGACAGGTGATTTGATTATAGATGTTTGCCAAAGGACAGTTGTTTGTGCAAATCACCAGGAAAACTAGCATTAATCAGAGGAGAGAACATTTATGTGGTTGAATTTTAAGCAAGTCGTGATTAAGATGATCATGATCAGAAATACCAGAAATAAAGGAGACAGATATCTCTTCCCTCTGCTTCAAGCAGTCATGAAGCCAGCTAGTACATCCATTCCTGAACCTGTCTCTGAAAAATAAAAAGGGAAATCCCCATTTGGAAAACACACACACACACATCAACAGGTGCTAATGATGTCCAGGCTTCTGTGGACATCCATTGGACAGAGGATTAATTAGAAAGTCAAGAATGTGATCCTGTGGCAGACTGCTGCAGGGATAAGGCAGCCAAAGTAGCCTCAAGCCAAGTGCAGGGCCAGGAAGCCATGATAGTCCTGGGCCCTCTTTCTTCCAGCCCTACCAGGGAAGAGATGCTCAGCAGGGGTGTGCACAGCTGTCAGCACTGGCAGGAACAGTAGAGTGTGACTGGACCTAGACAAGACCAGCTAGGATGTGAATGTCACAAAAAATAGCTAGCTCTTTACTGTCAAAATGTGCCTTGGAAATACATGGGTTGTGAGGAGTTCTGTATTTTACATGTACGTGCTATGTCTCTCCATTCTTCATGAAGATTTTAATCGCAGATCAACCAGCACAGCCAGCTCCGAGGACCAGAAGCACGCTTCTTTGATTTGTTATGTGTAGCATGTAAAAACACATGTAGGAAAGTACTAAAAGTGAGAGACTCTGAATTTCACATTGCTTGGAAACCGAAAAAGACGTAATTGGTTTTGCCTGCTTTGCACCCTGTAAAACAAAAGGTGGTAGTGTTACAAATATGTAGTCCCTGACAGTTGTGACAAGGCAAAAGCATGTCCCTAGCTCTGTTGGTGCCACTGGCAATGCCTCAATGCCGTGAGGGGATGCTCATAAACTTTAGCATGTGGTCACAGGATGTGTTGGTTGAGACAGAAGAGAGATAGTCCCCCCATACAAGAATGAAGCTGTGTCTACAAGGCTCTGACACATCTGCAATACCATTGCATGAATTACACCTACAGTGCAGTTGCAAAACAGAAATAATTTCTCTGCAATCACATCTGTTAGTGGTTGTCGAGTACCATGCCCCTCCCGGTTAGGTAAACCAAATCTCTGCCTGTGCTGAAAGTTGTGACTCATGGCAACACTGCATCACATAGCAGCTGCTGACTAGGTGTATGTGTGCTTGTGCTTTGAAGTTAACAAATATAAACCCATTAAAATAGTGAGAAGTTTTAAATGTAAAATATTCTTTAATGTATTCTATCAATTGGAAATATATTTTCTGAAAGTGCTAGTATTACCTTGACATAACTTCTCTTGACATTTGGGAAAAGGTTTACAGGTTGCAGACATTGATACAGCTTTTCAAAAACTTTAAACTGTTTTCATTTAGATGCCAATAAGATCTTTAGAAGTTAGCTTTTGCGGTTCCTGTAGAAATAGGTTCTCCCCGTATGCGGTGTTTTCAATGCTGACACTTGGTGGTGCTGCAGTTAACATTTTTCAGCAGCCGTTTCTCTGCTGGCTGGTTTGTTCTTCATTGCAAATACTGCTTAGGCACTGAAGCGCCTGAGAAAGTTATTCAGGTTTCTGAGGAATCATGCTTAATCTTTGAACAGTTAGTAATATTAATAACGATGCTAACATTATAATTAATAATATAGATACTAATAGCACCAAATAAACAACAAACACCCACCGTACTGCCCCTGGCACTGCTTCCTTTATGGTGCACATTTCTCTATAAGATGTGTAAGTGTCCCTCTGCTGAAATAGTCCAAATACAGGCATGATTCAGTAATGACAACTGTCAACAGAGAAAGGAAGCTCTGAAAGGGTTCACGAGAGGTTGTGAAGTCCATCATACAGAAGCAAGGATAACTGAAGATCTATCTAGTCTCTTCTTGAATGCCAGTGTATTATGAGGATATCTCAATGCTTTTATCTCTGGGGGTGTTTTGTTTTGTTTTTTTTTGTCTCTTTTCATATGTCTCCCACATGGGATCTTTACATAAGTAAAGATTAGAGTTGAGACATGCAGATTTTAGGTGTTCCAATTTCACAGGAAAGAAATGGTCACATCTGCCAGTGAGCATCAGAACAGAGATTTTGGGTTGTCCCAGCATTTCTGTGGAGCTCGCAGGTAAGTTCACAGGTCTTAGATGAACTGCAATAGATAAGAGGGGCTGCTCATATGTCCTGATCCACTGCTTTGCTCCAATTGTCTCCAGGTTTTCCTCTGACACCCCAGAAACTTGGTATGCCCTCTGTCTTTTCCCCACAATAGAACCTCATGGCATTAAAGCAGGCATTGCAGGTCATTCTGAAGTAATTAACAACAGGGTTTTGCTGTTGTGATGGAGGTTCATTCCTGTGTGGGAGGAAATAATGCTGTGATGAGAAGTTGTCTCTCTGTTCCAACTCTCACTGGCTCAGCCCTCCACTTTCACACAGCATCAGCCATGGTTTCAGGCAGGAAATAACCTGTAGGGACAAATTATCTTAATTATCAGAACAAAGCTTACTTGTTTAAGTGCAGATTCTTAGTAATAATATGAAAAGTAATCACTTAATAATAATATGAAAAGTAATCATGATATGTTGTTGTAATTAAATCAGATCGATTCTTTCCTCCCTGAAGATTTCCTTTTAAATCTAATTTTGTCGTTGTTGGTTTTGATTAATTAGTATTAAAGACCCAAATAAGTGACAGCTCATACATAAAAAACATGAGCTACAGCATAGTCTTCCTGGGAAGTGGTCAGATTACAGGCGCTAACAAACAACTCTATAGCTGGCAAAATGCAGTGAGCACGCAGATGCAGAAGAAATAAGGTTAAGAAGCACAACAAATCTGCTCCTGCTGAAGCAGCAGAGGCATTCAGCTTATGTGGAAAAATAGCCTTCCTAGGCAGGAAGGTTTGTTCTTACTTGGTGGTACTGCATGGTGAAAGCCTCAAAACATATGGTAGGATCAATTTTGGTTTGGGAAACATGTTTTGGAGTCTTTCAACATGTAAGCTTCATATTTCATTGGCCTTGGTAGTTATATGTGAGCTGCTTGTCATCTCCTTTTGCTTTGCAGAGGCTGGTTTTGTATGTTTTGGAGCAGGGGCAGACAGAGGGAATTATGCACTGGCAGGATAAAAAGTGATAAAAATGGGAGAATTAGAACATATACCACTTGCTCAAGCTCTTTAAAAAAACAGAAATGGAGGAAGGGAGAAGACTGGAAATTCCCTTCATTACTTGAACAGAATGTTACTTCATTTTTTTTCTAGAAGAAAAAAGTGTTCCTTTGTTTTTTTCTTAGTTTATTTTTTTGTTGTAGCTGTAATTGCCTCTTTCTGTTAATATCTTAAGATTGTATGTTTTCTGATTGAAGTTTTTTTGTTTAACCTTTGTCTGTGGAATAAAGTTTGTTTTCCTTTACACTCTGTCTGTCCTTTTAACCAAAGGATTATATTACATGTGATTTTCCCCTGGAAATTAGAGAGCAACCCTAACTCTTCTGGGAAGTGAGCATAAAACCTAGTCTGTCTGACATATTGAAAAGGTTTTGTTGAACTCTTCCTTAGCATTGTACTACAGTTTATTTTAAATCAGCTTTAAAAGCAACACCAAACACCGTGGCTTGGGAATGTCCTCTGATAGCTTGTTTGCATAACAAATTCCAATACTTTTGTTAGGAACAGGTATTTTTGCAAAAGGTACTTTCTGCTTTTATTCACAGATATGCTCAGGTGCATAAGCATGTCTTTCTTCTTTTCATGAGTATCCTATTTATTCTTTTCAGAAGAATCGATTGTCACCTGGGGCTGGATGTAAGCTAGGTATTGCTAAGGAGACTGAAGCCATGAATCTCATGAAGAAAATTGAGCAGCAGTTCTTCATGCACCACATACCTCTTTAATACGTGTCTTATCTCAAAACAAGTAACTCAGCAGACAATTAAAATGGATGTTGCCAGGATCTTGCTCAGTCAGAGCCCTGAGACGACCAAGATGCTTCTGCATCTTCCTGGTGCTGGTACTCTGTCAAGGCTTCAGTTTTGGTCAGGGATGCTCCAGACAGAGCTTGCATATCCTTATGGGCAGATAGCATGTTTCTCTTGTTTCGTATCCATTACTACTCATATCACTAAATTAATAGCTAAAAATATTTGGGAAGTTAAGTAAAGCAAGTGAATAATGACAAAAGGTGTATTTCATCATGAATGAAGAAAATCTTCCCTTAAACTGCCACTTAGCAGGAGTAAAACATATGCACTCAGACTTCAGTAAAAATGAACAACAGAGAATCTGGGAAGAACCTCAGAACAAACCTCACTGTAAGATTATATATGCAAAAAGAGTTAGCATTTTCTTTGCAGAATTACAAGAAAACTGGTGTTAGTACCCAGCTGATTCACAAAGCAGAAGCTGACAGTAAGAAACTAAACTTTCTTTCAGTACTTTAAGAAACTTATAAGAAAGACAGGAACAAAGTTTTTAGCAGGGCATGGGCGATTAAACTAGATGACCTTTAAAGGTCCCGTCTGATTCAAGGTACTGCTATGGTGTTGATTCTTCCAGGAAAAATGATCTAATCTATAGACTGTATGTAGGAGACAGTGGGAAGGGAATAATGCCATTCACAGCCAAAATGAACACTCCACAAGGATGGACATAGTGACATGATTCTTTCAGGAGGAATAACAATATCTAAACACTACCTCTCAGATTTCCTGTATGATTTGACACTGTTCCCCAAAACCAGTACCAATGTCTGTCTAGTCTGGGCTCCTCCTGTCAGAGCACAATCTTTAGGATTCTATTTCGTTTGAAACTTTCCACAAAAAATGTAAAAGAATGCTGTAGGAGATGCTGTCTTGGCAGACACATAAGAAGCACCTTGCTGGAGCAACTCTGGCAGCTGCAGACTGCCGTACAAGCAGCTCCCACACTGACTCTTGTCTGTGGTTGCAGGTTTAGCCTCTTTACTCCTGTAAAAAGAGTAGCCTTTTTCCATGCTGTTGTGTTCTTTGAATTTTTTTTTAAGTGTAAGGTTTTTTAATGTAGTTTCTGGGCTAACCCCATGGCTCATAAAAACTCTTCTTGTATGTCTTGTTGCATGCCAGTGGCAGAAGCATATTTCATAAATTTCTGTACATAAATGCATATAAATGCCTTTTTAAAATGACCTGGCCCTCAAGACTTGACTCTTTAGGCTTCATACAGAATACAACTCTCCTAGCCAGAGCTGGAAATACAGTGATTAACTGAAACACATATGGCTCATCTTCCTCCAGCCTGGCAAGGTGCTGTTGAGGCAGATAGGTAAATCTCCACAGTGGATTAGTCTCTTAACTGCAGCACCATTATTTTTCCCTCTTAATTTTTTTTTTTAAAAGACTTTCTGCTGTTGCTTTATATGTGCACCTGTAACCTGAAATTCAACTTCCCAAGGCAGATGATTTTATAGCTTCAGCAACCAGCAGCCTGTGAGACGCATCTAACAGCAAAAGTGCTCCAGCGACAGGAAGATTTCTGGAATCTTCTTCTTCTTGTATATAAAAGCAAAAAACTTATGTGATGAGCTCTAAAAGCCATGGCAGAGGGATCTATTTGTATACCTCTTTCATGTTCCCAGGATGAGCTGGACTGTAATCATGGGTCTGAGGGTGTCTGGGTGGCCACAGAGAGGCAAGTGCAGCCTGTGCTAAGAGCTCTCAATTCTTACTGAAAAAGTAATTTTTATTAAAGTGTAGTCTGCATGTTGTTTATTCTGGGCCTTGCTTCTTTTATTTTCCCCTTCATCCGATCAAGACTTGAACCTGTTGCTTGTTTAAACAAAAATGTATATTTTTTTCCTGTTCCTATACTTCTTCCACTTTTTAGGAGGAAAAAAAAAAAAAAGCAATTATTAAATTTTGGTTGGTTGGTTGGTTTTTAAACTGTAGATTATTAAAAAACAGTTCTGCAAATTCCCAAACCTTTTACAATGTGCACCTTTATCTACAGGAAAGCACCACAAAGATTGGGCTGATTCAGAGCCTGTTATGAGAGGTTACACTGCAGGTAGAAGAGAGCCTGCAAACAGATTCCTCTCCTGCAGGAGATGTATGCATCAAAACCATACACTGTGAGGGTAGATACTACTTTGACAGTTTTTTATCCTCAAAAAATATAAATTTTTATATCTTTAAAATAAAAGGTCTAACCCTGTATCTGTGCTGTACTTGAAGCATAAATAATGTTTTTTCCCAGCCGAAGGTAAGACAGCAGTGAGCTGCAGCTGAGGGAACATCATAGGAGAAAAAAGTATATTTTGATCAAAATATATTCACATACATTTGACAGTCAATCATGAGCTGCCACTGGAACATGCTCAGGGTGAGCTGAGGATGCCTTGTCCTTTGAATGGCCACACAGTGCAGGGACACCCAGGGTGTTTTGTTTGGGGGATAGCCTGGGTCTTGGAAGCACTTTGTGCACCACCTTGGGGTCACCTTCTAGGTGGCCCATTCATCAGGTCAACACCTGCATCAGCATGAAAAGATTGCTCCTGGCACTGGCCCATGCCATGGGCCTCACCATGGCTGCCCTGCTCTCTCTCAAGAGTGCAGCCCAGGGTGGTTTATGTTTGCTCTTCAAAAGAAACGTTAATTGTTTTGCTGGAGCTGGACTGGCAAAGCTGCCAGACCCCTTACAACAGCACTAGGCTGCTAGGAACCAGTGCATGACCATGCCTTCCCCATGCTGAATGGGAGGAAAAGGTGGTGTGCAGTGAACACCCTGTGCTACTGGCAAGGTGGGGCCAAGGCAGCATACCACCTACAGTGCCTTTGCATGTGCTATTTCACACAGCTCAGTGATCAGTAGGCTGCTCTCAGAAATGCTCACCAAAGGTAATCGGCAGCCCTTGCTGACCTCTCCTGCATGGCAGAAGCTGCAGCCATGGGTGCTGAATCAATCACAGACCCGGGACTGTGTTAGACTGTGTATGCTGCATGTCTGCTCTTGGCTCCTCTGGCTATTAACCTGGGATCTTGTAGCCTGACCTTTCCAGTGCCTCATGAAGCTGTGGAAACCAGAAACCTTCCCTCCTGTGGACTGTGGCTTTCTGTTATTCAAAACAAAACATCTCATCACCTACTGCTTGTGCTGCTGTTGCTGGTGCACATTCAGGCCCTTCGAGAATGCTTCAGCTTGCCCTGTGCCTGTTTGATATTTTTAACCAGGGAGACTTGCTGGAAACAGGCAGTCATATGAGCAGTTTCCTATGGACTTCCTTGGATGCATTTGTGTCTGCTGAGCTGCAAGTTCCATTTAAAGCAACTTTCCATGAATGGGACATTCAGAGCATCTCTCTCTGGAGCAGCCTCTCCAGTGTCTATCAAAGGGTAGCCTCTCACACTGGCCTGTCTCTCTTTGGGGTCATTAATAAGCCACTCCCCTTTCCTTTTCATAAGAAGTGTGAGAACTTAATTTTCTGCTCCCTCTTCTAAATGGACATGAATAGGCCAGTGGCTTAACAGCAGCAAGGTGATGGTGAGCATAGATCCTGGTTTCCTTAGGAAATGGGATCAGGAACAGGATGGAATGTGTGCATAGAAAGAAACTTGCAGTTTTATCTCATTCTTGATAAAGCAATGCCATGGAAAGTATCTGGGTACAGAGAAAGAGGCTATTCAGTACATTAAGTTTCCTGCAGTGTTCAAGCAGGGACAATTCATTTCTTAGCTGGGTAAAAGAAATATTTCAAAAGACCTTTCCTCCCCTTCAAACCCTCACAGCCCCTCCTATATTTCTGAGATTGCCTTTGGAAGGAAACAAAAGATGCAAACACCAGACCAAGTGTGTTAACTGAAAAATATATTTTTCCAGCCAAGCAGATGGCGAATAGAAACTTACCATAGAAAACATTTTTATGCAACTCTTTCCACAACCAATGTGTGCCTGGTAAATACAAATCAGCAGATAGAACAGTGAGACAGAGCTAGGCAAAACAGCTTGTGCTGTTGAAACAGTAAGGTAAAGAGCATACAGTAATTTATAATGAACTCGTGGACTATACATAAAAATATCAAGTCAGTGATGCAATCTAAGTGTTGCTTCAAAACCCCACAGTTAGGTTTTCTGTTTGTTTGTGTATCTCACCAAACCTTACAAGTTCACAACAGCAATAGGCAGAAGTTCTCATCAGAAGAACAAGTCAGGCAGAGGAAAAGTTATAGTGGTGGCTGCTGGAAGCTGTGCAGGCTGTGGCTCGGCTGGTGGTACAGGAACATTGTGCCTTGTAAATGAACATGCTTATTTAACTGCTGGTTTCTTAACTTTAACTTTTCTTTTTTCCTTCTTTTTCCCCCCCTCTTCTCCTAGATTTAAAACCTTTTATTTAAAAGAGTCACTTGAGTCTCTCATGTGGGCTGCATATAGTGACAGTAGCTCTCCCATGTCCATGTCTTTCCTTATAGAATCATATTTTTGATTGACTTTCATACAGAAGAAACTCTCAGAGGAAGTCGTTGAACCATATGGGTCCTATCTTTTGACACAACAATTATTGCCTGGTAATAACACAATAGCAATAGCAGCATGTTTGGGAATCAACAGTGAAATACTAATGAATGTTAATGCATTGTTTTAATTTACTACATTTGTTTTGTTGATGTAGTTATTAACCTTCTGGTCTGTGGTTAATAAGGCATTCTATTTTAAGGTAGTATTATCTGGGGGAAGAAGAGGAAAACAACACTGATGAAATGAGACAATTTGTTCTTCATTTCATTAACATTTTGCTTGATAATTGACAGCAGATTCTAACCACTAACCCATAGACCAGAGGGGCATTGATGCTATTTTAATAGCAGAGTAACAGAGGGATGCTTTTTGAAAAGAGAACGTACATCTTTAGCTGTACAAAGGACATTATAGCCAGGAAATGCCACGTGTTACACAAGGCAGCCTCAAGGGCTGTATTGGTTACACAAGGTCCATGCTGTACTGTGCAAGCACCCAACAAAGCCAGCGCCCACAATGGCCTGACTGTAGGATGACTGCTCCGACAGGCGGAGCGCAAGGCTGTTTCGTAGGGCACAGAGGACCACTTCCCATGAGGAAGAGGGAAGAGTTTCTTCCTTGCTGCTTTAAATGACTCCTTCCTTATTCTTCTGCACTGTCACGTATTCTATGCTGTATTCCACCGTAACCACCTTGATCAACTCCAGCTGTGACCCCACAGCCCCCTTCTGGGTCTCATTAAGCACAACCCAGGAGCCTCCCTTACTTCCCTGGTGCTGCTGTAGGGTGTTGCTCTCCAGCCCTGATGGTTTTATGGTTTTGCACTGGCCAAAACCTTGCCTAGAAGAAAAGCTGTACCTCTGCAACACTTCAGAAAGAAAATGTAGCTACTTTGTTTATTGGTATGTAACTTAATCCGCTTTACTTATGGGTATGAAACTTGGCACTTTAAACCTTGAATTGGATACATATACTGTGGTTGTATGGAAGAGTTAAAACATGCATGTATTATAATTTGGATGTGTGATAACCTTGAATCAGTTTGGAGACCTCTTTCCTAAATCTTCACTGTAATTACATCAACAAGATATTAAAAAATAGCATTTGGTGTTTGACTCTCAAGTGTAAGTAGTCTCTGTTTCTCCCAGAAGAACATTATGTTTTTATTCACCATTAATATTTCTGTTAAAAGTTTTCCCTTAAAAGAAAGGAAATTTGCTTGTATGTAGAGTGAGGGACCTGGAGGCTGTATCACCACTTATAAAAGTATGTGAGTATACAAAGCAGAGCCTGCTATTTTCAGCAGCTTCCTCTTGTACTGCAGTAGCTGAAGTATGAGTGAAAAAATAAACAGTGAAGGGAGGGGGATATTTCAGTTCATTTAATCCCTAAGTTGTCTCAGCTGTATTTTCAGCTAGTAAATATTCCCTTTTCTAGCTGGTGAAAAGTATATTCCTGATAATTCACTCTAAAAGAAGGCATTTCCCTTTTTGTGGCATCTGTATTTGGATGTTTTTCTTCGGTGAACATTATTGTGCACCCTTATTCAATTTCCTCTCTAGAAAGGATCTGTGTCCCTACCTTAGGCTTGGAAATTCTCCAGAAAGGTTATTTGAACAATAGTTTAGGATTTTACATTGACTCTGTGATAGGGACATGCTTTCAATATTCATATGCATGCTAAATATGTCTTGGAAATATTGGAGCTTACCAGTCTTTTAGTGACTAGATGCATATTAGGGCTGTTATATCTGTTGCTTCCTTCTGTTCACAAATGGTCAGGAGAGTAACAGCTAAACTCGAACTGCTTTTTTCGTTACACTTTTAATTTATGGCACTGGACTCTCATGTTATTCCTTCTTGCTCTTATTTCCTCTGAGACAGCTGTTTATTATGTACCCTGCTGGTGCAATTAATGAGAAAAACAAGGCTCACTTGTGCTGACTAATGCAGAAACCCCACAACTTTCCAGCAGTCACAGCGGGAAGGAAAGATATCTGTGTGCTTCATCTCTTGGAACAGTGATAGCTGCAGCCTGAAAAGTGCTGGCATTTGGTCTGTGCTCAGGAAGTCCATCTCTAATCTACATATATTGCCTACAAAAAGCAGTTGCACTGTCAAGTTAGCATTCTTATTACGAATGCAACCCTGTCCACAAAACTTTGACCAACATTTAATATAGCATATCTGTGCTAACATGTAATATAGAATAATTCAAGAACCTACCACATAAAGTAGTTCATCTAAAAGGAAACATACAAATACATATTTTGAATTTTTTTTTTCCTTTTGAGCTTTCAGGCATGTGTATTCTACAACTACTACCTGATATTTTTTCAGATATATGCACACAGTATGTTGCTTTTTCCTCAAGACTTTTGAGCTCTTGAAGGCTATATTGATCCATGGTAGAAAATCATGTGCAATCCTATATGGTTTCCTTGTAATTTGTTATTAATTTCTACACAGATTTCAGTGCCTGTCTTCTACAAAGCAAGCCTGGTACAGTACATTGAGATAATTCTTTTATCAGTGTTCAAAGTATCCCCTTGGTTTTTGAAGATCTGACCCAAATCAAACAATCACAGTGGAGTGGTATTATTGATTTGTTCTGTGATATGTCAGATTGAGTAGGGAACCATTTTAAGCCTCACTTCAAAGGAACCAAAATACACTTTTTTGAGATGACACTCTGTAGGAAAGATGCTGAAGACATGGCAATTCTAGCTACTGTGAAGGTGAAATTCAAGTGAACTTGAAATCTCATAGGGAATGAAGTTATGTGAATAAGAACCAAAAACAGCTAGTGGAAATCCCTGTGAGTTGAAAGGCCAAAGATAACAAGTCAGAAACACAACAAATGAGTGGATAGTGAGCTGTTTATGAAGTGGAAAATGAAATAATTGTCTTTGTCCTGTCTTTACGATAAAACAACATTACATATTTCATATCATATTATTTCCTCTTAACAGTGCTTAGAAACTAGACAAATATTTCAGATAACACTAGAAATGTGACCCCATCTGTTTCTGAGCTCTCTATTTTTCCTGTCCTCAGGACTGAAGTATGCAGGTTCTTCATCTGTTTTCTGTTTAGATGTTTTATAATGCTGTGTTAGTCCAAATTCACTACTGGTTAACTTTGAATACAATGAAGTTGATATGTTGGGATTTCAGGTTCATCCCACTGCAAGGGAAAGGCATCTTTACTAGGATCCAAGCTTAATTTTTTTTTTTTCTAAATTTTGAGTTTGAAGTCTGGAAGAAAGTGAGTGGCTTTAGGATCAAGATAGAGGTCTGCTCTCCAGCAGCTTCTCTTCACATTGCTCTGCAGTTTGACACCTTCCCCCCACTGCCTCTTCCTATGAGAAAGTGATGTAGGAAAGGATTAATAATATGCTTGGTCCTGTTGTGTAGCAGTGTGCACAATGCAGTCAATTCTTTCTTTTTTCACTAGGAGGAAAATTTCTCCAATTTGGGTGTAGCTCTGGGTTCTAGACAGCAGTGTTTAAGAAATTCCTGCAAAAGGGCTTATAGTGCCACTAACTGAAGTGGATTTGTGTGGATTTAAACCTCCAATAATACTGATCTGGTGATCATACTGAGCTTGGGTGGTAACCGAGTGTTACAAAACACAAACCAGAATAACAAGCGTGTAGACTGGAGTCATTAAAAGGAAACAAGTGTAGTCAAAACAATTTCAGAAGTATTATTACTAAGCAGACTGATAAGACTCTCTTCCATCATAATGGGATGTGACAGCATTCAGATATATTTTGTCATTCACATATAGTAAAAAGAAAAATGTGTTGTTATGATTCTGTGACAACTCCTCATCATTGCTACATGCAATGTATTAAGAACAAATGTCATCCTATTCACAGCTTTCTCCAGAACAGCTAAATAATCTGGGTGTATTTATAGTCTCTGGAAGAGTACAGGCATGGGTATTTAAAGCACAGTTTGTGATTCATGGAAAACTGATAAATGTTAATTTAAAAAACAATGATACTGAGAGCTTGCATTGTGCTCCCTATAATTGCTGTTTCTTGTATCTTACCACTTAGTAATACATTCCGAAACACCCAGAGGTCTTCTTCGTGGTACAGATCTCTCTGTGTTGTGAACATCACTACTCCTTTTTTAGGTGACTTGTTTTCTTAATGTTGCATTTGCTGGAATTCACAGGTAATGGAGTAATGTAAGAACCAAAAGGAGCTAGTGCAAATCCTTGTGAACTGCAGAACTAAAGCTAACTATGTTAGAAATGTGACAAGTGGACAGTGAGCTGTTTATGAAATGGGAAGGAAAGTGAAAGAATTGTCCTGTAGTTAAGGTAAGACTGTTATAACAATATAATACTTCTGTCTCGAAAAGATAAATTTGTGATTATCTCCACTTAGAGCAGCACTGTAACAAATACGGTTACTATTGTAAGGGGCTCCTGCTTTGGCCATTTTACAGCATTGTAGGAATTTATTAGGCATGAAAATAACTTTCAGTCCTAGGCTGGTGGTTCAGTTGTGGTTTTGTGGTTTTATTTTGTTTTTTTCTTTTAACTTTCTCTGCCATATCTGTTCTGAGTAAACATAAGATGCCAGAATGAGTGAATCAGAACCTTTCCTAAGTATTTAGTACTGTGAAAAGGGTGGTTATTTTCACTTGAACTCATTTCCTGAAACATTACATAACTTTTTTTGTTGAGCAAAGATAAGAGGCTAAACACAGTTGGTACTAATATTTCCTCTAAGTTAAAACAATAAGGAGCTAGCCTCTGTGGTTGAAAAGGGGAGAACTTAGAAACTATAACTCTTCAATCACAAGTTCATCATATGACTTTCCAAAAAATTGTCACTAGTATACTGATCTGAATTCTACATTAGGAAATGGAGATTTAGAAAAGGGCCTGGAAGGATATTTTTGGCTAATGTTTCAGAAAATGAAGGGAGTCGATAAGGGCTTGGTGATTTGAGGAACTGCCTTTGTGTGCACCCTGCCCTGGGTGCCTGGCTGACAGACAGAAGTGTTCATGGGTGGGGGAGCACAAACTGAGGGAATAGGCTTTTGGGTGCCTTTTTTTATATCATACCTTTCCCAGTAGTACAAGGTGTCTCTTCCAAATCTGAAAGAAGAGGATTTTTAACTCTAAAAATGGTGAGTGTGTGCTCTCACTCCTGAATAAGGAGCTGCAAAGACCCCTCCCTGTCCTCTCTGCTGTGGTTCATGCATAAAGTTTCTCACTTTCCATTAGCATGCAGCTGACTGGAGATGAGCAAGTGTGACACCCATCCACAAAAAGGCCAGAAGGAGGATCTGAGGAACTTCAGATCCATCAGTCTGACTTTAGTGCCAGGGAAGATCATGGAGCACATCATCCTGAGTGCAATTAGGCAGCATGTGCAGGGCAACCAAGTGAGCAGAACTGGTCAGCATGGATTCATGAAGTTTAGGTTATGCTTAACAAATCTGATCTCCATCTCTGGCAAGGTGACTCACTTATTGGATGAAGGAAAGACTGCATATGTTGTTTATCTGGGCTCTAGTAAAGCCTTTGCCACTCTGTCCCATAGCATCCTCCTGGATGAACTAGCTGCTTTTGGCATGGGTTTGTGGATGATTCACCTTGTGAAGTGGCTGGATGGCTGGACCCAAAAAGTGTGCTGAATAGAGTTAAATCCAGCTGGTGGCTTGCGGGAATGTGATGAGAGTGAAAAATAATGAGCAGTTTGGCCTTTATTCACACAGCTGAGGAAAATAATCAGTGGTACACAGACTATCTCACCTTGATTCCCTTGCATGAGACCAGGAGATAGTAGTTGCAGGTGTCCCAGGGAATAATACATTTATCTATGCTAATGACTGGGGTTGTGCTTACCTAGGTTATGCTAATAGATGAATATTTGTAGGCATGGTGCTCAGTCTATATAAACACAGGTGTAATGGGTAATAAAGGTCTTCCACTGCATGTAGTTATTGGTGCATCCTTTGCTGAGTGGTGTTGCCAGCTGACAGGGGCTTGTCACAAGCAGTGTTCCTCAGGGTTCAGTACTGGACCAATCTTTATCCATGATCTGGATAAGGGTGTTAGTTTGCCCTCAATAAGTCTGTAGATGACAATAAGTTGGAGGAAGTATTGATCTGATTCAGGGTGGGAACGCTCTTCTGAGGGACAGGCTGGGTAAGTGGCTGAGGCCAACAGTATGAGATTCAACAATACCAAGTGCTGGGTCTTGCCCTTTGGTCACAACAAGCTCTTGCAGATGCGTGGAAGAGTGGCTGCAAAGCTGCCCAGAAGAGAAAGACAAGGGGGATGTTGATCTATGGTCATCTGAATGTGAGCCAGCAGTGTGCAGAGGTGGCAGAGACCAACAGCATGCTGGCCTGTATCAGGAATCATGTGGCCAGCAGGAAAGTGATTGTCCTGCAGTACTCAGCACTTGTGAGGCCACACATTGAATAATATGCTCAGTTTTGGGCCGTTCATTACAAGAAAGACATTGAGGACCTGGAGTGGGTACAGAGAAGGTAGCTGGTGAAGGATCTGGGAATGTGGCTTATGAGGAGGATGAGAAAACTGGGGTTGTTTAGTCTGGAGAAGAGGAGGGTGAATATTTCTCTCTACAATTGCTTGAAAGGAGGTGGTAGTGAGGTGGGTGTCACTGTATCCTTCCTAGTAACAAGTGATAGGACAAGAGGAAATGGCCTCAAATTGCACTAGGAGAAATTTAGATTGGCTATTAGAAGGAATTTTTTAACTGGAAGGGTTCTCAAAGAGTGGAATAGGCTCCCAAGGGAAGTGGTTGAGTCACTATTCTTGTAGGTATTTTAAAAACACCGTGGATGTGGCACTGAAGGACATGGTTTGACACCAAACTTGGTAGACTTAGTTAATACTTGATGGTCTTAAAGGACAATTCCAATCAAACTGACCTCCAGAGTGCCAGTTGTTGGAGATAGTTGCTCATAAGTCCTGGATTGTTCTGTGTTTGCATGAGAGGAGACTGGATGGGGTGGCTCTTTCTCCAGTGGAATGCTGGAGTTGAGAAAGTGAAGAAGGAGCTTCTTTATTGCCTGTAAAACCTGTGGCTTGCTGTCAGTCTGCTGTTTTGACCTCAGTAAACAGCAGCTGATGGATCATCTATCTGCTGAGATGTGAAACTGGCTTGCACCACTAGATTCAGTCAGGATTTAATAAATAACCTCACAAACGTTAATAAATGTAGAAATGTAGGTCTTCCTCTGGGTAATGCTATGGCCTGCATTTGGCTGCTTGCTGTATCCAAAAACAAACCTGTAAGAGGTTAATGCCGCTCTAACAGTAATGCAATGCTTTGCCCTCCAGAGTCTGCTGCTTCCTGAACTTGAATCGGAAATGTCAACGAGGTAATTGTGTAAGTGAAAATTAATTGCATTATTATTGTATATTTGCTGGCCAATAACACATGCTACTTGTCATAAATAGTACTGGGAAGGACTGCCTGGATCAATTCAATTCACCTTCAACATCAAACAAACGACTGAAGTTTTGCTATGTGTGCCTACAAAGCAGTACTCTCAGGCCCTCTGCTCTGTCATCTCTCTCTGTGTCAATGTTTAGATAGAGGAAAAGAGAGACCGACTCAAATACAGACAAGTTGTTTTCAACAGAGGAGCAAGAATCCTGCTGCATTTAAATATGAATTGTGAAAGGAATTATTTTTATCACAAAGTGCTTGCATAAAACTGTATCTGTAAACATCTTTATTGATTCTGAACAATATAATGGAGCACACAATGGAGAGAAAGTTATCAACAGTCTTATTTATTTTTTTTTTAAGACATGAAACCTTCATATCTCAGCAGAACAACAGTGGGGTGGGGTTTTTTTTTTGTTTTTGTTTTTTTTTTAGGATTTGCCTTCCTACAGCAAATTAAGAACCTATGCTAGATCTTACTGTAATTTTAATGGCATCCACAATTTATGGGCTTGGGGCATAAAAGAGGATTACCAATATCTTGGTGCAAAAGACAGGAAAAGTTTAAGGTTACCAGTTACACATCCATAATATGCATTGATTTCAATTGTTGCTCACTGGCACTGGGCAACACAGATACTGGCACTTGAGACAGATACTTTAGAAACTTGGAAGAGATCCTAGTACCATGACAATTCTGTTAAATTTCTGAAGCATATGAAGTAAACACTATCTGCAGAAAATTCTAATCACAGCCTGAAAAAATTGCTGTGTGTATGTAAATGTATAAATTGAGGTATTTTCTATACTACTTGCATATTTTCCTCTAGGAAAAAATGAAAATGACCTGGGAAAAATACATTTTAAAAGCTAGATATATATGTCCTTTACCCCTGCATGGGTCACCTTTCCCCTGTGCTGAAAGGATTCCAAGGACATGTCCTCGGATAAGGTAACCTTCCTCTCTTACTAAAGCAACTCCTTTGTCTGTAGGGAATTCTTCTCTTCCAAATGCTGTTTAAGTACTTCACCTAAGAGAGATTTTGCATAAAACGTGCAGTACTTTGACGAGGCATAGGGTATGAGGTAGGTTTCAAAAGGCATAGCTCTGAGAAAGCTTTCAGTTTTGGGCTGTGCCCTGTAGCTGAATGCAAGTACTCAGTAGGAGCTTTAGTCTCAAAAGCCTAGAGTAGTCTTTTTTTTTCCATCATTTTTACCACTCCCTGTATCAAAACCTAACATTAGAATCAACATTGTTAGGCTTTGACAGCCTAATTAGATTAACAGCATGTCATTGTTTTCAGATTAAATCCTGATTTAAATTATGATAATATGTTGGACCATATACTAGTTCCTGGTGGGTTATTTTCATAAATAGAACTGTAGATGTCATGCAGAGTTTGTTTTTGTCCTGTTTGTATAATGAAAGGTTAGGTTCTAAATAAGCCTGTTGGGTTTGTGTGGAAGTAGGACAGATACCCCATATCACTGCCCTACATTTATAGGTGCTTGTGTGAAATGAGATATGTTGGGACTTGAGCAGACTTCTGCAACCTGTGTCAAGTATTAGGAAAGTGGTGTTGGATGTAGCAGGCCAAATTGGAAAGAGCTTATTAGTTGTGGAAAGTAAAGTTATTTCTTCTGGTTACTCTTGTGTTGCTTTCACATCCTGTTTCAGTCTATGAATTGATCCGAATGAATCAAAGCTGTTTGTACACGGAGCCAATGTGGTTCCCATACTCTCTTCCTTCTATCAAACCACAAAGATCATGCCTCCTGCTGGTGAACATTGCTGCTTCCAGCAAAGATAGCCTTTTGTTCTCCTTCACTCTTGATACTTATTAATCTCTCTTCCTTTTCCAGTGGGATTGTTTCCCAGGGGCATATAAAGCAAAGAAATTACTCTTAGGAAGGGGCAGAATTGTGATATTGTTAGCTGCTTCAAGGAAGTCCTAGTTGATGGCTTGAGGGGAAAAAAAAAAAGTTTTCATCTTCAGCTGTAAGCTATAGTGAAAATAATCAAGTCACGTGCGTAATATTTTAGAGAATTCACTGTAATGGGTCTAATATGTACCTCCTATCTAGATGTTTAGCACTGTTAAGTTTTGATTCATTGTAAGCTGATTAGTGAAAACATTATTTTCTGTTGAGTCTGACTATGGGTTTAGATTTGGAAATAATAATTTCCAAAGTGATGTAATAGCCAAATGGCTATGAGTTCCTCAGGGAACTATCTTACACGCTGTTTGCTGCCCTGCATCCATTTCCTATGGGGAATTACTTGAAATATTTTAGGCAACTAAACTGGAAAGGAACAGCAGAAAAAACAAGATTTCTGCTTGCAATACTTTTTGGGAGTGATTGCAGCCCCAGACCTGTAAAAGCACATCCTGCTCTGTTTATCCTCAAGGGGTTCAGTTAGACCAGCCTGAGATACCTTCTAGTGCTTTGAGAGGATACAAAAGTGGTGCAATGTTCACATTGCTCCCACGATACTGGCAGAAAGGAAAGCAGGTGCATGTGGGAGAGGTTCAGCTTGGAAAATTGTCCCTCTGCATAAGAAACAAGTTAGCAAACTAAAAGCTTATCTGCCTGGGAAAACCAGTTGTACAACACATGTGTTTTAATACTGCTTAAGTTATGCTTATCAGAAGTTTGTTTTGATGAATCCAAGCATAAGTGGCCTGTGTTTGGTATGAAAGTGAATTCAGATAAAACAGCAACTTACATTCTAAGTCTGCAAAAGAGCCATTTCTAATGAGCTGAAAGTGTGAACTGATGTTGGTTCTACCCTCCTAGAGAAGAATGTTGCATACAATTTTTTAAAAATTAAATTGAAAGAGAAGCAAAAGAGCAGAAAGCTTTTCAAATGTCATCATTAGGTCTTACCCTTAACTTCCATATTGATTTTGCCAGATATGAAAACCAAGGGCTTAGTCTCCACTCTTTTATAGGAAACCTACAGATCTAACACCCACCTGTTTCTCCTAGTGGTGAAACATGTCCTTCTGTCTACAAAAACAAAGCCTAAAAGTATTGGAAATGTATCATTGTCTGAATGTTTCTGCATATACTTCACCTTGAATAAGATAAAAGCTAAATTACTAGCTTTGAAATATATTTTTATTAAACAGGATGGTCATTAGTGTTACTGGATTTCTATTTTGAGTTATAGTTTAGTGATGTTGCTACACATGTAGCAATATAAAGAAGGGATCAGACAATCACTTGATAGATGACCCACATAACTGATTATATATGTGCTCTCACTACATCAGTCACAGAATCAATGATGTCTAAAGATGAACTAAAGAGGGAAGCTAGTGTTTTTATTTGTGACTAAAGGAGATTAAGAAACACATACCTGTATTTTTAGGATCTGATGCATGGTAACTGGTTGGCGTTGGTTATGTGCAGAGCCAAACAAATAGTCAATCTGCTGGGGGTTGGTATGTTTTTTGTGTGGTTGTTTTTTTTGTTTGTTTTTATGTTTAGTGTTTTTTTTTTGGTGGGTTTGTTTTGGTTTATCACTTGAGGGAGGGAAAAGAACATCTCTGGTTAGCTGAAAAATTTAGTTTTGGCATCTTTTTTGGAAAAGCAGACAACTGTAAAAATTTCAATTTTTAAATGTTTAAAAAGTAGTAAGTTGTAGTGGTTTTGCAGTTACCTGCCCCCCCCACACCTTTTTATAAACCTCGGCTAGGACTCAGAACACTGGAATTTGATAAATGAAGCTTTATAGTTACAGCAATGCACAATATGCAAGCAAATATTTACAAAGTATAACAGATATTTACAGATATATAAAATGAAAAGGTAATACAGAAACACCACACCCCTCCCAGAGACCAAAATCCCCAAGAGGGGTAACCAACCACCCTACCACCTTTCCCCCCTTCCTCAATCTTATCTCACCACCTGTTGATGCTGCAGATAAGCTGAGGTAGATCAGCCAAGGTGGTTAGGAGTAGGAAAGAAGTTAGTAGTATTACTGAGAATTAGCTACCAAGGCAGAGACAAAGGAGACCATGCAAAGAGCAGCTACAGCCAGAGTGGTCTGAAACTGTCTGATATGTAATGTTTGGTTTACAATACTTAATTTTTTTTTTTTCTTTCTCAGTAAAGCTCTGGTGAAGTGACATACTGTGTTTTCCTCTCTCAGCCAATAGTCTAATTTCTCACTCAAATTCTCCAATTAGTTCAAATCAGCACGTAAGTTCTCTGTAGTACTTTTTTGGTAACTTATTTTTAAAGAATCTATCTAGGAGACTTGTAAGGAGGAGAATATTGAAGATATTTTCTCCTATCAAAGTCAAATAAAAAATTAAGGTTAAATAAAATCTTTGCTAAGTTTTAGCACACCAGGACATCAGGATTTCTCTTTGTCAACACTCATTCAAGCAAAGTTAAAAAAAAAAAACAAACAAAAAAAAACCAAACAACAAACAAAAACCACCAAAAAACCCCCCAAACACAACCAATACCACTGATATTTTAATTCCTTTTTCATATGCTTTGGTGTCTTTTGCATTTCTTTGCTTTATCATGAATAATCCCGATTAAAGAATATTAAACCCCATTTCCTTGAAATGTCTTTAACAATAGTTACACTCTGAAAGGAAACATAGAGACTAACTATGGTTTTGGGCACAACTTCTTCTATTTGCTTTATGGTGTAATACTTTGGCTTTAAGACTTTTTAGTGAATTTAGGACTTGATCTGGAAATGGCCTGATTTGCCATACTGTGGGAAGAATGGATAGTGGAGAAGTCCTGGAGTGAGAAAATAATTAAAATGCTAATGAATCTGGCCCGAGCAAAGGTGTTTACCAAACAGGCATGAGGGAAAGAGTGTAATTTGGAATTGCAATAGAAGATCAAAAGATGTCTGAAATGAAATTGCAAAAGGAAAGTAAAATACATATATTAAAGCATAATTAATTTAATTAAAGGTCTTGTAAAACAGATACAGACGTAGGCACAAAAAATGGATGATGTAGATGAATGAGATGAGCAGCTGATATAATGTTTAAACATGTTAATAAAAATATGGGAGGTTTTCTGTGCCAAGAATGAGGTGGGTTTTTTTTCTATAGAAATATGAAGTACTGATCTGTGTAGACAGAAAAGGACTAGGCAGAGGCATACATGGACTCTCGACAGGTAAATTTGCCAATGTTTCCCTTGTTACCGGTGTGTCTTTACTAAGATGGGACAAACTTTTGCTCATTAAAAGACACTTCTCCTGTCTGGATTTCCTGGTGTTAAACTCTTAAATACCTGAGCATTTGGAGTAGCCTGCCTTTTCTAGAAACAACGTGCCAGGGAAACCAGGTGGAGACTGATTTACTGTTGTTAGGACTGAAATCAGTACTACTTAACTTCAGCTCACTCAGCTATGGGATGCAAGCAGTGACCAACAAGTGATGACACTTTTCTCATTTGTCACTGAAAAGGTGACCAAGTGCTCTAGAGGCGGTTGCAATAAATAGTGACACTTTTGTTTAGAAAATGGAGACAGATAGGAACTGTCAGTACATTCTACCTAAATCCTCAGGGCTTACATGGGTATGTTGTGGCTCAGTCACTTTAATGCAACTGTGTCACAGAACATCAAACTTCGGCTTCTGCTGTGCAGGGCCTCTACTGCAAGAGTCAGTGCAATCTTTGGTCATTCTCTTGCTGTTTTAATCTCAGTGGCTATTTTCAGACCAAAATGTTGTGTGTAAATTGTTTTACCCTCAAAGCAAGAAGAGGCGGTTTTGCCAAAATCAACAGCAGGCTTCAAAGCCTTCCAGGTTCCCTAAAACACAAAGGCTGACTCAGGGCCATGACTCACCATCAGGAAGCAGCAAGCCAGAGACTTACTTATCTGATTTCATATCTGGGGTGTGGGAACGAATGGCAGGGTGGGGTAGGGTGCATGTTGGTGGAAGACTAGAGAAAAGGTTTAATATAATGGCAGCTTCCACTTCTTCAGAAAAAGATTGGAAGCCAGTCATCCTTTCTTAAATCCTTCCTTACTGTCAGCTGAAATTGTTTTAATAGGGGGAAGCATGTAAGCACTGTAGACCTGTTGACAGTTGTACAGTAAATCAGTCCCAGAGTGAATTATTTATGTGCAAAGCAGTACATTAATTTATAAGTTTTACAAGTGATGAGAACAACTCCAGGTGTGCAGGGAATTGTCACTGCTAACTCTAGAACAACTCTGGGCTCTGTCAGTCTGCTCTGCTTGGCTCTATTTGTTGTCACTGCATCTTCCTCCCTGCATGCAGCCTTGCCAGCACAGCAGGTGACTTGTGGGTGAGATTGTGCAGGGTTTCTGCACCTGTCTTCTAACTGGCACCTTTTCTGCTTGGACAGCAAACTTTCCTGAGGCTTTTTAAAAGGAAAGAACTACTCCACAGCCTGGGATACTACCAGTAAATAATGAGGCACAGCATCACTCTAAGCAAAAGGTGCTGAAGGATGCAGACAACTTCCTGCCTTCAGGCCTGTCTACACTCTGTGCTCCTTTCAAATCCTTCCCTGCTTCGAGAGCAAATAATTACTTTAAGCTTCAGAAGATGTTGAATGTTTTTTTTTCCATTCATATTTAATACCAGGCAATATTGCCCAATTATTTTGTTGCTGACATTGTTACTGGCTTCCTGATAAATTGTCTGGTGACTGGGCAGATCTCTGTCCAGCATGAGATGTTCTTGCATTTCTCTTTAGCAGGCTCTGCATCTCCCTCCTTTCTCCACAAATGAAAGGTTTTCTTGACCTAATTGCTTATGGCCCAGGATGAATGACCCTAACTCTCTCACCATGCCCTGGATTAGCTATGAAACTCAAAGATTTTGTCATGGCCAGGCTTGTGTTTCACTTGCGGGGAACTTCCCACACACCTGGCTTCTCTCAGATCCTTTTGCTAATTGGGTCATGCCTCAGACCTGCTTCTTATCTGTGCACAGGCTGGGCTTTCCCTTTCTTGCTTTCTCCATCTCATGTAGAAGCATGTGTTCATGGTAAGCAAGGGTGGTGATTAAAAAACAAAACAAAAAAACCTAAAGCAATCTTTCTTCCTTTGGCTGGGACCCAAGGAAACAGATGTTCCTGGGAAATGGCTGCTCTAGGGAAATCCAAAGGAGCAACTGCAGCTCATGCAGGCACACCCAGACAGGTTCAAAATGAATTTGCCCAAGTAGTAATTGAGCCTTGGGTCTGTGTTTGGCTCACACTGCCATGTATACTTAGCTGCTGTGTTTGGAGTTAGCTCCCATGAAATGGCCCCTGGTGTGTTCTCCAGCCAAGCTGGAAAGGGAAAAAAAGAGAANACCAAAACCTCAAAACCAAAAGCTTTTGTCTTTTTTTGTCTTTGAAATCAAACTTTTGCCAAGAAGCTATAATGTTCTTTAGGAGTCCTTTTGAGACCAAGAAGAAATACAGTTTTAAAGAAAATCAGCAACTCTCCACTATTTTTTTTGCAGCTCTCAAAGGAGGCATTTCCTTCTTTAAGTCCTGTTTCTTCCTTTTCTTGATCCTTTGTTGAAGGTTATAATCCTGTGTTTATATTGCAGTCTGTTGCCATAGAAATAATTGATGTTGCTAACTAAGCTTGAAACTTCCTTGAGGGATAAAGGAAAGGGCTATTGCTTGTAATTGTTTTGTCTGTGTGAAAATAACAAGTCTCCAGATGGATTTATCTCCAAAGGTCATGAATTTTAACTTCTCTGCCATAATGTGAGAGAACTGAGGTCCTTTCAGTGGCATTACTCTTCACTTACTCCAAACAGCAGGCCTAATGCTGTGCTTCTGCATCTTGCCTTCCCAACTTGCCTTAGGTTCTGACTGAGTTGAAGAAAAAGATGGGTCAAGCTTTCTGTTCACGAAAGCTTTGCTTTCACTGTTTATACTGTAAACACTTGTCAGCAATCTGCTGTGCCAATACTCATTTGAGAAGGAGCTTATATGGTCAGCACAATGTCAATAACTCTTATTGCTGATCTAGGATTTGAATAGGGGGCTGCCAGCAAATGTGAGCAGTAACCATCCTGTCCAAAGGGCCCTTGTGCTTTGTGTTTCTCAAAGTCCTTGTTTCTGTATATCGTGACACTGTCTTGTCTACACCTTTTAAAGTAAAAATCTAAAGCTAATATCATCTACTTGAGATGTGCTACTGCAAGCAACCTTGTAACTGAGATTAGAAACAGCTATGGGAGGCACATCTATTTAAAGCCTCATAATGGCATATCTCACTGTTGTGGAAGCAGGGAACTAATGTGGCCAAGCCAGGCATTATGAAAATAGAATTCTTGTATTTCCCTGGAACTCCTGTCCCCGAACTATATATAGAACTAGTTGAGGTTTATTTACAGGCTCAATTCAATCAGGAAGATCTTCAATGGATGTTATGGGCAAATTGAGAGATTTAGGAAGTCAAAAAATGGAAAAGGTTAAGCTACAAACACAGCTTACCCCCACTATCAATGAGGCTGAGCAGAGAATTAAGGGAGCAGCAGGCTTTACTCACAAAGGTGAGGTAAGTATTTGGCAATGATCCCTTGCTGGATTTCTCTGCTAGGCTGCCTTCTGATGCTGTAAGCAATGTCCAATCACAAATCCAAACAGCAGAAGTCCAAGGTGGGTGGAAAAGCCACCAAACTCAGTGGTGTCTCAAAACATGGCTTCCACAATACAGATTCATGGAAGCGATGCTACCTCAGCAGTGGCAGAGGAGAGCCAAACTAGTAGGGTTTCCTCCAGCCAGAACAGCAGCCAGGAAGTTGGCTGCAGTAGGGTCCCAGAGTAGCCGGATCTGGGTACCACCAGCAGCTCTCCCAAGGACTTGCCAAGCTTGCAAAACTGCACAGAATGGTGAAGAAGTGGGGGACCATCCACAGCAGGGGTAGTGCAAAACTGAGAGCTGTGTAAAAGTGTAGGAGCCGTCCAAAAGCAGGGACGGTCCAAACAGGAACTCTATCAAGGTGGGAAACTTATGCCTTTTCCCTTGCTCTACTTAGGCTTTTCTAGACAAAGTGTCCATTTACCATTTTGTACTGGGCACAAAGGACCCAACCCACCCACAAGCCCAATTCCCAGCATGGCCTCCCACATGGGTCAGCACACGTGTGGAGAAAGGTGCCTTTTGCTGTTCCCCCTTCAAGCCTGCAGGGTGGGGCAGAGCAGGGGGAAGCAGTTTTCATGCCTACTCCTCCCCATTCAAAACCACGGTGGGGGAAGAAGGAAGAAATTGGGAGCGCTCTAGGACACTTGCTTGTCTTTCTGCCTGGAAGTGGTGAAATGGTATCACTTTTCTTTGCATTTAGCTTTGAAACTAACATTGAAAATTGTAGTTTTACTTAGGAGGAAGTGGTTTAACTCTCTTCCATTTATAGGGAGAAACAAAGCGAAGTATTGTAGAAAGCAACGCAAATTTAAGAGGAAATTGCAAGCTGTCAGGTTGCTTTTTATCCATTCGGTGTGTGCAGTCTGGAAACTATGGTCACCTTCAGGTAGAATAATCTCTAATTCATCAGCTGCTTAATGAAATAGAGCAATTGTTGATGAGTTTGCAGTCTCTGCTCAACTAATCTTGGATAATCCTTGTCACTGGAAAATAAACCAAGCCCCATCCTGGTAGGCATGTGCAGTTCTGAGTAACCCTTTATCTCACTGGCCTTTAAGGCACTCTTTCTTCTTCCCTCCTCCCTGTTTTTTCTTGATTTCTGCCTTGTATCCTCTCCCTGATGTGTGGAATGAAGCTGCACCAATGTTTTGGGTTTTTTTTATTTGTTCATGTTGTTTTGGGTGGTTTTGTGTTTTTTTTTTTTTTTAGTTCACCCTCTATTCTATACTGCTTCAATTTGTCTTTACACTCTTTTTTTCTTAAAATACTGTGGGATGACTGATGTAGGTTCAAAATGTCAATAACTGCACAGGTCAAGATTTATTACAGAAAGTATTCTTGGATATAAACTTCATAGCTCTTTGAGGGGTTAAATATCCTATGTGTGGGTAAACTGAGGTATAGAAATTTTTTTAAAGGTCGCAAATAATTCAAAGGCAAAACAAGCAATAACCACCCCAGACCCCCCCAGCACACACTAAGCAGAACTTTTTCCTGTATTAGCCCAGGTTTAACTTTTCACTTTAAAATTGTCTGCATTGTAGCAACATGATGCACATGATATGGAAAGGAAAAGAGAAATAAGAAATGTGATCCTTTGAAAACTGCTAAAAAAAAGCAATGATGTACTTCAGGTGGTCATGACAATATGTTTGGATGTTGCTTTTTTTTTTTTTAATAAAAAAAACTTTTAATGCATTCTTTAGTTTTATCACTCTTTAAAACTAGATAGTGAATTTGAGTCAATGATCCTGTAGCCCTTTGCCCAGGCTATTATGATGTTACTTTCTTAAGCCTGGGGTGGAAAAGCACTGGGAGATACAGTAAGCCAATGGTAGGATGTTGCCCCAAATTCACAAGCACTTTGTCATTCTGGGCATAGTCATGCTCTTTATTTTATTTTCTTTAAGTTTTGGGATTCCTGCTTGTAAAAACATTTATCTCTGCCTGTGATATTGAAAATTTGGGCAATAAATTTAATAGCCTTCCCGGGCTGCGGTGAAAATATTTTCTTGTCTTGGTATTTACCTCATATTTGTGTCAGGATTAGGAAGAAACTGATATGATAGGAGAAGGGTGGAAGGACGGTGGAAGCAATAGCGGTAGTGGGATAAATATGTGGTGCTTCTGGTGTAGTTGCTCCAGGAGGTGTCTGGAGAGAACACAGAACT
This sequence comes from Psilopogon haemacephalus, assembly GCA_013396835.1. Classification (NCBI taxonomy): domain Eukaryota; kingdom Metazoa; phylum Chordata; class Aves; order Piciformes; family Megalaimidae; genus Psilopogon; species Psilopogon haemacephalus. The sequence goes on from VWZI01004852.1 coordinate 407,627, forward strand.
GGATGTGGTTTTGCCGTAGCATTTGTATCCATAACCATGTTGACCTTGAAATATTCAAATGTCTCCATATTTCAAATGTTTCCATATTTGTGTTGATCTCTCAAAAACAAAGTGATGCTGCTAGAAAATACTTGTTTGAGAACATGCTAGGGAGCAACAGTTGCTTTGTGTAACTTTAAGCAATTGCAGACCTCTTTATGATGTGTATGCCTTTGCATTTTATATTTTTGTTTTATTGCGTGTTGGTTGTTGGCTTTGTCTTTAGACTACTGACCTCTTCAGACACATCAGGATATTGGAATCCGCACTAATTCCTAATGTACTATCAGTCACCAATATTTTTGGGGAAGTATTTTAACATTTATGCCGTAGAGAGAAATCTGCTCTGACTTGGTTTAAAACTTAGCCTCAACAGCAGCAAACACAAGTGACAAGAAGCAGAATCAGCTCACCTTCCTGTTTTCCTAGCTAATACTGATTTTTGAGTAATGTCTGACTGCAAAGCAACTTGAAAACATCACAGTAGTGAACAAGTCCAACAAGGCCAAGTTTGAATCTAGTTCTGTGTCTAGGGAGGAACAGATTCATCTTTTCAAAACCTGAGAAAAGTACAGAATCAGGCTGTAACTCAGCCTGCCTGTTCCTAATGATCTCCTGTAAAGAAAACAGATGTCAAATACAGATTTACTTGGAAGCATAATATAGCAGTAACTTAACAGACTGGAATTTAGTTACAGCATGCTGACCTTTAGCAGTCCCCTCAATTTCTTGTAACTTTTTGATTAAAAACTTGCTTGAACAAAACCTCAGATTCTTTAACCTTGAATTTTGAACTGAATACCTTTTAAATAGATGCAGAAATAGTTGTCTTTTTTTTTCTTTTTTTTTTTTTAATTTTTAGGTTCAGTCTTTTAAATAGCTACAAGAGAATCAGAAGGAAATACTCATTGGGATAATTAAAACAAATATTTAAATTCATAGTAACAGGAGCCTTGTAAAAATATGCAGTTGTAAGCAAAATCCAAAAAAAAACCCAGGAAAAAAAAAAAAGTTGTTGCCAATCATAAAGCGAAATACCTATACCAGCTTGGAAAACTCTGAAAGGATGGTGCCTGGCTTAAGCAGAGAGAGGAGAAATTCTGCTTCTCGGCCTTATTTAATGTTGTCTCCTTGTGAGGCTTAGTTCTGCCCTGTGGTAGCTGGCTTTTCACATTTAGCACTTGGCGCTGCCTTCTGTTAGGGGCTTCTGTAATGCAAGAGTGATATCTGAAGCTCTACAGACAAGAGCTGGCTTTCAACAAGGAGTGGGCAGTGGGTTTTTTTTCTGTGACTCGATGTTGCTCTGACAGTTTAAGACTCAGTTGCTTGGTGAGTGATGCACGAACTTTGTTACCCTTGAAGCAGGGATTGAATCATGGGCAGTGACCAGCGGTGCTGCCACACAGACTGTGGTACTGGCTTTGAACGGGATTTAATGTCTTCAGAATTTGCTAGGAAACACTTTAACTATTTTTCATTTCCGGTACGGTTAAATATTTAATGTAAGATAAACATTTTAAAATGCCTTTCATGTGGATCGCAGTTACTGTAAAACACTTTAATCAGCTGAGGTTTCACACTGAATCAATGCAGGACAAAGTCGTCCTGGCTGACTAGATATCAATTTAAATTCCCCTGGGAGTTTTAAAGTTCTTCCAAGTAGGGAGGTGAACGTTGTGAAATGTATTTCTTAATCCTTCTCCGTTTAAAGTAAACGGGAAACCTTTGTTTAGTTTCAGCGGCTAAGAGGCACCATGCTGTTTTTAGAAACACATGCTTTCAATGGGCACTAGAGGGGCGCTTGGCCTCCGAGGCAACTGGATTCTTTTATTACCAGGGGGACAACTTGTGCTCCCTCGAACGGTCAGGAGGAGTTACACACTCGGCAGTGTCAACTGAGGACGTGGTGAAGGCAGTTAAGCCATTCTTTTGTAAATTGTTTTGCTATGGGGCTATAAAAGGTGCTCCTTTCTTCAGGTCTGGGCCAGTTTATCGCAGAAAGTACCCTGAGGTGTCTGCAGGCTGCAAAGGGTGATTTTTAACTTCCTGTGCTTTCAGCAGTGACTTCCAACCCTGACTTATAAAGCACAGAAGAAAAGAATCTGAGGAATGTACTCAGTGGCTGTTGTGCAAAATCCAGCCCCCTTCCATGAAAGTAACCAAGTAACACCGAAGCTCTCAAGTCTTAGCCTTTCCTGCTAGTGCAGGTAGGAGGTAAAGGATTGCTTTTCTCACTTAGAGACCTCCCTCATCAGAGCAGGTCTTCAGTAATGCTATAAGAAAGAATACAGGTATCCATTCTACTTAAATGAGGAGGTAATAATTTTGCCTTTAAATTTGAAAAACGTTGAAGCAGTAACTACCATTTTGCATTAATTATGTGTTGCTACTGAAACTTTCAGGCATGTAGGAGTAATAACTAATGCTGCACAAAAATGCTGAGTTAGCTGAAAGCTGTTGCAAGAGGAGCTGCTGCATGTGCTGTTTCTGGGAGAGCAGCCTGAAACAGCAGGGCCACTGTTGTGCTACCACAATTAGGTTGCACTGCTATGTGTAACGACCTTGAGATACATTCTGGGAGCATAACGAGCTCCTCAAGCATAGTCTGTAGGGCACCCAGTCATGAAGCACTGAAACATTTACTTTCTTTTGAGAAAAAAAGGCAGAAAGCCCTGCAGTCTGCAAAGTTTCCTTGTCATGGCTTCAACTGTGAAACCTTCAGGGTGTGAAGCTTGGTAGGATGTGAACACAGAATTGCTGTTCTGAATTACAGCAAAGCTCAAGGGTCTTGTCTATACCTGCAAGACTGGTATCAAAGGTTTGGAGTGTGGGAGAGGATGCAGTGTTTCACTCTTCCTGCTCCACCCCAGCATCTGTGGAGACCAGAGGGATTTCCGAAGAACCTGGTGGCATCTCTGGGCTCTGATTCTGCTTGATGTAGTGTTTACTCTGAGGGCCACTTTGCCTATTCGCGGGTTTTAAAAAAACAACAGTTGAAGCCTCTAAAATGCTGACAGATTAGAGGAGGTTGTGATGAAGTCCTCTTCCTTTGAGAGACACTACTGGGTACAGTGATGCCTCTTTTCTGCCTTTGCAGCCAGCAGGTCAAGGGATGAAATTATTCCACTCTTGGCACTTTTGTCTAGTTACTGACCTGTGTACTCTGAAAAACTGGAGAAGACAAGGCTCAGGGGGATCTAACTATAACCTCCCAACACACAACAAGTCACAGAGGCAAGGGGCATCCTTTCCGTGGATGGTGTACATTCAGGGTGCATAGTGACAGAGGACCAGAAGCAATGGGCACAAGCTCCTTCACAGGAACATGTCTGGATATCAGAATATTCTCTGCCTTAGGAGCAGATAGATTTTTTTAAAAAATTATTTATTTATTAACAACTTGCTCAGGGATGGTGGACTCTCTACTGGGAAATATTCAAGCCTCAGCTGCACAGGGCCTTGGGTAACTTCTCTCTTGTGCTAATTGCCATCCCAATTGTGATATGACAAGGAGTAATGGTTTTAAAGTAAAAGAGAGCAGATTTAGACAAGACGTAAGGAAACAATTTTGCACAAATTTTCACATGAGACACTGGAACAAGTTGCTCAGAGAGGTGGTAGATGCCTGGAAATATTCAAGGTCAGGCTGCACAGCAAGGACATCTTCAGCAACCAATGTAGCTGAAGATGTCCTTGCTCACTACTTAGACTAGGTGGCCTTTAAAAGTCCCTTCTATCCCAAATAATTCTATGATTCTAAGGAATGCTGGGGGTTGCCTGCAGTGGAGAAGGCCTGTAATAGCATGGGAGTTTGTATTTATTAAATAACTTTTAAGCACTTTGCTTTTATATCTGAAGATGTAGGAAAAATGAAAACACATGAAAAGCAAGCACTTCAATAGCTCAAGGTAAATTGACCTACTGGATTGACATGCTGGAAATACTTAAGTATGGGAAAGCATGCATTTGCATTGGCAACATGGGCAACCACATATGGACTTTGCCATGTGCAAATGTAAACTTGAAAAGCAGGAAGTTAATTGTGTGTAAATAGGTGAGATTTCTGATATCATGACTTGGAGTTAAGTGTGTTTCACTAAAAATATTTAGTGGAACTGGGAACATAATAGGCTGATGTAAGAAATTTAACTGAGGTGTAGAGTAACAGCATGCAAGCTATACTAAGTAAATGTAATTAAATTAGAGAATTTGTTAAAATAGCCAGACATACTCTACTTACATCTATGATTTTACAGAGCTACTGCTTCTTTCATCACAGTCTGAGCTCAGCAAAATTTTCACTGCCTGGAAAAGAAATTTGATTTCATTGGGAAGTTAGCCTGAGTTAAAGTCTACATTGTAATCAGATCTTGGACTGGGTTGTTCCTATTAGATTGCCTGTGAAACTGCTTTCTCTGTGCTGTAAAATTACCCCACTTTCTTTGCATTCTTTTGCCTAAATTTGTTTATTTTTCTTGCCATGTTCACTCTCTCATGCAGGGATTCAAGTCTTCTTGATTTATTTGCACTGCATGCATGTTGGTTTGCACCCGAAGTCTGCTCCGGAGTAAGTTAACCAGAACTATGTGTGGGCAGGCAGCAGGCTTTTCTACTCTACTCCTAAGTATGGAGAGTAGGATAATATGCTTCAGAAACCAGGACCCATAAGAAATGCAGATGCAAGCCAGTCCAAACCAACTATTTCATGGATCAGGGGAGGGTGGCATCCAGCCCAAATAACAATGCCAGTGTAAAATTAACCATTTGTTTGGGAGTGTCTATGTGCAAAAGTGTTAGCTGGTGCACAGTGGCTGTACCAGAACGCACCAGAAATCCGCTTTGCCTTTCCTAACACTGTGTCTGTGAGTGCTAGATTTTTCACTTCATCTGTAGCACTGACATGACAGAGACTACGAGGCTGTCTTCATCAGTAGCTACATCATTACCTTAAATAAACTTAACTGGAAACTCCACTGTCATAAAAACAAAGCAAAGTTCATCATCTGGATCCCTCCCACTAATGTCCTTTGCAGCTGTGCATAAACTGTTAAATCACAAAGGAGGAACATTATGGAGGTAAACAGAGATATCCCCCTTCCAAAAGGAGTTGCCTGTTGGCGTGAGTTACCAGGTTCTGTGTGCTGCTGCTGCACCTCCATGCTGGCCAATGCACTGTGGCCTCTGCCGCATCTGGTCCTTGACCACTGCAAGCAAGCAGAATGGTGTGACTCTGAGTGAAGCAAAGGCCTGAAAACAACGTCTAATATGTGGCATCCGTTTCAAAGGTGGCAGTGCTTTTTGGTCAGAGCCATAGGCAGAGCCTGGACTTCATTTGTGTTTAGTTGTCTCTAAAGCAGAGGAAATGCCAGAATAAAACAGTTTGGGGTTTTGTTTTTTTTTTGTCTATATAAATCACAAATGGTATTAAGGGTTGAGAAGATGAGTGACTGTTTTTCATTGAAATATTTGAGTAGGAAATAAAAGTATTTTTACTGGAGAGCCTGAGAAGTCCTCACTTGAAAGCTGTCTCTATCCTTTGCCATCTGCCCCAAACGCAGAATAAAAGTACCATATTAAAGGGATTATGGAGAAGCAATGTTATAATGATTAGAATGACTGTCAGCAGTCTTATGCCAGTGGCAGAATCTTCAAGATTCTGTACTGCAGAGAGGAATTGGAAGGACTGCTACCAGGAAGCTTTGTAGATGCACACAGATACCATCTCTCAACCTCAGAGACAGCAATGGGAAAACAAGATTTTGAGCTGCCATGAGCTGAGTGAAGGATGGTGCTGATAAGAGAATCAATAAATGGTAGGGGAGGTGGAGGTAAATCAAAAAAGTAAACAGGTGTGATAGAGACATCTGGAGAAGTATGGGTAATGGATATCTTTGTCAGTAAGCTATAGGAAATAAATCTTCTACATGGCTTTAGAGGGTCACAATGGAAATTTTCAAGATGAAGACATGCTACAGTAAATAAGATGGAGACAATGACAGCCCTTATCTTGGCACTCTATGTAGGGCTGAAAGGCAAAGCAGTTTGTAAGTATAGTCAATAAAATATAGGTTGGAATTAGAAATTAGATTATAGGCTATGAAAAGAAAACAATGGTGATGTCCACTCATAGGTTTCCTGAGATGTACAAAAGCAAGGGCATAAACATAGATAAGACAGAGTTGCTCCAGTCTGAGCTCTGGCTGTTGGTCTCTCCCTCTCCTTGCCTTCTAGCTGGATCTGTGTAACCCAATGAATCGATTCTGCTTCTAACCTCCCTGTCTAATCTTCCCTGTTTACCTTGCATGTAAGGTAGATCCTGGGATAAGATTAGGAGGTGGGGCGAAGGTGGAAGGGTGATTTGGAACCCATCTTGGGGACTCTGATTCATGGGAGGGGTGTTGTGTTTCTGTATTACTTGTGTATTTCTGTATACAAGTGTGAATATTTGTAATATATTGTAACTATCTGCTTATATATTGTGCTAAGCTGTAAATATAAAGCTTCTTTCCTTAACTTTCAGCCAGCTGAGTCTAGTCTGGATGAATTCAGTTGTGTGGGTGGTGGGTAATTCCCAAACCATCCCAAGCGGTACAGGAGGCAGCAAGCTGTTTAATGCCCTAGAACTTGCTGGTTTGTCTTGCCTAGCTTTTACTTAAACTCTGGAGATTAACCTATCTCACCTGATAGGGTAAAGCTTCAGTTCTTTTTTTCTCCTCTGGACAGTGAAGGATTTGCAAGAAGACTGAGCCACCTTTCAGTGATTGATCATACTGTCCTTTCAGCTAGGCCAGATTAGATGCATGTCCTGCTACCCACAGGGGGAGTTGTTTTAACTAATGAAAGCTAGTGGATAGGACTATATTGTATCCAACAAATAAATGCAATGTGAAAACACATTTGGCTTCACATGAAATTTGTGAGTGTTCCCAAAGAGGTTGCATGAAATCAAGTCCTGTACTGCTGGGGTTTTAAACAGACAGGTTCCTCCAAGTTACCTTACTGGTGCTATGGAAAGAACAACCTTTGAAAGGGAAGCTTGGCAAAAACTTAAAAAAGATGGTGCAGCACAGCTAAGCGTTGGCTGGCCAAGTTCAGTTGCAGTCAGTTGCAGAAGTGAACACATAGAAATACCTAATAGAGAATGCATTAATAAAACCACTCATACTAACA
>VWZI01004852.1:420464-436576 GCA_013396835.1 Psilopogon haemacephalus
TTTGATACACACAGTCTTCTGTGGCAATTACCCTTAAAACAAGATGCTTTTATTGTCAACAAATATTATCCTGAATGATCTGGAGAGTCAGTACCACAGAACTTGTGAATCTGACCCACTATCTCAAATACAAAAGCATCTAAGTGGCTACAGTTTAAAGGACAATGTATCTACCTGCATTCAAGCGTAGCCTCCGAGAGCTCTGCTGGACTACTTACACAAACATCCATGGGTACCCATGTTTTTTTTTGAAGTAATACTACATAGGCTCCTATAGTTGTGTTCAGCCTGGTCAGAGCCACTGCAGTAGTAGATAAGCATCTCTGCACCTTGTCCTTTCATAAAGTCTCCTGGCAGAGCCTGCCTGTGTGGCTGATTTTCAAAGTGATGTGAATATGAGTAAGATGCAGTGATTAAAAGGAGGTCAGTAAAATGCACAGAACTTGCAGCCACTGTCACTGATAACCTACGGTAGGTTGTACGAGGAAATGCTGTTATGAAATAGTCTAGAGGCCCTAGATGAGAAATGAGCTCAACACCACTTGTAGCTAAAAAGAACATTTGCCCAGGGACAGGAAATCTTAATTTCTGCAGCTCTTATGCTGAGGGGACCCCTTCATGATTCTATGTGAGGATCAGCCTTGGTGTACCAACACCATGAGGTCAGGAAGCTTGGCACTGTGGTGTCACCATAAGAGAAATTTCCTCCAGGGGGCACATGATCTTATTTCTGGATGCTCAGGCAGAACCTGATTCTGTATTTTGTGTGAATGTTGGGAAAGGAATCTATCCCAGTAATTGCACAAAGCTGGCCCAGAGTATGTATCTTGTGCCCTGTGTCATTGTTCGGTATTGGTTCCTTTCCTGGTAAATGATGTAGATGTTTCACTCCAAAGCAGGTTTGGAAGATCTGGGCTCTGATTTGGTTTGTAAATGGTGCTAAAATCAGGAAAAGCTTTTCAGGAATCCTTTTACATGGGTGTTGTGAATAGAAGCCACAGGCATTGAAGGCTTTCACTGCTAAGAGGATGTAAGCACTCAGTTCAGACTTGCAAATGCCACCATCATATGTATGATCAAATGGAACAGTCATCCTACAAGCCTCAGCATTATTCATCTGGGGCTGTCATCATAATGCTAAAATAAACCACGAGATGAGTTAAGGCTGTAAGACAGTAAACTCTGGAGATGACACTGATTTGCAAGAGATAATCATAAATTCATTTAGCTTGGAAGAGACCTTTAAAACTAAGTCCAACTATTAAGTCTTTCAATGAAGAAATGCCCCTGATGTCCATTAGGAAACCTAAATCTCTCTGGGTGCAACATGTGGCCATTTCCTCTTGTCCTATATCTCTGACTTAGGAGAAGAGACCAACCCCACCTTGGTACAACCTCCTTTCAGTAGTTGCAGAGAGCAAAAAGATCTGCCGTGAACCTCCTTTCCTCCAGCCTAAACAACTTCTTGTTCCTTTGGATGATCTTCGTAAGACTTGTCCTCTAGACATTTCACCAGCCTTGTCATTTTCTGGACCTGCTCCTGCACCTTTCTTGTAGTGAAGGGCCTAAAACTGAACACAGTATTTGAAGTGTAGCCTCACCAGTGCCAAGTACAGGGGGTCAATCACTTCCCTACTCCTGGCCACACTATTCCTGATACATGCCAGGATGCTGTTGGCTTCCTTTCCACATGGGTACACTGCTGGCTCATGTTCAGCCAGCTGTCAACCATCACCCCTAAGTCCTTTTCTGCTGGACAGTTCACCAGCCACTCCGCCTCAAGCCTGTGTTGTCGTGTGGGGTTGTGATCTGAGAGCAGGATCCAGCACTTGGCCTTGTTGAACCTCATACCGTTGGTCTTGGCCAATTGATCCAGTCTGCCCAGGTCCCTCTACAGAGCCTTTCTTCCCTCCAGCAAATCATCACTCCCATCCAACTTGGTATAATCTGCAAACTTACTGAGTGTGCATTTGATCCCCATCTAGATCATTGGTAAAGCTATTAAACAGAACTGTCTCCAATATGCAGCCCTGGGAAACCACTTGTGACAAAATAAAGGCATTTTGTAGAGAACTACTTGATGTTTCTCTGTGAACAATGAATTTGTGCCCTCGTACACCTCCTTTTATCAATATTTCATTGCCATTTGGGGCTGTTTGTAAGCCGTGTCTATTCTTACAACTAGAAGCAACTGGATAATACAGCTGAAATTCCATTCCTTTCTCTGTATCATTAGACCACAGCTTTGCTCTTAAAGTAAACATTTTTCATATTCTGGTTGAACTACAGGATTAAATTCTCATGTTTCCTGTCACTTAAGAGACTTTGGTAGTCACAACAGGTGAAGCAAGAAATATGCTCTCCATCTTAGTAATACTGATAGTTTTTAATCTAATTAAAGTAATTTAAAAGCAGCCTGCTGTAGGTCTGTGTTCAAAGTACCCATTCTTGATAATCAGAAATATTTGACTTTACAGTAGCTAAATATAAAATGTGCAATATTCTTTGCTGCTTCACTGCTCTGGGAAGCACTCCAGAGGCCTGGATTGAAGAAAAGAGATGCCATGTCCATACATGGGGATAAAAATAGCACAGGAGACTGATTGGAAGTAATACAATTAGTCTACAGCCATTAAAGGGAAACAGTAAGTTGAAGTGAATGCCTTTTGATGCTTTGTTTATGAGATTTCTCAGAAGTGCTTGTTCTTACTCTGTCACTCACTATCTACTCACTATCTTGAAGATGAGGTTATTCTCTTAAGCAAGGGAGCAGTACTTAATGTATCACTATATTCTTTGTCTAGTGTCTGCCCATGCTTGACCTTGAATACTCAAGTGGCTTGCTTGGCAAATTTACCAGATCAAAGCATCTCAGAAACCCATCTTGTTTCTATCAGCTACATAGTATAAAGATACACATTGTTATAACAGAAAAATTCCATCAGGCCTACCATTCCTACACGCATCTTTTGCTTTTGCTTTCCAGCTGGCACTCATCTCTAAGTTGACTGTCGACTTCTGTGCATCATGTATACCGTTGTTTTCATCATTCATCTACATCACAGCCCTTCAGAGGCTGCATTTTGATTTTCTCAGAAAACTTTTTACTACTGTCATCTCTCCAGCATTTCTCCCTTTACAGTGCTTCAGATAAATAAAACTACATTTTCTTCAGATTTTAACACATCTGTAAAATGGAAAAGTGCCAGGATATGAAACAAAAATATCCTGCTGTTCACTTGGTTGTGTGTTAATTTTAAAATGTTTGTTGTTTGTTTGTGTGTTTGGGGTTTTTTTAGAGCCATCATGTTTCAGTTACTACTTTTCATGCACTTATCCTTCCTCCAAGGTGCTGCATGCAGCTGTAACATCTGCAGCAATTGTCTTCTCTGCAACCAGCACACACAGAGCAAACCGCGTTTTGCAGTGGGAACCAGCTGCAGAGTGCACCCAGCAAGGTAACACAAGGAAACATAACAATGCCTGGAATTACAGGATCTTGATCCTTTTCAAACTTTAAATAAATGACCTTGAGCTTCTTCATAAGGAATTTTTGAGTTTTGTTATTTTAAGTTAGTTATGTCTGAAGGAAACCACATGCTGCAGTCTTGAGTCTAAATTAACATACTGTAACTAAAAGTTGCACAACTGTGTGCAAACAGACATCTGTTAAAGTCACCCAACCAACAGAAAACAAAATCCAATAGAAATAAAACAGTACTATTCTGTTTAACATTTGTTTGCTATTATGACTTCATGTGTGTGTGTGTGAACCTTTGAGGATCTCACATTTTAGCTTTGCCTCAGTTGGTGATTATTTAGAAGCTCTTCAAACAAAAATGATGAGAAACATTGTTTTATTCAAAGTAAGATAGGTTGAAGGAACAATGAGCCCTTGCATTTGTTAGCACTACAATTGATGGAAAGGCACGGAGCCACCCTGTTCCCTAAGTGTCCCTCCACATACACTAGCTCAGAGTACACTAGCTGGAGTTTGGATACCCCTGCATCCACCATGTACTTCTATTAGCCAGAACAATATGTGTCTGTGCCTGTGATGCTCCCTCACTCGTTTTACTGAAGCAATATGGAAGAGGCATTGAAACTGGATCTATGTATTGGAGCCAGACTTCAGCTGGAAGAGTCATTTCTCTCATGCTCTCACTAGCTTTCTCCTCTAAGTAATCTCTCTTAAAATTGGAAGATACTGATCTTCAAGCTTTCACAAGCACTTCTTCAAGTCCTAACTTAGTTTGCTCACATACACTGCTCTTAGAATCAGGCAATCAGTTTCTGGTGTTGTAATCCCGGTGCTTTCATCTAAATATATACCATTATTTATAGCATCTCTGGGGAAGGGAAAGAAGTCTACAGACACCAAAATGTGTCTCCAGAACAAACTATAAATCTGAAAAATAACGATGTAAACTTCATGTTGGTGTGTAGAGATTGTAAAGAAGCGTCCCTGATGTTCATGTGGCTTTTGTCGATTTTTATTTCTTCTTCCATCTGTGCAAATTATAAAGATGATCTCTCTGCCATCTTTCCAGAGCTGTTACTACAATTATCTTCTTTTGGATAGCTGAATTGGATAGTGAAAAGACTAAACAGCACAGTTCTTCATGCCTTGCAGCCTTCACACTGATCTAAAGCAGAGCCATGATCACAGCGAGAACTTTATTGAGAAAAAAATTAAATTGGGAGGGTAGTACAGCTGGATTTTGTCCTTTGAGTTGCCCACCACTTCAGATCTTATTCTATCCAAATGCTTAGTGCAAGTAAGCACAGTATGTTTCACTTAACATTTTACTGGACACATTAACTACAGGTTAATGACTCCTGCATAGCGGATGTATTTGTAGCTGTAGGGGAAGGGAAAGCAAGGCCACTTTGATATTAGTTTATATAACACAAAATTTGTTTCTTGGAAGGCCTGAGGCCATTAGGAGTAGAAACTACATTGGAATATATTCCGTATGGCAGTTTCTCAGGTATTGTGATAGCTCACCCAAGTTAATAATTAAAATCTATTTCTATCACTATTTCCACTTGGATGTAAGAAAGGGCTTGAGCTTTTCTTTAAACTCGCGTCATCTTTTTCTGAGTATGTGATGCTGTCATTATTACCACAGCACACTTAATTTTTTTTTTTTTTTAATTGTGTATTATTTCATCTAGGTAAACAAAGGGTAGGAGGGTTGCTTTGCCCTTTAGGATATTTTTTAATAAAATGAGCCCATGGAGATATCAGTGATTGACAGAGCACTAATTGCACTGTAAGCTTTGAGACGCTTTCCAAAGTAATAATGGAAAATGTTCTCTGGTTCTTTCTTTCTAGTCACACTTTTTGATGTATTTTGATCTTGGTTTGGGCTGCCACAGAGCATGCTGCCCTTGTGTTCACCAGCCACTGAACTCAGAAGGAGCTGTTAGGATTTATCTGTGCAAGTAGCATGATACTAACATTAAGCTCAAAACTCTGATTTTATGCTTTTTATTTTTTTAATGTGCCTGCCAGGTGGAATGATGTGATCACTGGATGGTGCATCCTTATATTAAACCCATAAAGGAACTTCCACTGTTACAAGTACAGAAGTTCAGTGTAAATATGTAAATTGTGAAAGAAAATTATTGTAACTCTTTCCCACTTGGCAGGGCAGCTCTCTAGCCTCTCCTCAAATAGTCAGATAAAGCTGTGTAAGTTTGCTCACAACAGAGTGGCAATTTAGAGACTCCTGGATGTGACCACCAGCTGATATTCACATAGACCTGCAATCTTAGCTGTCTGCCTTTGGCCTCAAAATGCCAAAGTAACTGATCTTGTTTGTTTTTCTCTTTCCTTCTAATTTCCAAAGAGCTATTGCAAGTGGAGATGGCATTCAGTAACATGTATTTACAGATGCTTTCACGCACTGTCAGGAGTAGTAGCATCCAACCTGCTCTCTGGCGTGTGGGCTGAGTGACTTGCCCTCTGCCAAATATTTTTGTGTTCTGCACTGTTTCTACCACATGACTGTCCGGTAGCTTTAGAGTTCAGAGTGGGAGCATTCCGACCTAGTGCAGCTGCAGCCTGCTGCTCTAACAGCAACTTGTATCTCAGACAGGTCACAGCGTAGGACACAACCAGCTGTGCTGTCAGCCTGTAAGTCAGGAAGCATGGAAGCATAGAATGGCTTAGGCTGGAAAGGACCTTAGAGATCATCTGCTCCAACTTTTCTATATGGGTAGAAAACTGTTATGCCAACTGATTACATACCTTAATTCTACAGTTACTAGGAAGATGATGATCAGTTCTACTTAGTACTGTGAACTATGTGACTAGAACTATCTCATAATGCTTTAAAATGGGCAATATTTTAAAATTACTAGCTTTTATTACTGTATTTTCACTTTTTTTACTAACATGAGAATAAGGAGCTGTTATGGTCTTTGCTAATGAGCATGCATCTGTTTTTTCACAGCTTAAGCAATCTATTACTGAAGCTTTACCAATTACAACTTAATCATTAAAATAATTAGGGAAATTTGAAAGTTAATGTTTTCTTCAGATAGGACTGGTTGATGACAGTATTTCAGTTTGTGATAAAAGGAAACAAATTGTTTTATTCTGAACAATTTCCTCCTTTTCTTCTGACAGAATTTTTCAGCCACTTAAAACCAATTTGCTTTCTCCCTTCAAAGCCTTGATAATTTGGAGTCAGAAACCCACATTTGCTGACACCTATGACCTGCTTGGTAGGATAGCCACTGCGAGCACCTCTGTCCAAGCCACAGTGCCATAGGTGCAAACCAAGATGAAGAGCACTGATTTGTGAGATTTATGTAGAGCCTGGGACATTTGCCAGACTATTGCCCGTATCATGTCTCTTTGAGGTGGTGAATGCTGAACCATTCTTAAAGGGACTTTACTGAATTTCCTTTTGCATAAGTGCTTTATTGGAAAACAAGTCTGAATCTGTGTAACTGACAGGTTTAGTAGTCCTCACTTGAATAGCAAAAAAAATTATCAGAAGCAACCGCACAGGCTGTTCCCTCTGCAGAACAGACATATCTGTTGGAATTTGGCTGATCGCATATATTTAACAGATCTGGAAGGACCAGGATATGATTTCAAATTGCTTTAATATTCATATTTCTTAGAGGAATGCAAGGGTGAAAACTAAGTTACCTGGTAAATTTTACATCTGTTTAAACTACTCTTAATGGAGTGCCATCCTGCCTCACGTATGGCTTCCCAGCTCTAGTCAGGAACAGCACTGCCACTCTGTTAGCAGTTCAAATTTTTCATGATGTTTGGACTTCTAATAAAGTTTTGTTATCTGTTGTTAGGAGGCAGCATAAATAAGTATATCCCTTTTCTAAAGACATCACAACTACATTAAGATTTCTATAGGATTTTAAACGCTAATCTGAATGGCTTCAGTGGTTTTTCTCTTTCAAGCTGCCTTATGCTGTGAGGATCATGCCTAGAACTCTGAGATGTCTTTTTGCCCCTGCTCATAAGAGCAAAGCTGACCTGTGCCCAAGGACAAGCACTCCTTGCCAAAATCCTTCCAGAACTCCTGCATGCTTAATGTCATTTGGAAACTGGTAGGGACAGTCCTTGCAGTCCCCAGAACAGTGCGAAATGCTCTCTGCAGTGTTAACTGTTTGGGAATGCTGGATTACGCATGCATATAGCAAATTCAAGTACTCAAGGAGTAGGAGAGTCAATAATCCAGCTGTATTTAACATATTATTGAAAAACATTGTTTGATTGTATTTCATTTTTTCTGATGTTTAGTGGAGGAACATGCTGTCATGCCCTTCTCTAATCTGTTTCCTATGTGTTAGAAAGGGTAAAAGACTTGGTTATTGTGCTATAGCCATAGTGGCTTTATATGCATACAAATTCCTGAGGCTGGGTTATTGTGACTGCTCTGAAAAAAATGTGCATTCTTCTTTGTTCGTTTAAATAGAAGCAGCCTGGAAATTCTGCAAAGGATGGGGGTGGAAGAAATGCATGCTGTTTTCCAAAAGTGGGTGAGAGGTTGCAATATAGTTGAAATTAGATTGTTCAGATAGTCCTTGATGGTACAGATGAAGCTTACTTGGGTGTAATGTTTAACTACTTCAATTCTCTTCTGAAAAGTCATACAGTCTACTTAGGGGAAAAGAGGAGCTCAGCTGGAAGGCCAGTGTCAGAAGCTCAGTATTTAGTTTTCTAGCATGCAGTAAGCTCAGTTGGTGCATGTTCATAGTGTAACTGCTATCAAAGTATTGGTTTTCAAAACTCAGTAAGTTAGGTACACATTAAGACACAGAAGACTTACAAGTGGCTGCAGTTTGAACATAGTGTAAAATAGTCAGCTGTATTTAGAACAATTTATTTATTTTTCTGATTGCCTAATTACCTTACTGAGAGCACTAGAACCTTTTGTGGAGCAAATTATTTCTCACCTGCAGGAGAGGATGAGGAGGGTGGTTGGGTTCTGGCACTGTGACTGGCACAAGTCCTCAGCACTGAATTGACTCTGCTGCCTTTGAACTCAGATTCAAAGTGTTTTTTTTGAACCACCACTCTTTAATAAAGAGTGACGATTCCCAAAACACCGTCAGTGTGTTGGAAATAAAAGTGAACTCCTCCACTCTGCTTTTCTTAACTGTGCTTTGTGCAAACCAGCTAAAGGGTGTTACCAGGTTTCAGCTTTGCCAAGGCAGTAAGGTGGAGTTGTGTGTGGGAATGGAGCCTTGTTTAATCAGGTTTTGTAATTACTTTGATACAATTTTAGCTGAAGCGTGTTGGGTCAAGCAGTTCCTGGTCTAATACACTTACTGTTTAGTCTTAAATTCCAGATTTAAGAATTTACCAAATACCTCTTCAATAACTATATTTAATTGTTGCACAGTGATTGTCTACAAATATGCATATAGTAATTGTATGTTGTATTTTGTTTGTTTTTGCTTAAGTAACGAGTTTTAGATGTCAGATCTCCCCTGGTGTCTACTGAATTTTTGGATAGATTTTAAAGATGAGAGAAATCAGTCCTCAGCCTGAACTCGCAGAGCAGTGGCAGAGCTTTCCCCTCCCTCATTTTATGTGTATGGTTTAGTTTTACAGTGTTTTCTTGACAGCCCCATTACATCTAGAAAAGAGGAATATCTTTTGTGGTGCAGAAGTACCAAAGAAGCACATTTCAGGTGAGCTCTCTGCAGTGGAGGGGCCTGGGTATAACAGTGCACAGCAGTCTGTAAACTTCACAGCAGTGATAACTCACTATTGTGAAGCACCACACCTACTTGAGAATTCATACAGAAACTGTAGAGAAGTTTGTAGCAATGAAAAGTTGGTATTTATAGGCAGTAGGAAAGTTTATGCTTCATGTTCACAACTTTAGGTGAGAAAATAAACTGCAAAACTGTATATACCTTTATCCTTCAGCTGTTAACCACCAGGTTTGTTCCTCAGAATGTTATACCTGTGTCTTTGATGTTTTAATGGAACATCTCTAACCAAGACATCTGCCAGAAAGAGTTTAGATAACTGCTTTTTCATTTTATAAGTAGTGAATTATAGCATACAAATTGGCTTCAACTTTTGCAGCTGAATTCTATTTTGGAAGCTTAACATGGGATTAATATTTTAAATATGTCTGGACCATCAATAAATTAACTGATGGAGTGTGAGCTATACCCACTTAAAAGGCACAGGCAAGGAAATCAGTGCATTCTCCACAAGAGGCTCTTAATGATTTCCTTTCAGAGGCTGTGCGCACTATCTTAATTATACAGGAGCCTACGTAAAGGTACAATTGGATTGGATCCAATGAAAGCTAAAGCAAACAATATAACAACAAAAAAAGGCACTTGCGTCATTTCACTTTAGCATTTATAACACAAACAATAAATGGCAAATAAAAGGCTTCTCGTCTACGGTGTGGTCAGTAGTGCCAGGATCATTATTCTTTCGCATGTAATCGTTAAAACAAAGAATGCCACAGCTGAAAATACTGAGGCAGTCTTTCTTCCTCCCTGATCCGTCTGCATAAAATGAAGACCACATTTCAGCAAGGAGGAGCTTTTCATGTGATGCTCTTCTGGCTTCATGAGATTAATCACTTCTAAATTTCACAGAAACTCTTTCTGTGTGATCTTCTACTGTGTGCCCACACCCAATGAACAGTGTCAGAAATGAGTGATGAGGCTGGTAGTGAAACTGAGGTGCAGGAAATCTCTCTCAGTGGAGATGCCCTTTCTGCAAAGGGCAAATTTTCAGATGTCCAGTAATAGTAATTAAAACTATGAGGTTTCCTGCATGGTAAGCTTGGCACTCTGATCATATCCACCTCATGAAAGTAAGGCTTCTGGATCCATCAGGTCCCAAACTGTTGTTCTGGCGACCTCAACTTTTTAACATGTGAGTTTGCCTCTGGCAGTGCTCTATTAGTACAGAGGAAAGTGGCCCAGATTTTTGCAAACTATTTTACAAAAGAGTACTGACGTGGCTTCATACATCAGGCCACTCCAGCTTTTCTGACAGCTGACACCATAGGAATGTTTTGCAGTATTGCTACAAAAATTATTACGATGTTACCTATTATTACAATGTTACCTAGTGCCATGTCACTGCCAAACCACTTGTATAGTGATAGGAGACTTCAGGGAACAGTAGGCAGAGGGAAGGCTTCTCCCATATCTGCCTTTCTTTTTAACTCTGACTGCTATGGGCTGCAGAGTGCTGTGGTGAGCTTCAGAGCTGCCTCCTAAACTTGTTGCACACATGGCACTTTGCTGTCCCGGTGTGTTTTAAGGAGTGAAGAGGAGCTTTATCTGTAGGAAGTCAGAAGGATGCACAGTCCTCTTCAAGGAATTAGAAAGCTCTGAAAGGGTGTGCACATGGCAGGACAGGCACAGAAAGCTCACAGGACTGAGAATTGTCAACAAGGCAGACATGACTCTCAGCACATGTCTCAGTTAGACATTAACATAAACACAGCCACCAGAGTATAAGACAGAGGAAGGGAGGTCCACATATGGCATGCTTCTAAGTACAAAATAACTGCTTCCATTCATGGATTGGTCAAAATAGTTTTCAACATTAATAATGAAATTTTAAATATAATTTATGTTTTCCCGCGCCAGTAAAGACTGAGTAGTGTTTGAAAACCAATTTCTTGCTGATGCCAGGAAGCCCTAGTTCAAGTTAACTTGACTCATCCCTTCTCAGGGTGAGATTAGAAACTTCTAGGAAAGGCTATGAACCAAATACATGATCACAGTCCAGTGCAAGCTTCTACGACATCAGTGGTAGGAGCCTTCTTACACAAAAGGCAGCGTCTTTATCTTTAGTATGGTATTCTTTTTTCTCACCCTTCCATATCTATTGCTATCAGTTTTCTACTTGTGACAATCGAATTGAACCTGTAGTAAATGACTGTGTACTTGAAGAGAGGTAGGTATAAGAATGCTGGCTAACTGCAGTGAAGTGGGGAATGGAGGAAAGAGCGAGCTTTGTGGGTTCAACCAGCTCATAGGGAACATCCAGGCATTGATTCTTCCTGCACAACAAAGGAGGAAAGTATTCCTCTGTTTCACAGCTACTTTTAAAGAGATCAGTTTAGTTTTTCTGGATGCTGCAGTTGGACTTCCAGTTAATATTTTGATCTATTAAATTAATGGGGAAAATCTATGGCAGAGTACAGGGCTTGGAGGCACATGAGTTTGAATTAATTCTCTCAAAGGCAGTATTAACTTAGCACCTAATGGGGGCAGGACATATACAGCCTCCAGGACAGATAAAGCTAAATTGTGATCATTTAGCACCAGAAGGCCTGAACTTCCCTGTAAAGGAATTGTTTCTTTGGGCAGCACAGCTTCTGTTTCTGTTTAATTTTGCTATCAAGTTTACCATTACCAGTCCCTGATATATTTATTTTTTAAGGAGCTACAGTTCAAATTAAAAGAACTCTATGCACAAAGGATTTTGCCAACCAGGACCATAGACACCAATGAGGTATCCAATCACAGCAAAATATAATATTTTTGTGACTTGAAGTTTTATCCAGTGGGAGCTACTTCCGTTGAGCACATCAAATTAATTCATGTAAGTCACTGATGAACTGCAAAAGAGGAATGGCTGTTGGTTGCTACTGGATCAGACCAGCTTCTGAGCAGTCAGCTAGAGAAGCACTCTGTACTTCAAACACTGGAGTATCCATTTATAAACATTTAAAAATAGATACAACAAGATGGTGTTGTTAGACTGGAAAATCTTCTTTAGAATGATACCATCTGACCATTAAGTGTGCATGGAAAAGGGCTGACATAGCTTAGTGACTCAACAAAGAGTTATTGTGCTGCATAAATAAATCTTTCTTTAGAGTTTATTGATCAGTGTGGAAGAGCCATGAAGTCAAATATGTCTTTTTGTCTTTAAGCAGCTCAATGCAGGAATTCTGACCTTTACACAATTCTCTGACTACACTTAAATTCAAAAGGAGTTACCTCATGTATGCTGAAGAGAAAAACTGTAATTTTCTTCCTGCTGCTTCAGCTTCATTTTCATGGGAATATATGTTACTTTTAAAACACAGATAAGACTTTCTTCTGATTCCTGCTGCAATAGTCTTTAACTGACAGCCTGTTGTTGGCCAAGTATTAGCTCAAAGGAGCTGCAAGTCCTTCCTTTTTGAAGTGTCGTCCTCCCTCTTTGCACGGCCTCACTCCCACCCAACCTCCTGTGCTCCCACTGCTGAGAAATTAGTAAATACTAATGCTCTTCTGAGCTGATGTTTCAGTACTGAGTGAATGATATTTACAGCAAATATGTGAGTACACCGAGACTGTCTAGCCCATCTTAACTGTGGCTTAACTTGGAAAATCTTACTGGTTTCTGTTTAGAATTTTCTCCAAATGGTTTTTGTCCTGCTGCTTGTCAGAACTATAGGATAACTTGGTCAACACCTTGAAGTCAACACTGCTATCACTCTGAAATTTCTTGTACTTCACAAGAAAAGGAAATGCACTAATTTATAGAGCTGAGCCAAGCCCACAGATGAATTGGCACATTGGGTAAATATCTGACAGCACGTTTTCATAAACAACTAGTCACGCACATTTTACTGTTCAATTCCAGATGGCAAGCAAGTGATGTGTCACCTAGACTTGCTTATGCACAGCCTCTGTGTACACTTTGTGATGTCAAATGATTCTCAGACTCATTTTTCACGTTAGATTAAAAAAACCCAAAAAAACAAAAAAAGCAAACAAAACTGATTTCCTAAGAAAACAGATTATCTAGATTACTTTCATCTTGTCATACTTTCTGAACTCACTGGCCAATTTCAACTCAGCTCTAGGAACAGAAGGGGATTAAATGTTAAGTCTTCTGTAGGTTTCATGAAATATCTGGGCAGCTGAGTAGCAAGGGCTGCACCATAAAACTGCTCATTGTTAGACAATGAGCAAAAGAGACACGTTACAAATGCTCCAGTGATGGGAGACAGTAAAAGCAAAAATATTCAATCAGAAAAGCTAAATCCATAGGAAACTTGACTGCCTCCATTCTGGAGCTGATGAAATTGTTTCACTGGCTCATTACAAAAAATCCATCCACTGAGTTTCCTAAATGGATTTGGTACATTGATCAGATATGGATGTGCTGATTTCCCTTCTTTTGTCTTCCTGCAGATCACTGTTCACCAGTGGATAATGTAACAGCTACTCTATATTTTGATGTATGTTAAAAAAGCTTTATTCTTCTAAATACAATTTTACCTGCAACCTCAATGAGAGCTGAAACAGGACTCAAAATATTGTCAGACTGCTTTTGAATACGAAAGATAAGATAAAGAAGGATCTTCAAGGTGCAGCTTAATATTTCTCTTATCATAGATAGTTCCTTTACCAGCCATTTAAAATACATAGTATTTAAAACTTAGGAGGAGGTTGAACAGTGTTTATAAATGAATTTACTGTCTTAAAGTTCATTAGCTGTAAAAGTAGCACACGGAGTCCTGCAGTACAGGATACAGATGCATAAATGGACACAATCCCAACACCACCATCACCATCTTGTTCAGAAAGTAGATGAACACAGTTGCTAAATTTAAAGGAATACAGCACTGAATGAGAAAATTCACAGAATCCGATTTAAAATGAACCAAAAGCTTAATTTCCGGCATCTGTGGATTTATTTCTTTGCTCTCTTGGCAGAGACATTAACATCTTCAAACATTACAGCTACCCACTGTGAAGTAATTCAGTGACATGAAGTACATTTACACCTTCAAAGATTTAAAGTCACTTTTACTCTGCTCTCTTCTACATGGTGTTTTGTTTTGGACATTTCTTTATACTTGGTCTCAGTTCCCTCCATCAGATTCGGGGGTGCAGCTGTAATCCACTTCAGTACAGACATCCGGCTCTTCCTTCAGAAACTTCCTCTTGCTATGCTATGGCTCTTGTAAACGCCCTGACGGAAGTGGGTTTTTTTTCCTCCTTCCTACTGCTGCGAGATGTCCCAGAAATACAAGTCATTTTATAAAACACACAATGTTTGGTCTGAAAAGAGCCTAAAGAGATGTACTTTTGTATTAACTTTAGTGCAATTGTTTCTTACCTTATAGAAACAACATACATATCGCTCATGTATAAACAAAATGACTGGCAAAGCCATAGAGGCTGTCCTAATATTTTAAATTTGTTAGAGTAAAACTGCCAGATTATTTCTCATCCTCTTTACTCTATATATTTGAGAGAAACCATCTGTCTGGTAAAAGTGACAGTTCCAAATCAAGCATATGATTTTCTTCTTTATGGATAAAGGTACTTGAATGTCATCACAGACATAATTAACTTGCAGCTTTTCAGCCTAAATACACATTTTTGAAAATGAAAATTTAGGAAAAATATAAAATATTACTGTTTCATGGCATAATTTTCATTATTTATTACCTCAAGGCATATATATTTCATAGGATGTAAGGAGACATTATTCTCCGCCTTAGCAATATAGTTACTCAGTTTGGTTTCTGCAAGCTGTGCTGATATGAAACAACTCAGATTTCCATCTTTTAGTATGTTAAGAAAAATTTTCAGATGTCTAAAATGGCAGATTATTGCCATGCTTGGTATCACCATTATGACAGACAAAGATATAAAAAGGCCTGAAATAATAGCCTATGAGACAAAGGAAAAAATAAAAGGGGAGGAGGGGAGGAGAGCATTCCCATGGGCAGAGTGAAGAAGCCTACTGAGGCTCTCCAGGAGAAAGGGGTGCTGCTTGGTCTCCTGCTGTCACTATAATAGGACCAGAGAGGTGAGACAGACTTGGAGAAGCTAATCTAATTGCCAAAGCAACTTGAACAGAGCCAGCAGCACCTTCCCAATCATCATCACCTCAGAGGAGCTCTGTAAAAACTGAATTCCAGCCTCTTGCTTTTGTTTGCAGATGGAGAATGTGAAATGGAAAAGTCTGGAAACCAAACCACCCATCCCTGCAGTGGACCATCTGAGGTAATGTATTGCAAAAGGCAGTAGCAGGCCCATTCTCTTGACGTGGAATGGATACTACCATTGTCTGGACAGGTTGT
This sequence comes from Psilopogon haemacephalus, assembly GCA_013396835.1. Taxonomy (NCBI): domain Eukaryota; kingdom Metazoa; phylum Chordata; class Aves; order Piciformes; family Megalaimidae; genus Psilopogon; species Psilopogon haemacephalus. The sequence goes on from VWZI01004852.1 coordinate 436,037, forward strand.
CTTTTTCATTTGTAGAGTAAGAGAGGCCTCGGCAGAATTTTATTTTTTTTTTTAAATAATCTTGGCTCAGAAAAATAATTGCTTAATTTAGCAAAGCACTTCTACTAAAATGGAGCTGTGGAAATTTTAAAGATGTACATGACATTGGGTTGTGTGTTTCTTCATGCATTCTCCTGCTCTTAAAACACAGACCCTGCCAAAGAAAGTAACTGCACAGTATTTATTACAGCTTTGTTACTATGTGGGAATGTTTTTTGTTACAATGCTGAGGTGAACTACTTGTCAGCTGCTGCTTTCCTCTATCTGGAAAAAGCCAGTAATATGGAAATCCAGTCATGGTCGTGAAACACAGCTAACTGGGACCTACCTGTACCAGGATCAGACCCATGGTAGGCAGCAGTGTGGAGTTTCTCCCACTTAACAAGAACCATTTCTCATCACTGTCACGTTAAGCCTCTCTAAATGCTATAGCATTTTAAATTACTCCTATTTCTTCTGTCAAGGGAAGGAAGCAGCCACATAAAGAATTTTGCTTGGATT
>VWZI01004852.1:436594-501704 GCA_013396835.1 Psilopogon haemacephalus
TAATCCTATTCCTGATTACACTTGTATAGAACCTTGTGTATGTGTTATCTGCTTGTGTGACAAGTGTCCCCTCCATGGAGAGATCTGCACAATGGGGCTTTGGGGGCTGGCTGGCAGCATGTTATCCTGCTACTGATGGTCTTTCTGGGGTAAGGTGAGCTTAGTCCTCTCCTGAGCTGGAAAACAGAGGAAAAAAAAAATCAAATTTGGTTAGTCCATACCCCACCAGCAACTCTTGATCCCATTTGCTCCCATCTTTCTCCAGCCTGTAGTTTGTGGGGAGGCAGCATAGGAGGAAGTTCAGGCTCTGACCATGTTACTAGGGGCCCAGCTATGTAGGCTATAAACAGTCTTTTTGGTTTGAGATGTTTATCCCTATCCCTGCACATGGTATGGAGGGATAAACTGCATTATCCTTTCTGAACAATGAAGGATTTCTTGACATACAGATCTAGTCAGAGAAACGTTTTTCTCAAAAGCATGGGGAAAGCAGCAAAGTGTTACTTAGAATACACTTGGGCTAAGGGAATCAGTGAAAGCATGATTTATATCTTTTTCAGTTTCGCAGGAATGTCTTTTTTTCCTAGATGATCCTGTATCTGAAAGAATCCTCTGTAGGCAAAAATTAAGCCCTCTTCAAGTTTTCGTTCTTTTAAGAACAAGACAGTGATTCAGTGCCATATTTTGGGCTAAATTTTATCTGTGTATTTATATACACATTCATATACTCAGGGCCAACACCCAGATGACAAATGTGAGAGTTATTTTATTATTATGCTTAAACTGTGTGTGTGTTTTCTACTGCGATGCCTGGTAGCACTGCTAATGGTGCTGTGGTTATAAATCTTCCTTTAGGAATTTATAATTCTTGTAAATCACACTTTCTCCTTTATATAATTGCTACCTATACACTTTTTTTAGTTGAATAGTTTAAAAATAAACTGGGAAGAAAAAATTTGATCTAAGTGTCAAGATGACTTGACAGGTTTTTTCCCAGTAGCACATTTCTTTGAGGTTCAACTAACAAATTACATTTTGAAGCAAGAGACGCTTTTATTACACAACAAAACACTTTTTGGTTACAAGTATTAAAATAAATAACAAGCCATATATTTTCTGCTTAATATAGAATCCGAATGTCCCTTACTTACACACAGAGTTAAAAGGGAACTTGATGGGATGGTATGAAGGTGCAAGTGAGAGCCCAGTTCGGTACTGGCAGGACTTGCAAAAAGCTAATGGTTGCTGTTTACATTTCAAACATTCTCCAAGTAAGTGTTGTCACAACAGACAAGCAATTATAGACAATAATGTCAGTAATTTCTGGATTAAGAACTCCTTAAGGGTGTAATGGCACGGCAGACAGTAGCTGCTTTTAGCTCCCAACTGTTCACCTTTTGCTGTGCCGGGTAAACTGTTACTTCCCAAAAGCTATTGTGTTCCCTCTAAGGCAGCAGAACAATGGAAAGGGTTAAACTTCTCCGGGTCCTCCCTCCCGCCCCCAGACCTTCCTAACAGCTCTCACTTAGCTTAACCTCAAGGAATAATTTTTAATAGATACATCTATCTATGTGTATGCATAACACAAAAATATTGACTCATATCAAAGTAATGCTTTGCTAGGATCTTGCCAATGAGGCCATAAAAATCATATTTTAGGATGCCAATACTAGAAATACACCTGTGAGGAACTTCATCTTAAGTCCAAGCCCCAGTACACTGTGGCACAGGGTATGGGGAAACACACTGACCAGACTCATCCCTTGGGACACCTGCAGCTTAGGACACGCTTCATAATAGTTTAATGCAAAAACAGGTAGCATGTGAAATATGTCTTGCAAAGAAAATGTTGATTGTTTTGAGGAGCAATACAAAAGAGTCAAAAGTAGCTTGCTCTTTTTAGAAACATTCTGGCATTTAAAAAGAAAATCCCAGAAGGTATATGGCAATGAACACTCTTGGGCACAAAATAAATACAAATATTTTTTCTTTTCATGACTGTTCTTCCATTTTATTTTCAATATATGCGGTCAGAAAATTAGAGTGTGTTCATGAAAACGGCCCATGTAATAAGGAGAAATAAACCTCAGGAAGGCTATATAAAGTAGTGGAATGGGTTGGAGTGGCTAGGAAAAATAAATGTTTTGTTCTCATTAAGAATGTCACAGGAATTCCTTGAACAGTTTTAATTACAAAGATGGAAAATGAAAGGACATTTACTGAGTATGAACAACTCAGTTCTTCCATAGCAGATGTACTTTTAAATAGAAAGTATCTCCTGTATGTGCCTGTCAATGACAGCTAAATCTCCAAAGAACTTTAGTCCTTTATGCTCTTTGTGCTTAGTAATTCAGGATATTTTCCTGAAGATGCGGTAAAAAAACTTATAGAAAAAGCATGTTTCTGCCAGGTGCTACTGCTGGAGTGGGCCCAGGGAAGGGCAACAAAGCTGGAGAAGTATTGGAAAATGTCTTCTGAGGAATGGCTGAGGCAATGAGTTGCTTAATCTGGATGAAAGGAGGCTGAGGGAGCCTTGCTGTGCTCTACAACTCCCTGAAACAAAATTGCAGTTGGTCTCTTTTTCCAAGAAACAAGCGATAGGACAAGAGGAAACCACCTCAAGTTGTGCCAAGGGAGGTGTAGGTTGGACATTAGAAGAAACTTGTTTCCTGAAGGGGTTCTCAAATGCTGGAACAGGCTCCCCAGGAAGGTGGTTGAATACCTGTCCCTGAAAGTGTTAAAAAGATGCAGAGATTTGGTGCTGAAGGACATGATTTAGCATCACAGTTGGCAGAGTAATGGTTGAACTTACAGGTCTTTTCCAAATTAAGTCTATGATTCAATGCTGCAGGCAAGCTCAATGAGTGTGCAGGCTTCATTCAGCACAGGGACTTCCCTATGGGGTTTCTGCTTCCCGGGTGAGGCATGGACTGGCCCCTTAAGCCAACAAGGACTGACTCAGCCATGGCCACTGTCGGGTGAGGTGCAGCCAAAGTAGGTGCCTGGCACTGGGCTCTTTGTTACAGTGACCTTGGCTGGTGTGTCAGTGGCTGAGAAACAGATCTCCGTTCCTAACAGCAACAGTGTGACATCTCCTTCCCACATATACAGACTTATCTTTAGCAGGGTTTGTGGTTGGTTCCGGTTGCTTAAGGGCACCCTAAAGCAGATTAAGGCTTCAAGTGCATCCAAGACTTTAACAGGCCTTGCTTGGACCCTGAAGACTGTGGCCAGCTGCTTACCTGCTCTTCCACTTCTGAAAAAAAGACATGGGTGCCTTGCCAAGCTATGTGTCTTCCTGTGCCTTTCCTCTTCCCAGCACTCTGATGCCCCCAGGAAAAAAACAGTCACAAATACCCTTCTCCGTTCTACCTGCATTTGGATCGGAAACATCCCCTTGAGTGCCCGCGGGTAGCTGTCCGGGACACGGCTAAAGAGTACCGGTGAGCCCAGCCAGGGCAGCCGCTTGGTGCGGCCCTTTCGGCCTTCCCCGGCCACGCTGTCCCAGTCCCGGCCAGCCCGCAGCCTAGAACACCGGCATCTCCGCCCGAGCCGGCTTTCCCGCGGCCCCAGGCCGGGCCGGTACGGGCGGCCCCAGCAGGAGGCGAACTGCCGCCGGCCCCGCCGCCGTCACGTGGCCGCTGAGTTTTCTCCCCGCAACGGTATGAGGAAGTCAGAGCCGCCGCCGCCGCCGTTCGTAGTCCGGGCGGGCGCAGCCTCCGCCCCCGCGCGGCGCGCTATGTGAGTATCGGCGGGCAGAGCGCCGGGCCGGGCACAACCCAGCCTCGCCCCGCTGCTGCGTCCCGGGCAGCGGCGGCCGTGCAGGGAAGCTGCGGGGGGCGGCGGTGAGTCTGGGGGCCGGCCGAGGTGTGATCGCGGGTGGGTGTGGGGATGTGAGTGCGGGGCGGCGGCGTTCCCGCGGAGCTGTGAGGAGAGCGGCCCTTTGCCCCAGTGGCTTGTCTCCGGTCGCGGTTACTGGACAGATGGCACAGCTCGGCTCCCCTTTGCCTGGTAGGCTGTCTCTATCCCGCATTCGCCTCCCGGTGTAAAGCCCTCGCCGGCGCCGCCATCCCGATGGAGGAACCCTCGGCAGCGGAGGAGTGGCAAGTGGCGACCCAGAAGAGGAAGGCCTGGGCTAAGAGCCGGGACTCTTGGCAGGCGTCGGAAGCGGAGGATTTTTTGGCGGCGGCAGCGCTGGCCCGCGGCGAGGAGGAGGAGGAGGAGGAAGAAGAGGAGGAAGAGGAGGAGGATCTCGCCGGCGAAGACCTGCCGCTGGCCGCAGAAGCAGGTCAGTGCCAGGTGGGCGGCGGGGCCGGGCCGGCAGCCTGCGCACCCCTGGGACCCCCAGAGGGTGGCAGCGTGGGCGGCCGCAGGGCTTCGCGGTGAGCCCGACGGACGGGCTGTTACTGATTGACGACTTTTCTCCTGTCTTCTACCATTAAGGCCACAGTGTCCCCAACGAGAAGATCGCCATATGGCTGAAGGACTGCAGGTGAGTGCTGCTGCCCGACCTGCCCCTGTCGCCCCGCTCCGGCTCCTGCTCTGGCTGACGTCGGCTGCTGCCGAGGCTGCGAACCGTAGCCCGTGGCTCTACGGTCCCCCAAGCATGGTGGCGAGCTGGACGATTCCCGCGTCACAGAGGGGAGCACATCTCGTCCTCCCATGTGGGCTAGTGGCTCTCTCTGTTGTAGAGCCGTGTTTGGCGTTGGCGCTGTCAGGAGCCTTCCAGGAGTATAGGATGCCTCTTAGTATTACATAGGTTTTGCTGCCTTCTTATATGGGACTTATATGGGGAGTGATAGCGTGCATACTTATGGATAGAGACGAGCTGCCTTTTAGCATCTTTTCTCTCCTTAGTGTCTCATTAATGAAGCTGAAGGCTGTCACTGTGTGAGGAAGTCATTTGACAATAAAGAAGGAGCTGCAGTATTTCTCACTGAGCGGCTCTGGTTTAAAGCCTCTCCTGTTGCCTTGGCTGGGCTTTGTAGCAGATTTAACGGCAATGACCTCTGTGCCTAGGGCTCTTCATCTGTGATGACACAATTTAATCTGGCTTGATTTATCTATATCTGTCTCAATGTCTTGCCATCCTTAATTGAGATGTGGTATATATATTCTGTGTTTCTGGTACTGTTACAAAGTGTTTGCTTGGTGTTTGGAATAGGTTGTGATGGTATTACTTCTTTATCCTCAGTAACATGAAAGCGTAAATGCTGCATCCAGTAGCAGCTGCTTTTATCACATCTTTTTATCCATTGAGTTGTTGGAGTTAGAATTGATCTGCAGAAGCTAACTATTAGTTGTGCCATAGCTAGCAATGACATTTCAAAATCTCACGTACTTGATGTTCCTGATTTCCTTCTGTTTTTGAAAGCAGCTATGTTAAGATGAAAATTTACCTCTGAAATTAGTTTTGCCCTTGTGATTTTTATGGTCTTGTAAGTGGCTGACTACACTTACTCTGATAAGTAAAGTGCAAGTTGTTTCATAACTACAGGATCTTCATTATAGTTTTATTAATGTACTTCTAGGTGTTGGCACCTAGAGGCTTGAAATCATAATGTATTCCTAAAATGCAGTGCTCAGACCTGACTGGCCGTTTTTCCAAAATGGAAGAAATATATCTTTAAGTGCTATAATTCATTGCTTTGTTGGAAGTATTTTATTGAGTGAGGAGCACAGAAGTGGAGGAAGGGGCCCCTGAGGGAGAAATTCTTCTTAGTGCTGCAGTGCTACTTTTCTCCATGTCTGCAGGATTTCTGTCTAGAACCTTCCCTGGCCCTGTGATTCCCAGTATTTATATACTGAATTTAAGAAATTGCTCAAAACTGTAAACTGACAATGTGAACATCTGATAGAAGATCAGAAATCTTGACTAATGACACAGAGCTTGCAGTTTTATTTCTGTGCTCTGGTAACTGGCACCAAATGCTTCTGTGGAATGTGTCTGTATGTCTGGCAGTTAATTTCCAAAATCTGATAATCTTATTCTACTCTCTGTTTCCATCCTTTATACTTACGGAAATAAAGCATGAGTTTACCATTTTGCTGGTAGAGGTGTAAATGTGGGTAATGAAGGTTGATGAAACCCCTCGTGGCCTGTTCACATAAGTCTTTTAAAGAGCTATTTAAAATCTTTTCAGAAGAATCTTGTGTTCTCCTCAGAAAGATAAAATTTGGCTTTTTTATATTTTTTTTTTTAGATCCCTTAAACCAAGCTATTGAAAATGAAGTTAGCATTAATATGCAGAGTTCATATCTGGGAGTTGTGATCCCAGCTGCCTGAAGTGGGGAACTTTTACGGATTTGATAAAATGATTATTTAACTTACACTGCTGTAAAGCAATGCTATATATAGAAATCCTGAACTGTTTGTCTTTTGCTAACTTTATATAGCAAAAAAGAAGACAGCATTAATGGGTGGTAAAATAGCTCTACAGATACAGTGTCTTCTTGGAAAAAAACACTTTAAAATGACACAGTTGTGAAATTTACAATTGTTATCCTTCTTGAAAATTCTGATTCGTTTAATAACACCTTTCTTTGCTGTGGAGCTTTTATTGCTACAATGTGTGGGCAACACAGCCAGACTGAGCTTCTAATTCTGGTCCATCACAAAACCTCCTTCTTACAAGGTAGTTCTGGTGCAAAAATATAACCATTACTACAAGTTAACGTTCAGTTACTAAAAGTATATTTTCTGTTACATATTTTCTAAAACCACTTACCCATTTTGTCTGAGTTTACATAAACTTTTATGCAATGTACATCAGAAGAAAATTGACACTTTAAAAATCCAATTGCCTTGTTTGACTTGGCGTCAGCACAAAACATAATATCAGTCCACTGCATAAATAGATCTGTTTATAAGATTTATTCCTTTGTTTGTTTCTAAAAGCACTGACAGTGTTATAGCATGGATAAAAAGAATTGCTAGCTGTCCCTTGATATTCATGTTAGTAGTTTGGGGCTCCTATTACTTGGCATCTGTGTTTCACATCAGGCTTGCAGGACAGAGGAGGGTTCCTAATAACCCATGCTACTTAGCTTGGTAGACACATGTTTTGTTTGTTTGTTTGGTTTGCTTATTTTTAAAAAAGCAACCAACAGCAAAACAAAAAAATCAAGTACATATTGAACTCTGATGAGGATTATGGAGGCTTGAGAAATGTCAGATGTTACCCAAAGCTTCTGGTTCACTCATTTCATGAATTGCATGCCTTGAGAATCTCATGCCTCTTCCTGGTACCCCTGACATTTTGAAAAAAAGCATTTTGAAGTAATAAGCAAACTTAAAAATATTTTCCACTTTAACTCTTGTAAAGCCAAGTCCAAAAACACAAATGTTTGTGTTATGCTGATGGAAATGAAGATTTTTTTTGTCAACTCTGCAGTGATGTGTTATTTTGAGTATATTTGAACTCTGCCAGTAATACAGGGGATGCAAGAGGTATTTAGGATCCGTCTCCTCTAGATGTGCAGGAAGTGAGTTCTTGAAATACCTTGGAAAGAAGAGTGTGGTTNAGTTAAGACTTTGAAAGCTGAATTTTAAACACTTTCACTTTCAAGTGTAAAACTCTTGTATTGTCCTGAGGACCACCCTACCGCAGCTGGTAGCTGAGCAGCCATACCTCTGAGATGGGAGGAAGCCTTTAGGCTGCATATGTTCCACTTACCTGTCCAGTACCTATGTCCCACAGCAATGTGGGCATTGAGAGTTTATTCAGTTCTTTTGTATACCAGTGATGAGAGAAGTTATTGCCATACATGTTAATATGCAATTATAAATAATGTGATTGCGAGTGGATCCCTTGACCCAGACTGTTCACTCACTCTTTGCTCTGGCTGCCTTCTGTTTGCTGTTGACCTCCACGACTACTGTGCAAAGGCTGCAAGATTGGCCCGGACACCTGCCAGGATGTGCTTCCAGTGGGGAGACACTATCCTGAGGGCCCAGCAAGTGGAAGGATGCCTTAACTGTAGCCTTTCTGAGTGCACAGCAAGACAGAGCCAGACAAGCTGGCTCATGGGCCTTGCAGGTGAAAAACAGCCTGGTGCAGAATGGTAGAGCTACCTCTGCTGTTGTCCAAAAGGATTTTTGTGTGGTTACTTGTCCGTTGTTAAAACCTGTGTTGTGTCTGATTCTTAAATACAGATTTTTCAAAGGCAGGGGTTAAAAGGCAGCTGTGCCTTTGTGCAGCAGTGCAGGCATGGCAGCAGATGTGTGGTTAACAGGGCTGCTTTTCTAGTAGCTGCTAATGTGCTGTAGAGGTGATGGACTTAATTTCTGCCATAAAATGCTGGTTTTAGTGGTTGTTTTTACTGTTTTCTGCTAGCTAACATTCAGGATCAGAGCTGCACACTCCAAAGTCAGTGTGAGCAAGTTTCTGTGTCAAAAGGTAAGGAGAAGGATGAGAGCACACTCATCAAAGCCAGAGAGTAAACAACCAGTATAGTTATTACTTCAGAACATAAGGCTTGTTGTAGCAGGACAGGTGTAGACAATAAGTTCTAAGTTTTTCAAACCCTAACGAGACAGACACACAGAAACCTGGGAGATCTGAGCCTCAGTAGAGTCTGTCCTGTCACTTGAAACATACTTGTGTACCTGAATGGTCTGGCTATTTGCCTTGATGTCTCTCTATAGTATAGTTGGGCTTTGCTTTGGAAAATGAATATTGAAGAGGGCTTGCTCTCTATCAGCAGGCCATCATGTGGAAAGAGTGAATTCTTTTCAGAAGGGAAAGGAAAATAAGATTGTGAAGTGTAAGGTCTGTTAGAAAGCAGATGCAAACTTTCCTTGCCTAATTTGGCCGTGGCACCAAAACAAATGCTATATCAGAGCACTGTTTACATTTAGGTCTTTGTGCAGGTTTGGCTGATTAAAAACCTAAATGACACTTACATAATGTAGGCACATAAATCATCTGTTTTCCCCTTCTTTATGACTATTATATTTCTGTATTAGTTGGGGCTTTGAGAGTTAATGTTCCACTACTTAATAATGACAGGCTTTTGGTTGAACATGTCTCAGAGACAAGATGTGGAAACATCCAGCTACTGTCAACAAATGTAGCGTAAATGCAGAGGGGGATTTGACCTGTCATCTGTGTGGCTTCTGCTTCTTTTGGGGACCATGATGTTCAGCAAATTGCCTGACCCTAAGGTAGCAGGGATTGCGTTATCCAAATGAGAGCCAGTGTGAAGAGGCAATGAGGAATCAGAACTGGCAAGTGACAGCTAACAGCTATCAAGATTTTTGTTTTTTTCCTGATCACCAAACCCACCTTTTCATCTCTTGCTCCAAGAAGTTTTAGAAGTGTAGGAAATGGTAACAGTTCTTGTCATATAAATGAAATTGAATTAGTCCATTCAAAACCTACACTTGATTTGTCTGGATATTTTGCTGAGAAACCCATGATTTTCCTCAGCAGAGGGCTACTGACCCCAAAGCTTTATCACTTGCTGGTGTTTGAGTGTTGGAGTTACTCTTAACCTGTTTTGTTGCTTTTCCCTACAAGGCATATTTGTTCAGAGGGCTGGGGATTGTTTAGGAAGTTATTGGCAGTCCTCAGATGTTTGTGCTTTCTGGGGGTGGAGGGAGGGACAACTGCTGCTATCACAAGCTTATTACACACTGTAAGGAAGGACATGAAGCAGCAAGTTTTTAAAGTAGTATTAATCTCTTCTGTGGTTTCAGAACGCCTCTGGGAGCCTCCTTGGATGAGCAAAGCAATCCTCTGTTGAAGGGTAAGGAAAGACTTTACCTACTGAAATCTCTTGCTGTGAGAACTGTGCTTTCGTGGACATTCACCTGAGACCTTGGCTTTTCAGCAGCAGTGCAAACCACAGTCTAATTAGCATTGCTGCATTATTTTCCCTGTGAAGCAATTGTGCCTGGGAAACTGGAGAAGGGGGGGAAGATTGTGAGTAAGTCTTTCTGGAGAGTTAAAAAAACCTCCAAATAGTGCAGAACCAGGGAGGTTGTAATTTCCTCTTTATACTCGAGCATTAGGCAGTCTCTGTCTCTTAACAGCTCTGGTTGCCACACCTGAAAATTTTACTATCTGAGCAGGTCTGAATAATAAAGTTCAAAGTACAGTGAGAATGTGCAGGCAGTGACAGGGTGCAGAGGAATTACTTGCTGTGCCTGGAGCCTTCAGGTTTTAATTTTGTATAGGGAGAGAGGGGAATGGCTAAGCTGGACTTAGACTCTGGATCTCCCTGGTAAGGTATCTGGAAGATAAACAGTGTAGGAATAGGAGGCACAGATGTGTTGGGTAGTACCTCCAGACTGTCACTTGAAATTAATTTTCTTGCATGTTGACTGGGGCTTGTTTCTGAGCACAAATGTAGAGCAGTGTTTTAGCTGTTCTCTTTCAAGATATTTTTCTGTGTTTTCAAATGTAACTTCTTTGTTGTTAGAGTGGCTTTGCTGTATGATATAATGCAGGGATTATAGACATAGTTTGGTTATATCCTGTTGTAACAACTAAAATGTCTTGCTAGTATCTTTACCTGAGCTGTTGGAGAGAAAATGCTGTGGCATTCTAGTTGTTGAACTGCTAACTGTATGTTTTCAGGCATGCTGGTAAGAAATGGAGGAAGCTTTGAAGATGACTTATCCCTGGGAGCTGAAGGTGGGTGTGGCAGGATTACAACTCTTTCTAGAAAAAACATTTTAAAATTATATTTGGTATCTGATATATGTATTTTAAAAGCATTTCCCTTTTGCCCAGAGGCAGTTGATAAAGCTGGCTAGAAAACCAGTATGATGCACATAGGAAAATGCAGGAAGACTTTTTTTCTTACTTTTTTTTTTTTTTTTTTTTTTTTTTTTTTTTTTTTTTTNNNNTTTTTTAGTTTATTAGACTGTTGCTGGTGTTAAGTGTTCTGGTCTAAATTGAAGGTCAGTGGCAGCCCTGAATTCGCATCTGCTTTCTTATTTTAATGGCCACTGCAGCAGCATAGCCTGGAGCACCGACTGAGGCTGTGAGAAAGTAGTTTCTCCTGCTTGTTGTTCTTGTCCATGGGTTTCTCTTGGCAGCCATGAGTATCCCGCTTCCACAGAATCCCTTGGGAGTGGCATGTATGGACTTTTGAAAGGAGGAATGCAATTCTGTCAGCCAAGAGGCAAACCCATTAAGGGCTAATTACTTTTGAACATGAAAAGCATCAAAGCTGAGTATTTTGGATTAGCCACCATATGCACTTGCCCATCACTAGCTGCTTTTCTTTTCCTGTTTTTAAGGGGAAGGAGATGTGACTGTTCGTGGTGGACTTCTTTGTAGAAAAAGACCTTTAGCCTTTCTGTTGATCATGGTTTAGAGGTGTCTGTAAACAAACAAACAGAAGCACTGTGGATCCTGTTCTAACAGTAGCATCTTGAAACAAAATGTCAAAATATGATCTCACAGACTGGCTGGGATTTTCTGCAGGATAGGGGATATAAGACTGTATCTGTTTTTAGTGTTTGAAAAGAAAGGCAAAGCCACTCTGCCCCTTTAGCTTTTAATGTGTTTTGAACTGCAGCATTTGAGAAGTGTCAGAAGTAGTATAATAGAAAGCTCTTTCTTCTACAGCAGTCTTTCTGGTAGTGTCAGAGTAGTGGGGCAGAGCCTAAAGGAAGGAAATACCTTTAATATTTAAAGGTTCAGGACAACTAGAAAAACATTTGATCTGATAATGACCTTGGTCTGATAATTATGGAGAGGCAGTAAATGAGTCCCTTACTGCAACAAATTAAATAGGATTGCATTTTCTTTATAACAGTCTTTTTTGCTTAGTTTGCCTGCAGCACAAATATTTAATAGAAGTTCCATTGTAATGATAATCCAAGCTCTGAGCATACAACCAAAGCACAGAGTCAGTACATTTTAAAACATCACTTCTTTCTTTGCATTTTTTTCTTCTTATCATTCCCAGATATTTCTCATTTTTATGAGCCTTCAGCCTTAGGCAAAAGTTTGCTTCTCCTTTTCAGATCACAGAAGTTCCCAATACTAGAATTGATAACTGGGTGTTTTTTGGTTGGTAGGTTTTTTTGTTGGTTTTTTTTTTCCCCTGGGTAAGGATGTGGATGTTTCTGCTGGGATTTGCTTCCCATCTGAGAACAAGGGGACACCAGAGCTACTTGGAGCAGCACTGCATGCCATGTTGGACTGACAATCCCTTTAAGTTTGGTGTGAAAGGCCTGCCCTTATGCATCCAGGACTGCCAGAATCCAGATACAAACCAGAGCCTTGTGTGAATGGTGCAGAGGGCATTGGGCAGGGTTTGTAACCTCAGCCCTCTACTAAGCTGTTAAAAAACATGGTTCAACAGTTCAAACTAGGCATCAGCCAATCCATATAGTTAGGCTTACCTTCATTATAGGCAAGAATATTTTTTAAAATCAGAAGAGATGTGGCATCCATGTTTCCTATACATTTAAATTCCTTTGTGGTGCCTCTGAAAAGAAGAGAGATAGGAGGTTTCTGTGTTTTGTGTTTAGTTGCTGGCTGTACCCTACTGGCACAGTGAGTTGGGATGCAGAACATTGTTTTTTCTGGCAGTGTGTTTGACATCACTTTGCTCATTTTGTAGCTAATTCTAAGGGATGCAATAACATGTGCTTTACCCCTGTCTCCTGGGGCAAGTTTGAGTTGCCTCCGAGGAACCCATAATTTAAAGATGGGGTCAACTCTCTGACTTGACAGTATGTTGAGTTTCAGAAAGAACAATGCTGCCTGAGATGTTCCTGTATGGAGCAGGGCTGATCTGGCTGCAGAAGGTGCTGACTTCCCTGCCAGAGGCTGGTGTCCGAGTGCTCAGTACCTGGTGGCTGGCATCCCTGCAAAGCCCTCTTGACTCTTGAGGGTGGCTGCTTAGCACCACAGGCTTCACCTATCTCTTTTCCATGGTTGCGCAGCTTAGGGAGCTGGGGTTCTGACTGGCTTTGAGAGCAGTCTGTCTGATGAGTAATGAATATAGTCTCAGTACCTGCCATGAGACCATTTTTTTTGTCTTTTACTTCCTCCACCAGAGGAATCCTCATATGCCCATGTCTCCTCCTCCCCTTCCCGTCAGGGAACAGCCAGGCAGCTGGTAGTCACATCTTCAGTTGCAAAGCGATAAATGGTTTATATACAATTACTATCTTACCACACATTAATATGATTAATGATAGTATGTAAATATGTGCCCATGTGAGATCTTATTTTAAACAAAGTCTGAATAAGCCAGATCATCTTTATAGCAGCCATATACTAGAAACCCTTGACATGAATATTTATGTAGGAAGAGAAAAATCTGGCTTACGTGGGAGTGTTGGTAAACATGCTCGCTGCCTGCTTCTCCATATTGGTGTGGGAAGTGTGATTCTGAAGAGGTCCGTGTATAACTTCTTGTTTTTCTACAGCTAATCATCTACGGAGTGATACCCAGGTGGAAACATGGTAAATGTATTTTTTGTTTACTTCAGGGAAATATTTCTACTGGAGGGTGGGAGGGAGAGGGAATAGTGGAAGTTGAGGAGGCTGCCTCAGAGCTAAAGGTATTAAGCTCATGTGTGCTTGTGTGAAAGGGGTAGAGAAGATGCAGATAACAGAGAACCAGTCATTGGGAAATGTCATGGGGGGAAGAAAAAGCAGAATTTTATTCTTCTGGCAGACCTGACATAGATTTGGGGTAGCAGGAGGAAACAGAAATGACAAATCTGAGTAACTTTCTTTGCCTTAGTGTTCCTTCACCATTTCAGGGGAAGATTAGTTTTGCCTTTCAGAGCAAATGTCCTTTGGGAATGGGGGAACAAAAAAAAAAAAAAATAGGATTTAGAGAGAGAGAGACTCCTCCTGTACAGAGAGAGCTTTTTACAGTAAGATTCACCTAGGAAGGCTTGTCCTCCAGAGAGGTTTGCAGTGATAGTATATTTGAGCCCAAGGTATCACTTAATGCCGTGATGGCTCCTCCAGATGCAGGGAGGAGAGAATTTGAGGTTGGGAAAGAAATTGGCTGGCAGCCTGGTTTGGAGCTTCCTCCAACTTTGAGCCTTGGCCTGGGCAGCTTAGAGCCTTGCTCTGCTGGTGGTTGACAGGTGGGGTTGAGCGGTAAGTGGGTACCAGAGGCATGGAGAGGTAGTCTTTCAAAAGAAGGCAGCAGCACAAGGACAGCAGAGCAGGGCAACTTACCCAAGGCTGGTCTTTCTCACTGGATACGATCAAGGAGAGTAGGATCAAGGAGGGTGGAGCAGCAAGGGGAGATCAGGGATTTGTTTTCTAAGCTTACATTCACCTTCGAGTTCTTACCGTCTATGTACATTTGTGCTGAGGCATCCCAGTGTTCTCTTTTGTTATTGTATTTCAACAAATGACATGGCTAGTATAAACCAGATAACACTGTTGGAGAAAAGAGAAATTCAGCAGCACCGGCTTAGCTCTGCTCTGAGGTGGAGGATTGAGTCTCCTCAGGAAAGCAGTTTATCATAGAGGTCTTCTCCATTTGTGTTGACAGCAATGGTGTGGTGGCAAAGGAGAAGAGGCTGCAGTTCCATCAGAAGGGGCGAAGTATGAACTCCACTGGGTCTGGAAAAAGCAGTGCAACTGTTTCAAGGTAAGAGTACTATGCTTTGAAGGTCATGGCACAGTTCAGTGGAATTTGGCTGTGCTTTGCTGGCAAAATTTACTCCCATTCCTCAGTTACACAGACTTGGCTTATGTGCATTGTTGCATTTAGTAGCTGAGAAGGGAATTTTCATTTAGTTGTTTGAAAAACTTCTATTTGTTTCCAGTTGTGGGCTAAATGTCTGAAATTTAAAAATTTGAGCTCTGCAGAATAAGGGCTGACTCCATAAATTACAGGATCGGATCTGAGATGTATCTGGGCTGATGGCAGTGGTGATGGGAACCAGAACTTCAGATGCAGAGGTCCCCCTCAATTATTTCCTAAAGTAGGCCAAGCTGTAGGAGTCAAAAGTTAAATAGACCAAGCTGGCTACTGGGTTGAATTAGCAGTTGGATGGAAGGGACTGAGTCTTAAAAAGAGACAAGTAGACAGTAAACATCTTATTGTTTATGTAGTGTTTCTGAATTACTGGAGCTTTATGAGGAGGATCCTGAAGAAGTGCTCTATAACCTTGGGTTTGGAAGAGATGAACCAGATATTGCTTCAAAAATTCCAGCAAGATTCTTTAATTCATCATCATTTGCTAGAGGGATAGATATCAAAGTGTTCTTGAATGCCCAAATACAGCGCATGGAAGTGGAAAATCCAAATTTTGCTTTAACAAGTGAGTATGGTTTTGAAACAAAATTTATTTTTGAAGTTTGAAAACCCCAAAAGTCCACATATATCTAATATGCTGGCAAACATTCTTTACAGCCTAAAGGCTTAATATTCATTATTAGCTTCTTGCTTGGTTTCAAATATGACAAGTGATGACCCTCAGTCTTGCACACCTTGTGGTGAGGGGGAAAGGATTTGTAGTGGGGGGTGGAAATGAAGGGCATCTGATAAGACACCTTCTGGTTTTGGTACCATCTCTGGCTCCTGAGCTTGTCTTCTGTTGTAGTTTTCGAACACTGAAACAAATAGCAGTATCCCCCTGTTTCTTGTGCTCTTCAGTATCTGGGTGGGATTTTTGAAAGCTCTCAGTGGTGACCTACTTCTACACTGTCAGTATTGAAATTTGGGCCAGTATTTCTATTGACTTGGACAGGATCTTTGTTAGGTCAGTAATGAGTTTCTGAAATGAGAGCATAGCTGAAATGTTCTCTTGTAGTTGTAGCGCAATACAAATAACCCTTTCCTTCGAACACTTTGTAAACTAACTTGTGTTTCTGTACCTGTGACCCTTTTTTACTCTGAAAGCAGCTTTCCATGGTCTTCTTGTACATTTGGTACTCTTGCAAAGGCTTTTCCATTTTTTCATGCTGTGTGGTATCACTTTCATGCTACAGGACTAGGCAGTGTTCTGTCAGTCTTTGAGGCCCTTGATATAAATACGAGATGTTGAGGGGGTGTGAGTGGGAAGAGGTTTGAATGAATGAAAATTTCGGATATGAAGAGCTGCCTCTGAGACTTCAAATTATTGTGTAGAGATAGACGGATCAACAGCTCTGGGGTGCAAGGGCAGCATATGTCATTGTAAACTCTGCCTTATGTTTCGTTCTTGTACAGGTCGTTTCCGTCAGATTGAAGTGCTTACTACTGTAGCCAATGCTTTTTCTTCTTTGTATTCTCAAGTTTCTGGGACTCCTTTGCAAAAAATTGGTAGTATGAATTCAGTGTCTTCCAGCAAAGAGGCATCCAGCCCTCCTCCTTTAAATCGCAGTAATACAGCTAGTCGGCTAATGAAGACCTTGTCAAAGCTCAACTTGTATGGCACACAACAAGCCGATGGTAGCACCTGCTCAACTCCTTCACCTGTTGAAAAAGGGACAAGTCTAGCAGAACCAGGGAATGAGGAAAGTGATGTTAAAAATGAATCTAAATTACCAAAACACTGTAAAAAGAGGGACTCTTCCTCTTTTTTGGCTACTGTGAAGGAAGAGATAGCCAATAGTCAGGCAAATGCCGCAGACACACATAAACCTGCAAGCTTTCTTGCTGGGACTGATGATAAACAAGAGGGTACTGTGCCTCCAGCAGATGTACAAAACAGCAAGTCAGCAAGTGCCCAGGATAGACCTTGTGAAGAATTTGGTCTTTTGGACTTGCCAAGCCTCAACAGCAGTTCCAGTTCATCAAACAGTAGTGTCTTGACACAAAGGCTGTCCTCGGCATTGCCAGAAAGAGACCCCTGTGCTCCCCTTGCAAACCCATCCATAACAAATCTAATGGTGCAGCAGAAGGACTCCTTTGAGATGGAAGAGGTAGGTGGAGATTTATGACTTTGTTTTTGCATAGAGTTTACATAACTTGCTGGCTGCCAGCAGAGGAATGTTCCTTTCTGTGCAGTTGACAGTGTTTTCTCGAGGAATACTTTAAATTCTCCAAGTGATAGGACAATTGTCAGTCTCTCTTAGTAGGTTGCTTTAACTGATCCCCTTAATGAAATAATTTTGGTGGTGCTGCTATTGTTGGTTTTGTTGAGAGCCAGTAGGAAAGTTTTCTTTCATATTTTTCATTCAGCTCAGGTAATTACAGTCACTGGTATAACTGCTAGGAACTTTTCCAGTGAAATAAACCTAGGTTACGTTTTCTGTATATGAAAGGCTTTGATATAAAATTTTTATTTTGTTTAAATTTGTAACTGGAAGCCATTACTTTTGTGCCTAAAAGTAAATTCATCTTAATAATTGCTATTGATTAAGGATAAGTTTGAGGATGGACAAAGACTGTTACTACAGGAAAGGCAAAGAGGATATCATGTATGGTGAGATGCAACTTTTGCTTTTGATAATGATCTACTGCATGATGATTTGTTTGTTATCTGAGAAGTTGCTGTTTGATGTGCCTCTGGTGACTTAGTTACACATTCTGTACTAGCTGCCTTTTAATACCTTCATAAATGCATGTATCAATTTTTTAATTGCTAATTGCCCCACAGGGATTTTAATTCCCAGGTTCCTGTAAATGATTTGTTTACTGGGCTGGTTAACATTCAGCCTAAAAATTCATGAATGCAAATTTTTTTTTTTTTTTTCATAGACTCACACCTTGGGTTGTAAATTCTGACTGAACTTAAATTAGTAGATATTTTTATGGACAGATTCTGAAGTGGCACTTAGCAATTCAGTGGCTAACTTATTTTGTCTATGTGAATTAGATGTAAAATGAAGGATTGTGATTTCATTGGTGAAATGAGTGAATGAAACAAGTGAATAGACATCCCACAGAGTTTTACAGTGAATGATGAAGTGATGATTTTGTATATTCTGTGTCTAGTGGCATATTGTCATTACAAGCTTTTCTAGATCAACCAATATTGTGGTTGCAGACACTCATTAAGTAGAAAAAGGTAATGCAATTTCTTGTAGTTCCTGCCCCTTGTTGTGTCTGTGTCCACACCCACGTGTGGCCATCTACTGGACCAAAACAGAGTGGAGGAGTTGAGAGGGGAAGAAGAAACCCAGTGTAGTTTGAGTTATTTAATTTTTGTGGCTTAGCTTTTGTCCATATAATTTTTTTTGATTCACTCTGAGTTGTCACAGTGGGAGGGGTCTGAGTGGTAAGGTATTTTGCTACATATTCCAGAAGAGAAGTACATTTTTTCTGTATTCTTGTGCAAAGTTGAAACAGCTAGTATTTATAAAAGGAAAAAGGAATGACATTTTCTTTCAGAGTAAGTTGGACTGTAAAGGGTTATGACATGAAGAAGACTTACTGAATTCTGCACAAGCCAAATGGACTGTGTTTCTGAAGTTTTGGTTGACACACTCTCTGATGATGCCAGGGCATAAACACAGCTGTTTGGGCAAGTTGACATGTGATGTGGAATGGGACCATGGTGAATTTTTGTTTATATATGATACATACATATAAACTGCCTGCAGATCTCTGGGAGGGAGGGATCTGGTGTTGCTGAAATATCTTTAGAACAGTACTTGGCACCATGATTTTGTTTTCTTGCATCTCTAAGCAGAGTATAATGAACAATAAAGTGCATTAGAAATAATGATGATAACTCCTCTCCCCATTTTCTGAGCTGGGCTTGGAGTGCCTTCATATGTGTAAGAAAGATGCCAGATATATCAAGGGAGCTTTTCCACGCTTACAAATGCCTTGGAGCTTTGAGTGAAATTGGGAAGTCTGTGGCTGTGAAGATAGCTTGTGTGAGAATGAGTCAAGGCAGGATTTCCCCCAAACATACACTCCTGATGTGGCCAGTTACAGTCCTGAAGGTCATTTGCTAGCATCAATATTGGCTGAAGAACAGGAAGGGAGAAGGGAGTGCTTCTTTGCACTTGTGGAGTTGCACTGTGCTATGGATGCAGCCAGGATGTTGTCTTTCAGCCAAGGAAAGGAGGTGGAGGCTATTAGATATTAGGAGGCTGCAAATGTAGCCATTGGAAACTGAGAGGTTTGAGAGGACCAAGGCATCTTTCCAGGAAGGCCAGTCTCATCAAAGGGCCTGCAAGATTATTTGCTGGTTTTCTTCTTTTTTTTTTTTTTTTTTAAACTCTCTTCTTTTTCTTCTTTAAATTTTGTGAACTTATTCTGAACTTACATGCTGAGTCCCATCTGTACTCTCCCTTCGATACAACTTTCATCTCCTAAAGGAATAAAAGCCTCTTGACTTATTGTGCAAGAGTGCCCTTACTAATTGTGAAAATTTCAATTTCTTAAAATGCTTGGAAATGAGAAAATGCATCCTTGTGGCTATACACTTGATATCAATGTAGCAGCTTCTTCAGCTGTATACTATGTTGGGCTTAAAACCATCAGTATCCTCATTTTGCATTTTTAAGTTGATAAAAAATGAAGGTGGAAATTTCATTAATTGGTGATTTTGAAATTAGGCAGGCAGCCCCTTAAATGGAAGAGTTGGGGATAGTCAAATTGGGGGTTTTGTGCATTTAGAGTTGGATGTGAACTATTGGGACAAAGACCTCCCTGTTGAGATTTTATGCATACTCTTTTTGTTGTTTGAACAGTTATCTAAAAACTGCTTTCTTAATAAAACTATGTTTCGCAAAGTGATTAAGTAGTAGGATTAATTTTCATGTGTTATTAAGTTTCGCAGTTGCAATCTTCATGGATCTGAATACTTTATCTTCTCCTTTTTGTACTGGAAGACACAGAAGTATTTCCATGAGTAGTGGCATGGTGAAGTTGGAATAGGTTCTGGCAGGGTCTGGGCCTTTGTGACGATTGGTGGCTTGTGGGAAATAGTTGGTAGGGCAGCAGATGATAGTCCTTACATACTTAACTCTTGATACATTTTTCTAAATATATTTTACTTGTTCTTTATATTCAGATGAGGATCTAAGAGTGTGCAGTGGAAAAGACAATAGTGAGAAGGTGGTCAAAGATGTTCTCAGACAACTGGTGACTCTCAGTATTATCATAGGATGTGATTTCCAGGTCATTTTGCATGATGAATGTAAGCAGAAGCCTAAGCTGAGAGTCGGTGGTGCTGTTATAAGGATCACTGTTTTACGGGAGCATTGATGAGTACATGATGAAATTATTTGTTGGTCCAAGGAGTTTTGTTGTGCTCCAATCACTATAGGCTGTTGTACTGAAGAAAAAAAAAATCCAACAACAAACTCCCCTGCGTGTGCAGTGTATATAGCTTGGGCATTCTTAAGCACAAGGTCATATTCCAGTTGACCTGACAAAATATTCATCTTCTCCATAGATCCAGAGTACAGAGGGGGATCTACCACATGTTCCAGCTTCTCACCAGCTGACGGTGACCAAGTCAAGGAAGGGTGAGTAGACTTCATTTCCTGAGAGATATCAGTCTACTAAGTGTTCTTCCTTCTCTGAAAAATGGATTCAGATATTTAAGACTTCTGAAGTTTCTTTTTTATTTAGAAATAAAAAAGTTTCGGGTTTCTTTTTTAGCTAAATCACAATAAATCACTGCAACGTGACAACCAAATTACAGGCAAGGCAACAGCCCTATAACCTCACTGACTGTTTTCACTTTTGTACAATTGATAATAGCTTAGAGGGACTGAAATGTTAATTCACATTGTGTGTTGTTTTTTTTTTTCCTGGCAGATCCTGTAATTTAGGATACCCATTTAAACTAAAATTACAGCGTTTTAAACCTAAATTGCATGATACATCCAGCTTTTTCCTATGCGCTACTTCTCCTTCTGCATGGAGTCTGCACAGAAGACTGGTGTCTGTGCACCCACATGGAAATTGTAGTCCTTCACTCTGTGCACTGGCTCTTGTGACTCAGTTTGTGCTTTAATATCAATTTCTTTGTTATTTTATGTCTTGAGAAAGGGACAAAGCTGATCTTTTAGTTAATTTTGTGATTGCTACTTTGCCCAGTGTTGGCAAGTGAAGTCCTTTCCTTAGCTCTTAAATGTGGTTAAAGACAAAACAGAGCTTGTTGCATTCAGTGAGATGCTTATCTGTGATGCAGTTTCTTGGTGAAACACAACTAGCATCTCTAAATACTAAAGAGAGGCAGAAATACCTGTGTTAAGAAACAAAGATCATCTTATTTGCCTTTTCACAAATGAACTGACAGTCTTGCAAACTGTCAGATGACTTGCATTTACGTGGCTGAAGGTTAATTCCTGGTTACTAGGGATAGCTTGTGCTACTAGTCAGCATCATTGAACTTGCTAGTCTTTCTCTGTTACATAGGCCACCAAGAAGGACCACCAGAAACCACATTTCTTACTGTTTCCAACCTTTCTCCCGTGGTTGTATTTTAAAGTTTGTGATATGCTTTTAAGACTTGGTTCAGGTCTTGCTTGCCTGGCCTCAGCAGTTTCAGAAAAAGATTTTTGGGGAGAGGCAAATTAAGAAACCAGGAGCTACAGTCAGGGAGAAGAAAATTATTTTTTCGTATACTGAAGTGCTAGTTTTTTGTTTTCTGTTTCCAGTAGTTGTCTGATCCTCTGCTTCCTCCATTGAAGGTTAAAAAAAAACCCAACAAAACAAAACAAAAAAAAACCCCAACCAAAATTCAGGTGGTCAACATGTGTATCTGCTGAAAGGTACCAGCAGTTCTATCAGGGGGTCTACAGTGTGACAGAAGTGGGACATGCTGGTTCATGTTTCCCAGCTGATATATTCCACCCACTTTTGGATACGCTTGACATAGACTGGTGATGGCACTTGATTATCATTCAAGTATTGCCTAGAGTTTTCTGTAACTTAACCTAACACACCTGGCAATGATGATGATAATCCTGCACTTTTGCTATAAATCTGAGACAAACATTTTATTTCATCTAGAAGGTATGGATAGCTTAGGACATTTTTCTGTGTGAGTTTCTGTAAAATTGCCAGGAGGGAGAGCATTTGGTGAAGAACTTATCCAAAAGATTTTTAAAAAGTAATAATTTTGGGTTTTTTACAAGTTGTCTAACATGAGGCAATATAGAGGCCTGTTTTCTCAGAGAGAAGTTTGAAGGCATCCAAAATTAATGCCTTCAAACTTACTAAAATGCTGGTCGTTGTGAACGCAAGATGTCACTCTCACTAGCAATATCTTGAGGTGGGATTGGCATGAAATAGGTCTTCTGATGCCATGTTATTTTGGTTGATGATCTTTGTACAGACTCACCTCTTTCGTGATTCTTGTTTTATTGTACATAAGCACCTAAAAACCAGAAAGTTTCTTCCAAGTGAATGCTTCCCCTGAAGGAATACATTTGTATGGTTTTTTTCATTTCAGCTTACCTCTGTCATTTGGAAGGGTTAGTGTTGTTCAGTACAGGCTTTTAATAAACATTGCAGTGCCCCTTCACAACCACACAGAGGATATAGATACATTTTTTTGTAAATGTGATTGTTTGTAAGGACGCAGTAGAGAAGAATAGAGCTTCAGATGCTTTGGACTGTGAACATACAATGCTGTTAAATGTCCACTATAAAAAAACTTGCTGCAAAATTGTCTAGAAGGAAGGTTTGCTTGCTAGAAAACAAAATTCTTCCTGACATTTATAGAGCACCGCCTTCCATTCTAAAAATGCCGAACAAACAAGGTAAATAGAGGTAAAATACATAGAGAACAAAGTATTTGTGAGGGTCTGGTTGCTGACATCAGTAGCTCCATGAAACTTTGAATAGCTGTAGACCTGTTTACTTCTAAGGCACCTGATAGTGACAGTCAAAAGCAGTGATTAATTTTGAAAATTTAGGTTTTGAAAGTGAAGAAAGCACATCATCAACACTTCCTGTCTTTAATATATGACTGTATAGCTCTTTGTGGGTGCTGCTGTACAAGAGATCAGAGATGAAGGAGTGAGAAGAAAACATTTGGAACAGATTTAGTGTTTGTGAGAGTCTGTGCTTGTCTGTCCCAGAAGCTAGGAAGTCCCCAGAGAGTGTGAAAAGCTTCTGCAGTGGGGGCTCCCAGCTGGGCTGATTTTGGCAGTGCTGAGTTGCAGTGTGATCAATATGAGGAAAATGGACAGCAAATAATTAATCCCATAATTAAATACTTTATAGCCAAATTTGGAATGTTAATTTATTAATAATCTCATCAAATATACAGTGTATCAGAACTTTACCAATACTGCTGTCACAGGAAACTTAGGTGCTACTAAAGCTTCATGGACAATTTCCATCTGCTTTCCTTCTCTTCTGTGAGTGACACAGTGTAAGACAGGTACCTGATGGGACTATTTTTACTGGTGAGACATGACAAACCATTGGTAGCTGAATATTATTTTACTATAGATGAATTATTTCATTATTTGGTGGTGATTCTCTGATAACTTGTGCTCTTGTGTTTTGTAAGCTGCAGGCTTGTTTCTTCATCATCTGTTCTTGTTTCAAACTTTGTCAGCTTATTTGACATATTTCTGAATACTCTCATTTCTCTAACATGTATTCAGTGCCTAAAGATACTTCTTATTTTTGTAATACATCTCAAACAATAATCCAAGGGGCATTTTCATTTCTGCTCTGTTTAACTGGGACATGAGTTTGATGGTTCCTTCTTTTTTTATTCATCTTGGATGGTTCCTTTTCCCAGACTTTTCATATTATGCTGCCTCTGGCCTTCTCCTACTAGTTCAGAAGATTTCCCCTACATAGCACTGGTAGTAACTTTGGACTGCAGGATTGGCATCATGCAGTTAGCATTTTAGCAGAAGATACTGTTACCATAGTGGGGGTACGCAGGGCAAGAGATGATCCTGCATTTAGCACTGCCCTGTGTTTTCCGCATTCAAAATGAAGTGAGGAGAGCCCTATCTCTGTTCAGCCTGGATGAAGCAGGTGTGAGTGCCTGTGCTCAAGACAGTATCTGTCCTGTAAGGCTGTCAAAGCATGTGTGTAAATAACAAATGCTATACAACATAATCTAAGCCACTGATACTTACATTAGTACTGTGTCTCCAAGGAGACTATAAATTGATTTTAAGAAACATGCATATATGTACATGTGTGTGTGTGTGTATGAATATATATGTGAGGGGTTTTTTTTAATAGCTGCAAAGGAAATATTAACCAAAAAGAAAATAGAAGGGCAGGTCAATATTTTTCTTGAATAGTTTCATGCACATGAAACCAGATGCCAGCACACACACTGGTGAATTGCATTATCTGAATTAGCTGGAATCTCTCTCCTGTGGCTAAGGCTTTCCTTTTATATTAAAAATCACCACATAGGAAAAGATACAGAAAAGAGGCCAAAGTAGATGACTGTTCACCTTGAAGAAGGTGACAGCTTCTCACTAGCTTCAGCCATAGAGACAACCGGTTCATAGCATGCTGTTTTAACTGTATTCACTTGTAGTAGGCAGATAACAAGAGCTAGCCCAGTTCTCAGGAAAGTGATTTCCATTGTCTTTACTGGGAGCTGGGTGGGGATGTCTGTCTTGAGGTAGAAAAGTTGTTTATCATTGCAGGATATTGTGGGTACCATGATAACAGAACAGCAGCACAGTTTGAAAGGCACTCCCTAAAAGCTGTATGAAATTGCTGATACGGATGTTTAATGGGCAGTTTGCCTCTCCTGGCTTTTATTTCTGTGTTAGTGAAATGTTCATGAAAATTAATACTGAAAAAAATTAGTTCTGAATAGCCAACAGTTTCAAAACAGTTTTCATAATGCATTCCAATGCATTGAGCTGTGAACTGGGATTAATTATATGATGACAGTTAAGTGGTTGAAGGAATGTGGGGCAAAATTTGGCACTGAGCCTTTGAAGAGACAGAAGCAAGTTCTTGCCTGAGGGTGAGTAAGAGGAGGCAGATCTGGGGTCTGCAGGCTGCTGTGGTCTTAACCCATCTCCAAGCTTTTACATGCCTGATGAGAACTAAAGGCTGAGAACTAGTTGTTGCCCATGTCCATGCCCATGTAAGCAAAATGTAAGGTAAAATATAAGGTAAGCTCCATCCGTATGTGGTGAGTGCCTCGTCTGTCTGTACTGCAGAGCTGTTGAGGTCTGCGTGAAAAGCTTTGCCACTATAGTGCATGTGCCAGAGGAAACCACTCCTGGGCAGCACTGAAGATTTTAGTCTTTTTAGGCTATTTGAACACTTACTTAATGTAAATGGAAAGGAACAAGCAGGAGGATCTATCTTCCATGTGTAAAATGAGCACTGGGAATGTGCTTTGGCATATTGCCTGTCGATGTGTCAGAGATGTCTCGTATTTGTCTGCTAAACCGGTGAAGGACTGTCTCTAGCAGTTTTCCCAAGTCTGGTACATCGTCCTCTCTGCTCATCTGATGCTGTTCCTCCAGGTGTATGGAGTGGAGTGGGCTGGCAGGAGAGGAGTGATCTGTTTTTTTTTCATAACTGGGAGGAGTGACAAATCTGTACCTGTCAATACAACAGCAACTCTTCCCCTGGCTCCATGTGGATTAGCTAGGGGTTCATTTACGTGTAGGGAAAACTCCAGCAGTGACAATATCTGCGGTGTTGCTTTTTTTCCGTAACACAGGAAACAAAAATGTAAAGCATGGTTCCTCTTCCACTGCTGCTTCAAGTTTCAGAAGCAGGGCTTTGCGTGAGAAGACATAAGCTTGAAAAAATTGTTTCTCTGATTTGCTCAAAGTAGAACTTGAAAAAGAATTGTTATCTACTTAATGATACTTTAATGTAAAAGGAAAGCATGTATTCAGTGTAGCTGGTTTTGAAATGTTGTGATTTGTAAAGTAATTGTGGTTGGGTTTTGCTTGTTACAAACAGATCAGCTGTTACGGACCACAAGTCAGCACTCTGACAGTAGTGGCTTTGCTGAAGACTCCTCCACAGATTGTTCTCCATTTAATCAGCTTCAGGTAACGTTCTTATACTGTGGCTAAAATATTGCTGATTATTATGAAACAATAGGTACCAGGAGAGGGCAGGAAGAGCACTGATGTTTGAGTGCTGTCATGAAAGTCAGTCTAGATACTACAAAATCTAATTTTCAGAGCTGGACTTGCTGAATCCCTTATAGAACAGTGTTAAAATTTGAAAGCCTTTCTCCTAAGGTAACCTGGGTATAATTGGGCATGGAATAAACTGAGTTCAGTAAGTCCTGTTTTCTGTTTCTGGTGGATCTGTTCTCAGTGACTTACACTCCAGAATCATTGTCCATTCCTTGCATGACTGCAGTGGGTAGAGATTAAGGTTATGAAAGATTATTGCTTTTGTGCTGTTCATCTATTTTCTTGTATCATTTTTGCCTTTACATTCTTTGTCTGCATAGTTTTAATATGTTTTTTTTTTAATTAGTTAGTAGCTGAGAGAAAGTAAAAACAATCTCATAGTACCTTTTCTGTGAAGGTGTATTAATGTTTACTTGAACTTGAGCTCCCATGCTCTTTCTTGTTCCAGTTCCTTTGATCTCAGTTCAAGACCTTACCATGATGCAGACCAAGGACTGCACACGTCTTGGGCTTGGAGGCCTTTGTTCTAGCATAGTGTTTAGATATCTGCCCAATACACGTTTGCTCAGTGTTTTACCTGGTATTTAGGACGGCTACTTTCTTGCTTCTCCTGAAATATTCACGTAGTAATAGCCGTGTTTTGGATGGACTGTCAATCAGCCATAGGAAAATCTTGAGTTGGATGCTGGCCTCAAGGCCATTGATTAGCTGTCTGGGGCCTTAAGCACAGTCTGGAGGAATACAAAGATGGGATTCTGGATATCACCAGTAATTTAATTTATATGGCTTGCAGCTGCTCAATTTTTTTATTATGCCACTGTATTTATTTTCCCCTTGTACATACCAAACGTTTTTAAAACTGTCGCTTACTAGAAAGTCATTCTACCCTCCTCATCCATCAACATTGCTGTTCCATTTTGATACGTTATTCTGTGCTTCCCAGTTGAGTACCAAAATGAAAGCCAAGACAGTGCTTTACCTCCCTTAAACATAGCTTACATTTTCCAAGAGCAAGAAAATTAATAAAGGAAAGGAAATGGTGAGCCTGAGTGTCTGTTACGAGCGTAGTAATCCAAGATACTAATGCTGCTCTCTACTAAACTAAGACTGCAGCAAAGTTGACAGGCATGTTAAAAGGTGACTCAGAATAGAGTTGCTCACTTCTGATCTTTATATTGGTTGCAGCTGGATTAAGAGTCCATTAAAAAGCCTGTTGCAACTAAGTGCCCCTTCGCCGCAAGACTGGTGGAGTTGGCTGTAAAGAGATGAGATGTTTCTGTTTTCTATTATTCTGCTTGGAGAAGATGTATTGAAACAGCACAAGATTTGTGCCATGAAGCTGCTAGGTTCTCTTCCACCACCATCACTGCTTTATCAGACCAAGTGCTGAGCTGAATTCAGATAACACAGGTGAATGATGAAACTAGAGGAAATGAGAACTTGGCAGATGGTGAAGAGAATCTATGGAAAGATGAAAGGGATACAGAGTGTATATTGTTTCTTGAAAGTATGGTAAGTTAGTGCCATCTACTGTTAAATAATTGACTCTTGCAACTATATCACTTCTCTGAAAATCACGAGGAAACTCAAAAAACAGAACCTTGTAGCCTTCCATCCCTAATATCCCAAATGAAGATTTCTAAGGGAGATTTTGACATTGGAGCAGGATATTCTGCAGAGGAATTTCATGTTACCAAAGAAGCTAGAAGAATTCTCCATCCAAGCTCTTGAACACTTTTTTACCTGATGTGTAAGTGAACATGGTGGAGGATTAGAGACACAGATATGGACACATGTAGCACACCTAATTTCACCTAAACATTATAGTCTTTTGTTCTTGTAATATCTTTGACTTGATCAGTATCTGAACCTGCACAGGCTTTCAGATTAATCTGTGGCTGTGCCAGTGACTGCAGTGTTAAGTACATACTTACAAAGCTGACCTAGACTGAGATCTGGGTAGTTGGAGAAGGAGTTATTGTCTGACATACACCCTAAGTAATCTCTCTAGAAGGAGCTAATGTGTTTAGCAAGAACTGCAGAAATTGGAAATGGGAAAACTTCTTTACATTTGTATTTCATGTATCAATTACATGGCAGTACTTTCTACCACAAAAATATCTTGTCCACTTGTAAATACCACATTCAATCAGGACAGCCTAAGGAATATGCTTTACAACTCAAAGATGCTCCCCTTTTTCTTTTCCCTTTCTCATAGCTGCTTTCCTTTCCATTTGTTACCTGTTAAGTTAGCAGGTCTCTCATATATGTGCTCTTTTTCAAACTGTGATTTAGAATGATATGGAGAAAGCAATGAAGGGTGAGTTTATTGGATGCAGTCTTCCATAGAGATTAACAGCCTAATGTGATGTTCTCAGTCTCAAACAGTTCTCTGACTTAAAACAGGCCAAGTATATGGGCAGACAGGTTTTCCCATACTTAGTGTTGTCCTGTGACACTAGTTTCACTACACTGCAGTTCTCCTCACTTCTCACATTCGGTACACATTCCCTGATACCACCCTTTGTTTCAGCACTGACTGAACCTTTACATATGGGAGATGCCCCTTGCCATCACTACCTAAAATGCTAGCATTTACTCTTTTTTGTTTTTGACTTTGCTGTCTCTTCTGACAGTAAAGAGTTTATTGTTACATCAAAGAAACATGTGAATAGCTTGCTCTTTAAAAAAAAACAAACAAACTCCAGTATTGGTGCCATGTTTCAAAGTGTTTCTAACTTATCTGAGGCTATGGTTTCTTTGTACTACTGCACTGTTTTTCTTGAACGTTAACTCCATTATATTTTCTGCTCTCCACCACAATGCTCAATTACTATGGACTTGGAGTCTTAGCCTGACTGCTGTGAAGACATAGCTGAATCTCTGGTCTGTTCATGTCTTTGCTGGCTCATATGTCTTCTAGGTTCAGGAGTCTTTGCAAGGTATGGGAAGCAGTGCTGACAGCTGTGACAGTGAGACAACCGTCACATCACACAGTGAGGAACAGAAGACACCGACAGCCAAGGAACTGCCCTGTTTCAGTAAGTTTGAGGATGAGGAGGAAGATGATGATGATGAAGAGGAAGATGATGATGATGATGATGAAGAGGATGTTATCTCCCAAGTAGAGAGACAAAAGTTAGGGACACCTGAGAACAGGAGTGAAGATAGAAAAATTATTGACTACGAAACGGAACAAAATCAAGGAGAAGAAAGCAAGTCATCTCATATGTCAGAGACAGTCCACAGAGAGGTCAGCTCTAAAGGGAAAAGCATTTCCAGCGAGCAAAAAGAATTGGACCTGCTGGAGGAAGCCAGTGTATTTGAGTTTCCTCAGTACCATACGCACCATATTCTCAAATCTATGGAATCTCTGGGTGGTGGTGGTGACTCCTCCCCATCGTCTGTGGACAGGGTTCATGTTGCATTGCAAAGAGCTGAGATGAGGATTGTCAGCACTTCTGATTCCAGGGCTGGGCGCACACTGCTTAAGTCAAAAGATCTCCTGAGGAAGCAGAGACTGTGGTTTGCTGAATCAGGCTATCCTCTAAGGCGTTCTCAGTCACTCCCAACTGCATTGCTGAATCCAGTAAAAGTGGTGTCCTCTGTGAATGTGCAGTTAACTCCAGGGAAAGATACTCTGTGCAGTCCTCCTTCTTTTACCTACAAGTACACACGTTTGGAGGAAGATGAGAAAGCAGTGTTTGAGAAGGACAAAAGTGAGGGTGAGGCAGCTGCCAGTCAGCCGGTGTGCAAGTCCACATTGTTCATTGCACCTTCTTCTTCAAAAAAAGAAGTGTCCCAGACTGGGCCAAACAGGCCATCGGAGGAGCCTAGTCCCATCAGGGTACAAAGCTGCCCACTGCACATGCCAGCACATATGTCCCAGTCAACGTGCTCCCTCCATTCCCTCCCTGCTGAGTGGCAGGAGAGACCACTCTGTGAGCATGTGAGGACGCTGAGTACCCACAGTGTTCCAAGCATCTCTGGCTCTTCCTTCAGTGCCTTGCTTTCCCCTTTCACCTGTCCCTTCTCTCCACGGTATGCTGGATTTCCCCATCGGCCTCATGCCATCAACCCACCCTCCACCGTGGAGATGCAGCTGCGCAGGGTCCTACACGACATCAGAAACTCTCTGCAGAACCTCTCACAGGTAAGAGAAAGTCAAAGTCATCCCTGAGCAAAAGGGCTTCATACCTTCTTCCTGGAAAACCAAGATGTTAACCTGAATATTCTTTTGCATAGTACAGCAGATCAGGAAAAATGGACATTTTGTGCAAGTTTGATTGGCTGTTGTTTAAGGAGCTTCTGTTTAGAGTGCCAGATGATCATCTCTACAAAGCTCCACTCTTTTTGCATTTAATGTTTTCTTGTTGTAGTTGATACAAGTTGTTTTTTTTTTTTTTAATGTTCTAGTTTTCTTGGTTCTTGTTGTGTTTTTTTTTTCTTTTATGGATATTTTAGGTTGAACTCGAAGATCTCAAAAGATCTTGTCGAACCTGTTTAATTCTGTGATTCTTGGATGGGAGGGCAGACTGGTGTACTCCATCAGCTATTATTTTGAGTTACAAGCTTTAGATTTGAAAATACATACTGATTTCTCTCTGACATACTTTCCATCCAACTGATAATGTGTTTTTTTCATTGCAAATTGCATGGTTTCATTAATGGTGTCAATGATGATTGATCCCTGTATGTTTCTGTGCAGTTTTTTGCCAATTCTTTGCACTTTCAACTCTAGTTGAAAGTCAGTGAGTCTATTCAACATGTTCCTGATGTCAGCAGTCATTTATTAAGAATCAGTTTTGTCAGAGCATGTGAAATTTTGTCCATCTCCTCACTCAGAAGAAATGTGTTAAAATGGATGCACATATTTTTTTTACCAGTTTCTGCCACACCTGCTATTCCTCTATTGATTGCCAGCTGTCTTTCCTCTGCCATCCCTGTACTGCTGTTCTCTTTAAGTGGTGATCAAATTCAAGAGTCTGAAAGATGCTACAGGAGGCAGAGCAGTTGCAGACTCTTGTTTGTATACGAATACGTGAAGACTCTTCAGGTGTAGAGCTATAGCAATTTCTGTGGGTTTTACCCAAGAACAAACATGGACTATACGGGTCCATATTGCATGTGGCAGGCTGTAGTGGGCTTTTCAAGACCTCTGCTTATTTCACTACTTGTCAAAATTTAGAGGCGAGTCCAGCCTGATTTTGGTTATATCAGCTGGCTCTGCTTCTCAAAGTGAGCCATGGTACTATGACCAGCTCTACAGTGGAGAGCTGCAGTCAGCTGTGTTTTCATTCAGCCACTGCTCCAAGTAACGGGCAGCGTGCTTGGGAGTAAGCATTTGCAGAATTTAACCTTCTGTGTGAAATTCCCTCATGGGTACCAACTGCATCCTTGATTTGTGTAATGGTACAGTGTGCTTTTACCACATACGCCATGCTAACTAAAGCTACTGAAGAAAAAGCCTCTGCATTATGTTCAGAACTCATGCTCAAGCTGGTTCAATTAAAAGTATTGGAGGGGATAATAACATCCGGCCCTCTTGTTCAGCTTCCAGCATATTTTGTCTAGACTATTTCAGACTGGAGGAGCTTCATCCTTCTCATTGCAGAGGTTTATATGAAAATACACTCTTAGGTGCTGCTTTTTTTGACAGCCAAGATCAAGTTTGGCATGCAGCATACTGTTGGAAGAAAAAAGTTAAGATGTTTCAAATACATGTGTCTGATTTTAGGAAGGAATAAAGAGCGGTGGTTAAATGCCTCATAGAGCAGAAAACAGAGAGAACTGCGAGAGGAAAAACAAAATATCCTGTTGATGTTACCATGTTTGAACAGAACTCCTCTGGATGAATGGACATACTTCAGAGTTTCCATGGCATGTCAATAGTCCTTTTGAATTATTTCAAAATTATATTGGACAAGCTGTCTTTTTCCCCCTTGAAAAGATAAACAGTGATGCTGTTTTTACTGTATTTTTTTGTGCCATGTCTTTACACGTAACAGCCTCTTTGAGTCTGGTTGCTCTGTATGTTGATGCGGTGTGCCAACAGAAGTTCTTCAACAATCCTGTTGCCATGAGAAACCATTAGCATGCAGGGGGCTTTGAATGTAAGCAGTGTGGTGAGATTAAAAACCAAAATGAACACATACACCCCCAAATTAAGAACTGAGCAAAACCCCACAAGAAGTGTGACTGTCATCATGATTTGAAAATGAGTCACAGTTTAACTTGCTCAGTTCTGGTTTTGGAATTGTTTCTATCGTTAGCTAAGACAATTGAGACTACTGAGTTTTCAGGTGTAAAATGTAGAGAAATAGGATTAATAAGGTTTTTCACCAGCACATTTGCATTACAGAGTTTTGGAGCACATGGTTCACTTGAAAGCTGGTGCTGCAATTTTGTAAGGTTTGCTTTTCCTAGTACGATATTTGCTGGATAGCAGTGGTTGCTTTTGAAGTTTCTATGCATTTGAGAAGATGAGCTCAGGAGACTGCTGACTTTCCCCTTGCAAATAATTTATTTTTTCCCTAGTATCCAGTGATGAGGGGTCAGGATCTTTCAGCTGCCACAAGTTATACAACCCAGAGACCATCCATACTACCTCTATATGAAGTGAGTAACTGTATTTACATAATGGTATTTAAAAGTGAAATGCATTCTGAACATGCTATCAGCTATGCTAAGTTTGGACTGTTCCTTGTCCTTGTTCTCAAGAGATAACGGGTAAATAACATTAAAAAGGAATTAATCTAATTACGTGGAAATAATTTCATTTGTTTTCTTGTATGATACATCTAAAAATGTTGTTTTTTGAATTATTGTGAGGTCATGATATGCAGCCTCTGTAGTACTTAAAGGGTTCGTCTGGGCGTGATTATAGAATCAGGATTTTTTTTAAACCAATGTGATCATTTTTTCCATGTAATGCATTACTTTATTTTGTTTTCTTCCTTCCCCCAAAGAATACTTTCCAGGAGCTACAGGTTGTAAGGCGAAATCTAAACTTATTCAGAACGCAAATGATGGATTTGGAATTGACTATGTTACGTCAGCAAACAACAGTTTATCAGCACATGACAGAAGATGAAAGGTAAAATGTTTCCATTGGTTTGTTTTGGGGTTTTGCTTGTTTGTATTTTTGTTCTAAGAAAGATAAGAGTAAATACTCTAGCACTTCAAGAAATGCATTGGTGCCCCTGAAATCAGAGCAAGGTATCTATTAGTTAAATTTGAATAGGGCTGGAGCTGAGCTTTTGCCAAAAATGTGCTTAATCTCATCTATATTATTCTTCATTCTTGAATTCTTTCCTCTCTGTTTCTTCTAATCCCTATTTCTCATTACATGATACGTTTTAAAAAATACATCCTTTCTCCAGAGTGATTTTAAGGACTGCTATCAAGGGATACTTGAACATAGGATGCTGGAGGGATTAAGTCCTTAAGATTTTGAGCTTAGGTTCTCCCTTGCTCCACACTGTACATGTAAATAAAGAATGAATATTGTAGTGTTCAAATGCTTTTCCAGCTTACTGTGGCCACTTGGCAAGCTACAAATGGCTTTCATAGTCTGGCTCTGTTTTTTTTTTGCTCACCATGAGTTGCAGCAGCAGCTGATCTGGAGCAATTTTCAAAACTCCTTATATGCTTACTTTAGTTGAATCAGCTCTTGACCAATCATTTCAAATGTGTTTGAAATGTGGTGACCTTCTTAGACAATAACATCCTGGCCAAAATGTAGCTGTGACTGCTTGGGAATCTAGAACCACACAAGAGAAGTAGTATGCAATTATTGCGTTGCAGTGAGATTTTTACTCTTGCTGGTTTTAAATGGAGTTTGATTATATATATGTGCCAGTTTCTTCTACTTCCATATATTTTTAGAATTAAAAGCTGAATTATTTTGATAATTTTCTCTGATGCACTGTATTGTTTAGTTTTTTTTTCCATAAAGTGATAGATTTTTTTACAGATGGAGACTTTTATTCCATCTAAGACATTCAGCTAATGCTTCCACAAAAGAGGAATTTTCTGTTCCACTTTGAGTTCTTCATGGGACTGTCTGGTTAAGTTCCCCCTTTGTGGTGTGCAGCTGAGTACAGTGAATGCCCTTGTTCTTTTTGTGATGGACTTGGTATAGATTTGAAGCTGATCAACTACAGAGCTTGAGAAAATCTGTCCGCATGGAGCTACAGGAGTTAGAGCTGCAGTTAGAAGAACGTCTGCTTGCTTTGGAAGACCAGCTGAGAAGTCTACACATGTCTTCACCTTACAGGCCTCAGACACATGTAGTAAGGATGACTTTTGCAAAAATATTATATGTTTACTCAGAGTAGTGTTATTATGTCATAAATGTTAACACTCTTAGAGTGATATAATATCTGGGAAATCTAGTGACATCATCTGTATTATCAGAGGTCATATGTCATTAGTTTCAATAATTGTTTCGTTCTTGGTGTTAATATATATCAGTACATACTTTCTGAACTTTTAGGTCTGAGATTTCAGACCTCTTCTGCATGTGTTTTCTTTTTTTACCTTGTTACAGCCCTGAATTCTCACAGTTTTGGTAGGTAGTGCTCATGTCAAAAGTCTTGTGGGAAAGCGACGGTCTTTCTGGAGTTTCTCTACAATGATTTTCTTACTTGTGAAATGAGGCCAGAGAGATGAGTTTCTCCCCCAAATTTCCCTATTTCCACCAATCTGTGGAAGAATGAAACTGGAAAATAGAGTTACCATCTGCAGTTTTTCCTCCCTTGCCTTTTGTAGCTCCTTCAGATGAATGTGTGACTACTTGCCAAAGAGTGGGAGAAGCTTGGCTCCCACAAACACTCCCTACAAGCAAAAATCAGGGGACAAAAGAGACATTTGCTTATGTTTATGCTGGCAACTCTTTTTCACATAGTAGAAGACTGTTCCTCTTTTCTACTGCAATTCTGTCACCAGCCAAACAAAAGAAGCACAAATGAAAAGTATCATGTTCTTCCTGGGTTTTATTCCTCTTTCTCAGACAATTTCCTTCTGTAAAAGCAGAACATGCACAGGCCATATCTCCTCTTCAGTATTCTGTCATGGGAAAAGAATTGAAACCCAAGAACAGGAAAATATGGTATTATTGTGATCCCAAGCCAAACATGCTTTCTTTGAACCATATAAATATCTTCTTATTCATAAATCCTTTTATAGAAGAGGGCCAACTTTAAAAATCACTGAAATAAACTTTCCCCAACCAGCTTTGCTTCCTGTTTCCTAATTTCTGCATTTATAGAAAGTTGTGTGAGGCATGGTATGTTTATATATTAGCTTCTGACAGCTCTAAAAAAAAATCCTCAATGCATTACCTTGGCTTGATTTTTCAGGGTATGTATGGAAGCAGAAGTGCTGATAATCTGTCATGCCCTTCTCCGTTGAATGTCATTGAACCAGTAAGTAATTGTTTTGTGTTGTATGGTTTAGTAAGAAAAAGAGCTAGGAAGAGATTAATTTGGCACATCATCTTGGAAATACTTTACTCACTTGAGTAGTTCTTTTGAGAACAGCTGCACTTTTCCTAAGCTAACCATAAGTGTAAGTAGTTGTGAAGTCTTTTTTTTTTTTCAAAGACATATGTAGAAATGAGGTGATGTTTGCAGTTAGTTGATACAAAGTCCACATGATAGTTTTCCAAAATTATTTATTATTTTTGCGTGCATTTTATGCTGTTGAAAGTGAGTACTTTGAAAACTACAAAACGTAAAGAACAAACTTGAATTGTTTCAGCAAAGAAAACCAAAACCAAACCTCTACATGTGTCTCTGTCAAGGACTCTGGCAGGATGCATCCATATTGCAAATCTTGTTGGCTTGGGGAGCTGCCACAATTTTTAAAAAAAAGCCCATTTCTTTTTACAGTCCTCTTTGTTGCAGTCATAAAGGCAAAACATATTTATTTTATAGCTGTATTTGTTACATGAAGGGAATGAGTAAATGATTGAATAAATAACAAGAAAGCATAGTTGTGTCTGTATGTGACTCTTTTCTGTGCCTGCTCAGGACTGTTTCTTTTCTGAATCCTTAGGTCTCCGAACTTATTCGAGAGCAGTCATTTCTGAAGTCTGAATTGGGTTTAGGTCTGGGAGACCTTGGACTGGAAACTCTCCCAGCAGAGGGTGCAGAATCTGTATTCTCCCATGGAAACTCTGACTCCTCTTCAGTGTGTTCGGGTCATGCAGGTAGAAAAGCTGAACTAACAGGAAAGTCTAAGAGTCAAACCAAGAAGTTATACCGAGCCTCAGTCGCCTTAACACCAACTCCCCCTGTGAGAGCGTGTGCTGGAGAGCAGGTGGAAACCTCTGAGGAGCTTGCCGACTCCAAGCCTGAGGTGGAGCACAAACTTGAAAAAGTCTCTCTCATGCCTACACTTGATGAAATCCACAAAACCGTGGAGCAGGACGAGCTGCAGCAAGTCATACGGGAGGTGAGGAGAGGAGATCTTGGGTATTTAAACAGTGCTTGCTGTAATATAAAGTAAGTCTTAGCCAATGGGATTTTTCTCTTCCCTCTCAAGTCAGGGTCCCCATACTCTTCCTGTGCTATTTCTGAATGCTCAGAACTTGTCTCCAAATGTTCATGCCACAACTGTATTCTCATGCAAAACATTAGGCATGTTTTCAGTGATAGTGGGTAGCATATAAATTAATGTCTAGAAGCTACTGTCAGTCTGGGTGAGAGGATTTGCTAGCTCTACTACTTGTTTAAGCAGCAGTATTTCAGATTTCCAAGTGGAAATTTTTCCGTTGTGTTTGCTTGCTAAAATGCCAGGTTGGAGTTAATCTGATTGATGGAATACTGTTTCTGAAATAACTCTGTAGCAAGTGTGTAAAATACTTTCCCAGTTTCTCTACTCCAAATCACTAAGGACTGCGAGACTAAGTGAAGCAAACTGAAGTCAGATGAGAAGGTAGAGCTTGTGGTGCTACCGCTTTACATCTCTGCTCTGAAAGCCAAGGAATGAGTGAGACAGGGGCACACAGCAGACATTCTGCTTTTAAATATCATCCCACTCTACCACTTTCTTGCTGCCATCTTCTCTAAAATAGCTATAGTTGGAAGGGTCTTGGGAAAGACTTTGTTTTGGAGAGGTCATAAAATAGTCCCTGATGTCCCAGATTCTCTCTCTGGTCCATCTTTTTTTCCTTTCATGCCTTTATAAAGGTGTTCCTTGCTTAATGCTTAGAGTGGACTCGTATATGAGATATCTGTCACACTTTGCCTCCAATTCTAAAGTAAAGCCAGGGTATTACATTTGTATGCAACTCTCCTGATGTGGATTTTTACAGAAATGTGGTGTTGCAGTGGAGGCTTGCTAAAGGAGAAACTAGAGAGGAAGGAGAGAGCTTTAATTGAGTGAAATGCACTCTAAAAGAGGCAGAGACAATAAAGGGAGCTGGTGTCAAAGTCCAGTTATTTCGGTCCATATTTTCTCCAAGGTTAGCCTGTGTGAAAGTCCCTCTTTAACTTCATTAATTGATAGCAAATAAAGTTGTGTACTCTTTGCACAGAGATTGTTCTTTCAGTTCTGTGGTACTGAGCACATTGTAAGGCTGAAAGAATCCACAATGAGCTGACAGGCTGCACTGAAAGATGATAAGTCAACAAATAACTGAGCTTGACTCACTTGGTAAATATTTGAGCACATAGGGAGATTGTCCCTCAGTTCAACTTATTGGCAGCTCAGATTCTCAGCATGAGCAATTTTGCAGGTCAAAGTAAAGATGTATTGGCTTGAAAAACCTGGTAGTTTTTGCAGAGCTAGAATATGCTATTAACTATTGGTCAAGAAAACCTTTTGTATTCTATAAGAGCATAAATGAAAATGACTTCCTTAAGTAGCCGTGTTGTTAGCAAAGGAATTCCAATTTTGTTGTCAGAAGATAATCTGGTAGGATGCATTCTTGGTGTACACTCTCACAAGTCTTAAAGTCTTGCTTATTCCTCCCATTCTCTGTAGCTGTGTGAGCTTGTGTTGGGGAGAGAAAAGTTAGGCAGTGTTTCAAAATATGCCTGGGTGGGTTGTAATGCCTGTACTATTTGCTGGCATTAAAAAACCCTGCGGCGTTAACTTCTTGCATTAATGGGCTAACTCCCACAGAAAAGCATTCAACAACAGAAAATGTTAAAATGCTGAACACTGGCTGTCTTGTTCTGATGAGAATACAGCCTAACTTCCACTGGAGTATCACACAAAACACTTACTACTTGAGTTTTAGGTCAAGAGTGTTGCTAGGAGTTCCATCAGGCCCTTTCACTCTGCTCTTCTGCAGTTTCAAAGATGTGATAGTTTAAAAAAACTTTTTGCTAAAGAGCACTGCAAAATTTATTTCTGATGATAGTTTGTCACTAAATCCCAGATAAGGGTTCTAAGGACCTCAAGAGGTCTAGTCCAGTCTTACTGCTGGAGCAGATTGCACAGGTTGGCATCCAGGTGGTTTTGAATTACATTTAATGAAGTCGGCTTTTTGGTTTGTTTGTTGTTGTTTTTTTGGTTTTTTAAAATTAAAGAAACATATCATCAACATCCATTTTAAGGGACTGTAGTGGATCTTTATGGGACAGAGAGATGGTCTCAGAGAGAATCCTCTCTTTTCCATTCAAATCCATGTTAGCTCAGCTTCAATCAAAGCTGTGTGTTGGTTGTTCATACTTACTTTGGGCAAGTTTTGGGTTCCTCATCTTAATGTCTTGAACATAGAAACTCCCCAGCTGTTGCTGTGAAGAAGTGGCATGAGGAAAACAGAGTAGAAAATAATTATTTTAATTAGAAATAACGTCCTTTGGATCAGGAGTGTGAGGACTGTGAAAGCTTTGTGCCCATTACCTGGATTTGCATCTGTGGCATGTTTCACTCTCAATCATTTCATTATATAACAACAACATAATATTAGAATAATGGTAATTCTTTCATAGGGAGAAGGATTATTAGTTTAATGTAGTAAAACTCTCCATGCATGTGGTACTATCTTATTAATGTTTTCTGGTTCTTGTTTCTTGGTTTTCTTGTGTAAAGGGAGCCTTGGCGGTGCACCATACCCTTTGCAGAGCAAGTGGAAGGTGCACCTTATGCTAAATAATTTGTAATGAAAATAAAAGTATTGGTCATTGTTCCATGCATACATCATGACAGAGACACCGCAGGAATCGCTGCACTTGCTGTACAGGAATGACCTTGATGAGTCAGGAAAGGAGGGAGGAAGCAGTGGTGGTGAAAAGAAACTGTGGAGGGTAGCCTTCTTGTCATCTGAGCAGGAAGGTGAGAAGTAGAGGGCTCAAGCAATCCACCAAGGTCAAGCTAGAAGTTGGAAGAGCTGAGAATAGAACAGGAACCACTTCCCTTCCAGTCTGCCTCACCACATGACTGTCTGCCATTTATTTACTAATTTGGGAAGCTTTTATCAGTTTTCTTTGGAAAGTGAGGTTTATTTTTGTCTCTCTGTTGAGAGAAGGGCACAGAATAAGTGTTTGGTAGCACACTTGCAGACCCACTCTGTGGTACTGGAGAAGCCATGAGAGTGGTGTGGGGCTTTTATGATGGGCTTGCCAGACAGCCGAAGTGCTGTGTGGCAGGTGTCCTTGTGCCTGCATTTCTAAATCCCCAAACTCTTGCTGCACTGACAGTGGTCCTAAAGCTTTATATGTCTGTGTGTGCTTGGCATAGACATCTCAAGACTTGCCACTATCAGCAAACCAGGTCCTGTTAGGCAAACAACCCAACTGTAAACCTCTTTCCTAATAATATCAGTCTCTCTTAATTTCTGTTTGATGTAAAGTAGTAATGAAATTAGTAATTTTGCCACTAACGGTTTAGGGATTGAATTGCTTGCCAGTAAGAACAAGGGATAAATAACCTGTTGCTAGTGCTGCTGCCACCCTTCTGACGTTGTTGCTTAATCCTTTTGACGCATCAGGAAAAGGAGAGGAGAGATTTACAAAAATAATTGCAAGATGTGCATCAGGATGATGAGAGGGCTACACAAACATAGCAAGGCTATTGACCAGGCTGGGTTTCATTAAATATTGTTCCCATGGTATTGGTTGGGGCATCAGAACATGAAGGGATTTCTTACTAGCAAACCTAGTATTAGAAATGTCAGCTTTTTTGTCTGACATCAAGTAGCAAGTTTGTTACAGCTACTGAGTCAGTTGAACACTACTTTGAAATGACACAATGAACAGTACTTTCTTCAGTCTAAGATCTGTTATTTGTGCCAGAAAATTATTTGCTCTTTTCAGAAGAAAAAGGAAACTGTATTGCTTAACTGGGGTGATGAGTGCTTCTGTGAGTGACCCTGGTGATCAGGCTCTGCTTCTGAGTCCCTGCACTTTTTCACTATTGTCATCCTCCCCTGTCACTGGAAATGCATCTGACTTGTTAGTTCTTACTAAAGACCATCCAAAAAATGAGTTGGTGCCAAAGATTTCTCAGGCTTTCAAACAGCCCATACAATTTCTCTCTGTCATGCCCTGCTCTTTCCCAGCATTATACACTCATTTGCCTCCTTTTCTCCTTTGTTTCCTTTATTGTAGCTATCAATGCTGTGCTCTTCCTTTGTTCAAGCTTCAGTCAGCTGTGTGTCTGCTGTTAGTAACTCTTGAGTATGCTTTACATAAAACTTAATCAGTAAATGCTTTGTCACAATCTTGTGAAATGTAGTTTTTGCTGTCATAGATCATATCCCAGTGGCCAACTGATGATGTGAGCAACTGCTGAAGATCTTTGCTTTGCTGCTGAAAGTATGTAGTTAGGATTCATCTCCTTTCTATATATATATAAACAGCAGCTCGCGTTCATAGACTTAG
The DNA here is from genome assembly GCA_013396835.1 of Psilopogon haemacephalus. Lineage (NCBI taxonomy): Eukaryota > Metazoa > Chordata > Aves > Piciformes > Megalaimidae > Psilopogon > Psilopogon haemacephalus. Next base: position 477,378 of record VWZI01004852.1, read on the forward strand.
ACCTTTCCTACACTGTAAGCCATTTGTAAAGCAGTTTAGTCCTACTTTCATTTTCAGGAGATGATAACTAATGTCAAAAAGCAGTGCATTTGTGATGTTTTCGATGCATGTATCCTGAAATGCTATTTTTAGAACTTTGCATAGTTGTATTTTTCTTAAAATCAGTTACCGTAAGTGTAAAAAACTATCTTGGTTTGCATTTATATGATTAGCAAGAACTTTAAAATTACTTACAGTTATTTTTCAAAGAGAAACACTCTTGCAGTTTTCCATTTGTGCTTTTTTAGAATTGACTCTTTGGTGGTGTGCATTTTCATATGTCAATTGTCAAAAATATCTGCAATGTAATTTAGTTTTATCCATTAGTTATATAACTTACTGACCTTAAGACTTTGGGTAATCTCTTTTAGATCAAGGAATCTATTGTTGGTGAAATAAGACGAGAAATAGTAAGTGGATTGTTAGCAGCAGTGTCACCTCAAAGCAGATCTGCAACTGCAAAACAAGATACACAGCCATGAAACTGGTACTACAGGTAATCTTTGGGAATCTGCCAGAAGCAGATTTTCTTTTTTATCATATGAAATATCATTGTTAACTTAAACCTTGCTTGTTTGCATTTTCCCCTTGAAATGGAAGTGATCAAAACTGAAGCTCATTAAATGCAGACGAAACTGTTAATCTCAGGTATCTTTGGAAAATCAACTTATTTAAAGTTTGGCCCATTCTACCGTCAGCTTTCATGCAGTGGTCCTTGCGTTTTAGCTTCAGTGTGCTCTGTGATGACTTTGTGAATGTGTCATGCAAGGGGATGTCTGTAATTTGCCTGCCTTAGCTACAAATATTATCAAAATACATGCTTAAGCATAACAAGCAGACTTAAGAGAATCTAATTTATGTATTTGTCTTGCTTTTTCTTTAAGGTTGGATATAGTCTGAAATGCTGTGGGATGCTGCTTTCAGTGGCATACACCAGTGGAAGTGTCAAGTCCTTTTTGCTTCAGATGTTAAAGCTGCTGAGATAGGCTGCTGTGTTCGAGTCTTGGTTCTATGATGTGTACCTTTCCTTGAGCTCCTCTATGAAGACTTAGACACTTTAACTAGTTCATTACTTTGCTTTAAACCATCAACAAAACTGTGGCTCTCTGAAAGGTTTTGTATTTATTTGTATGTCCCTGATGTAAATTTTTATATAGCTAACTTCTTTGTCTAATAATGCATCATGAAACTTGAAGATTTCCAGATGTAACCAATTTATAAATAACACACATGCATTCAGCCTAGCTTTTTAGAAAAAAAAATAGTAATAATAAAAAAAAATACCAGACAACACAAAAACCCACAAAACACTGACCTCTGTGAGGTATTTATTGTGCAATAACTGATCCACTTTAAGAGCTTGAAACAACCAATAATGGTTTCCACTGCTGTTACATAGTGCCACTTCAAAAGAAGGAAACAATCTTGTAAAAATTGCCGTTAATTCTTGGGGCAGTTACTATTACCAGAGTGGTAGAATGACATGAGGTTACTTAAAACTACTTAAAGTTCTGACACTGAAAGCCTTACCTTTATGTGGAAGATGACTTTTAAACTAATTTTATTTGCTTCCTTACTGTTTACCTGCCCCCCTGTAGAAAAGTGCCTTATTTTAAGCGCCGTTTTTTGTTTTTATGTTGACTGCTCTCAGTCATGCCAAGAGAAGTTCTATTCTGCTTTATATTAACCAAAATGCAATAGAAATACTGATCTTCTAAAAGCGATTAGCATGTGCAACTTGGAATGGGTGAACGACCTTGCTTGTATTCTGGGGAAAATTGAAAAAACCTCTTTTCCTTCCCCATCCTTCAGTGAGTATATTTTCAGTTAGCCTGTCAATATGCTTTTTTTCTGATGGAGCAAATTGGAATTCATTGGAGGTTTTATGTGGTCAAATAGACATGCAATTAGATATGTAATATCCTATTTTGCTGTGCATGGAATCTCTACTCCTTTGCCTTTTCCATCTACTAAAACTCTTTACACTATGTCAAAGTCTTTAATAAAAAATAGTTTCAAATATAACAATATTATATTTGAATTTGAGTTTATAAGTTTTTAAATTGTTAGGAAGGCACACAAGGGCTGATTTAGTTTAAAAAATGTGTATAATAAACCAATAAAATATTTATTTTGCTTATAATCTTTATCAGTGTTTTTCATTGTGCATGATTTGCACTTAACCAAAACAAGTGACAGATTTGATCAAATATTGTATAGGATGGAGAACAATGAGAAAGACCAGAGCCTGAGTTTTCCAGAGCTTTCAGATATTCAGGGGACCTTAGGAAATGTGGGATATAAATTTGAGATAAATGTTGGCACTTAAAACCAAACTCTTAAAGTTAATGACTGTTGTAACTCCAGGAATTAGCTTGTTCATGACCTCTCCTGAGTTCATCCCTGTGTGTAGAGCAAGAGCTTTCTTAAAAACCTGACCTTACATCTTTAAAAGTTGAAATATTTACTCTGACAGTATTTATTCATGGCAATCCATATGAAGTGGTAAGCTGCAGTAGGTTTTTGTTTTCCTTTGCAGCTTGCATGAGTATGCAGTTCCCATTCCAGAAAGCCACTGCAGGGCCTCAGGCAGACCTGAGTGCCTACAAACTTCCTTCACAAATGCCTAAACCCGTAACCTGCTCAAATAATTGCAGCAACAGCTGCTTCTTATCCTCCAGACAATTAGTTAGCACACTTGACTGTTAACATAAGTCCTGTGCTACACAAAAGGTGGCAACTGTGGCTCTTTCAGAATGATGGAGGAAAGCATTTCAAGAGCTGGTGGCTGTGGAGCACTGATTGCCAGCAGCACCCTCCATGGGTGCAGCAGCCTGGCTCCTCAGTGCTCTGGACAGAAATGTCAATTGTAGGTAACATCCAGGAGTGCCTGTGATGCTTCAGCTCATACCTTGTGAGAACATTTTATCTCAGCAGCACGTAGTCTGGTGTTTAATATATCCTGAGGAATGAAAAATGGTGCCAATTTTTCTTCCAGCTGATGGAAAGGAGATTTGTGATGTTCTGGAATAATATAGAATAAAGGCATTTCAAAATGATATTCTAAAATCTCTACTGAGACTAATGAATATAGAAGTGCCTATTTTTTCCGTAACCTTGATAACAGTTTTTTGTCATTCTTAAAGACACTTAAAGCTTCTGAGTGACATTTACGTAGGTACAGAGATGTCTGTAAGCTCCTGTTTAAAAAACTGTCATGCACCGCTGTCATAAAGGTTAAGTTGAACTAACATCAGCCTCTATTGACACTTCTGCTCGTGCCTTAGAAGCAACTGTCATTATTATTGGACCAACACCTAACCTGGTGGCTTGCCCTTTAGCAGTATCAGTTCAGCAGTGATGGTTTGCTGTGTGTGGACAGTTTTTTCTTTCGTTTAATGATTAAAATTGCTACTTCCCATACAAATTAGTGTTGTTGTTTTTAATGCCAGTCTGCTATTTATATATAAAACTGTGCAGATGAAACAGCTCCATGAGTGGCTGATAAATGTTGATCAATCGCATTTGCTGTGTATAAAGTTGTCAGTAATACCAGAGTTTTTGAATGCTTTTCTGAATTTCACTGTGACAGTGATGTTGGTGGCTGCCAGCTGGCTGCAAGAATATTAAGCCACAGCCTGTATTTTGGAAACCCCAAGAGCTAGCTGTTTTCTGTGGGGTACAGGACATCTACGTTCCTGTTGATGGCAAAATAGCTCTCAGCAGACAGTGGTTCTGGTATTTCTTGGCCAGCAGTGGTATCCTTGATGGATTTCTCTTTCATGAATGTATCTAATTGCTTTTCTAGCTCGTATAAAGTTTTTGGTGTTCACAGCAACCTATTACGATGAGTTCTGCAATTCAAGCATAGCCTTCATGGAGAAGGCTTTTTGTTTGAATCAATCCCTGAATAGTTCAGTACAATGCCTTCTATCTCTGCTGCTGCCTTCAGGGCAGGTGAAGCTTTTTGGCCTTGAGCAACATGGCTAATTTGTACTGTGTCATTCAGGCCTGGGTAGAGAGGTTTGGAGAGTAGTGCTTTGAGGCCTGGTTGGGGGGAGGTTTCTTCAGATGATGTTTGCCTATCAAAATCTTCATAAGGCCTGGAATGGAGCATGGTTTTGTACCATTTTATGTAGTTGTGAGTAGTACTTCCATTTAAATTTCTAATTTTTTCCAATCCTGTTTGGAGCATTTCCTTTTACTCCTTTGGGGAGGGGTAAAAAAGTTTCTGTCCACTCTCTGAAAGTCCAACAATATGTTGTATACTGAATTTTCTAACAGAGACTGAAACTGCTGAAGTTTGTTCCTTGTTCATCTGCTTCGGGTTCTTAATGTCTGTTAAAAAAAAAAAATACAGAAGAGCCTCAATTTTACTTTTCAATCATTTCCTTCAGTGTTACAGTCACTCAGTTTGCATTACAGATTTAATATGGATATGATATAATTTTATTCTAAAGTCTGTGCAAACTGGTGGTTCTATTTATTGGAAAGCACATTAGATTTACCCTCTTCTTGCTGAGGAGGCATGTTCTAGAATGACTTTCTGCTGAAATATCTCCCTAAAACCAATACAAGAATTTTGTTTTCTGCACAGTTAACTGTAGTTCATATTAGACATAGAACTCTTGATTGTCAAATCAAATTATGTCCCATTTCCTATGCTTTAGATGTGTATTCTATTGATGTAGTGGTCAGCACCTACCAATAAAAGTCTTGTCTTTGCTTGGTAGCTTGGATTGCCACGAGGCCCAGAAGACTTGAATAGATGGTACCACTTCTGAGGTCCTCAGATAACAGTAACTTTACACTGATTATGATTAAAATTATACTGCTAAGGAATCATCATCTCATCTAAAGGGATCATAGAAATAGCTGTATTTTTCACATAACAAGGGTTTATGAGTCTATGTATATATTTAGTATGTGAGCATGATCAATGGATAAATACTGGTGATGGAAATTTGGGTTAGGCTGTTAATAGGCCAAAAGCTCTCACTGAATATCCCACTAACATTTCCACTGCTCAGCAAAACTGTCTGTTCTTTGTATTGACCTGCCTACAGCAGCAATTACTGCTCATGAGACAGTCATGATCTGCTCTGCGCTCTCCTACCCTTGCAGATTTTAAATTCTTTGCATTTTCAGCATGTAAACAACAGACTGTTTCCAGAGATTGAGGGAGAGCCACCCTGATTGCAATGCCTGGGTCATTTTGAATATGTCACTGTTTGTTCTTGTAAGGCTTGTATTTTAGCATCTATAAGCAATGCCTGGTGTGCAGCCCCAAGAAGAAAACCTGGCCATAAACATTTGGGCACAGCAAAGACTGTGTCCAGGGTTCATGATTTCTACCTCCTTTTTGCCAACACCAAGAGTTGTGAAGCTGATACCTCTGTATGGACAAATGCAATGAAAAAACTTTGTCAGTTGATTAGAAAAGGGCAGAAGGAAGAGGCGTGCTGAAGTCCCATTTGGCTGCAACAGAAAGCCAGTGAGGAGCAGCTGGGAAGCAATATGCTCTGCAGTGTTTCTTCCCCTGATGCCGGTGGGGCTACCCCTCAGTATGCTGAAAAGATGCTGGCGTGAGATCTGCTTCTAGGCTAAGTACTCACTCTCTGGTGGCATCCTGGAGAAGAACTGTAACTGAGTGCTTCCATACATCTGCAGTGGTGAAATTAGAAGCCAAAGCCTTAAGTAGATTGGCTTTACAATAAGCTGCAGCTCCTCTCCAAGAATCATAGAATGGCAGGGGATTAGAAGGGACCTCTGGAGCTCCTCCAGTCCGTCTGCCCTGCAGGTATGCCTAGATCATACTGCACAGGAACACATCCAGGTGGGTTTGGAAAGCCTTTAGAGAAGGAGACTCCATAACCTTTACGGGCAGCCTGTTCTCATGCTCCATCAGCCTCAAAAGTAAAGATGTTTTTCATTAAGTTCATGTGAAACCTCCTGTGTTCTACTTTGTACCTGTTGCACCTTCTCCTATCACTGGGCACCACTGAAAAAAGCCCAGCCCCATCCTCATAACCTACACTCTTTAGATATTTATGTGCATTTATAAGATGCCCTCTCAATCTTCTCTTTTCCAGACTAAATATCTCTCAGCCTCTCCTCATAAGAGAGCTACTCCTCTTCCCTAATATCCTTGTGGCCCTGTGTTGGAGTCTCTCCAGTAGTTTCCTATCTCTTTTGAACTGGAGACAAATTGAGGCAAATCCCAGGCATAGCAGAAATTGTGAGAGTGTAGGACAAAGACCCCTGTATCCTCTTCCCAGCAGCTTTGTCTTTAGCTGACAAAACATTTATGAACTTCACTAACACAGCAGGGGAAATAGGCAGGACCTGTGCTGTTAGTGCTTGGAGAGCTTGTCACTACACGTGAGATATTAAAAGGTGTTGCTTCGTACTGCGGCCCAGGGAATGACACAGGAAGGAAAGATCTTGTACAGTTGTTTTTTCTTCCATAATAATTTTAGCTGAATCATGAAGGAATTTGAAACATTGTGGAGAGTGCACTAAAACGAGATGAGCTAAAAGGATCTGGCAATGTGTTTCGTTTCTTCCACAGACTATGATAGAGTCTATGGAAAATGGAAGCATGCTTTACCTGGAGACATCTAGTGCTGCAGATTAGGTGTAAGAGCTGATGTAGTAATCCTGAAATGTTATACCCCAGTGCTCTCTGAAATACGTCTCTTACACTATTTAAAAAATACTTCTATCGTTATAGTGCATGTGAAGATTGCAGCCAGGTGCAATTAGGCACAGAGAGGATGGCTGCAGAAACAAACATCTCCGCGTTGCATTGTTGGGGAATAGCAACCCCATTAAGGATTTGTCCTTGCGTCTTGTCCTATCCTGTCATCTGGCTCCCTTCCAAATCTGCCAAGAAGTGTTTTTGTTGGTTTGTTTTCTTCATAAAATTATTGAGCTTTTTTTCTTCAGATACCATTACTTGCAGTGACTTTGAGACACGATTCCTTTTGATGGCATTGTCTTGCAGACTACAGCTGAAGCACACTTCTATAATCCTTTGTACATTTAATGTTTTCATATTTTTTTCACTGTCTTTTTCCAACCAACTTTACTATTAACCTTTTTAATAATTATAGCTTCTGTAATATAGTAATGTGCACTGTAATTTCAGCATTGTTTCGTGTATGAACATTGCTTTAGAGAAATGCCATAGCTTCTGATTTCTGTGTGGGTGCTCTTCCTGGGTGTATCCCTGTGTGTATATGCTGTGTCTGGAGCTGCTATTGAAGTTCATGCCTTATCTGTTCCTGAAGGACTTATGAGGTTGGATAGCTGGGCTGTCCTGAAAACAGCTAATTGTCCTTTCATGAGAGCAGCATGTGCCTCTCTTACTTTTACATCTTAGACTCAGTCATACCAGCAAAACTGATGCAGTTGTACTCTGGCTCTAATTGCCTTTGGAAGCCTATAAAGCAGATTATGATTTGTCTTTGTAGAAGTGAAGGCTTTAAAATTATCATATGAAACACTGAACATCACTATTCAGCAGGTCTCTTTCCTTTTTTGTGGTAGCTGAAGCTGAACATTTCACCTTAGCACTTTGGGACTCAACCAGAGAGGGCCCAGGATAACCTGATCCTGGGCCCTGCTTTAAGCAGTAAGTGGGAGAAGGTGTCAGGTACTCTAAGCGAAGAGGTAAGTCAAGTCAGTGGCTGCCATGTGTCATTTCATACACTTCTTTTGAAATGATGGACCAAATTATTTTCATAGTCTTGGAAGAAGGCGCTGTTTTCGTACTCCAAGGTAGGATTTGGCCCTCTCAACTGTAGTCATCTAAAAGTGAGTGTGTTGGTTTGAGCTAATTGGAGAATTTGAGTGAGAAATTGGACTATTGGCTGAGAGAGAGTTAAACATACAGTGTCACTTCACCGAGTTTCACTGAGACAGAGAAAAAAAAATTGTTTTGAGAAATGTTTAAAAAATGTAGTGGGTTTGCAGTGACCTGCCCCCCCACCATTTTAAACCCCGGCTAAAACTCAGAAAAACACACTGGAAGTTAATAAATGAAGCTTTATATTTACAGCAATGCAAATATACAAGCAAATATTTACAAGATATAACAGATATTTACAGAAATATACAGTAAAAAGGGTAATACAGACACCAAACCCCTCCTGGAGACAAAAATCCCCAAGAGAGGATTACCAAACCCCCCTACCACCTTTCCCCCCTTCCCCAAGCTTTATCTCACCATGTGATGATGCTGCAGATAAGCTGAAGATCGGTCAGAAAGATCAGTGGCAGGAAGGAATGAATGGTTTTAGTGATTTTACTCTGAAATAGTTCAAAGGCATAGAGACAAAGGAAAAAAAGCTGCCGGAGCCAGCACAGACCCAAGCCAGACTGGCCCTCTGCAAGCACACTGGCTATCTCATGTTTGGAGAACATTTCTCAAAACAATTTTTTTTCCTCTGTCTCAGTGTAACTCAGTGAAGTGACACTGTATGTTTAACTCTCTCTCAGCCAATAGTCCAATTTCTCACTCAAATTCTCCAATTAGCTCAAACCAACACAGTGAGGCAACTAGTCTGAGTCAGATTTACCTTCTCTACATGTAACGAAGAGAAAATATCACCTTGTTGAACACCATATTGCATTTCATTTAGATCAGCGCAAAATTCCCTTTGGCATGTCTAGCAAGAGGAAGCCCAGATAGCTAGCTTAGGTGTGGATGTTCTTAGTGTCTGAACCCATGTGATACAGAGCCCACCAGAACAAATGTCAATATAAATTTGCAAACCCAGCCTAAACTTCAAACCCACACAGTACACCAGATAAGCTGCATGAAAATGTAGGTGTCTTTGTGGATTCATCATAAGAAACCTTCCTGGAAGAGGTTTGGAGAAGAATTTGAAAGGGCAAAGGCAATTGTTTGATATGTGAGAAGAGAAGAGTGGTTCTGGCACACTGTAACGGATTATTGCATCCACCCCTCCTACTACCTCCACCCCCAAAATCTGAAAACTTCCTGATTTGTGTTCATCAATAATTAAGAGCCCATCAGCAATACTCTGAGGGAGCTTGCATTGCACTTCTGAGCAGCCAGTTAGTAATGTACAGTGGAGAGATCCTCTTTTTCAAATCCCAGGGCTCCAGGCATGCAACGCTAGTATTGCATTTTCAATTAGCTTCTGAGTGAATGCTTGGCATATGTAGAAGTGAACTGGTACACAATTAGCTTATTGTTCCTTTTAGCTTTGTGCTGAGAGGATCTGATCTGAAGGTCTGCTGAAGAGAAAGGGAAAAAAAAAAAATCTAAGGCAGTGGCATCTCCTAGGATGTGGAATACGAGAGTTGCTTGACTCACAGATTGCCGTGCAAAGTTGGTCGTTACAGCTGTTCCAGAAGAGCACCCAGCCTGGCTCTGAGGAGGGTGCCCAGGGAGAGGAGCAGACCAAATCTCCGGCTCTGGACTCTTCTCTCGTCTGACTCACCTCAGCACCACCATGGAGCCCAACAGCCCTAAAAAAATACAGTTTGCAATGCCACTGTTTCAGAGTCAAATAGACCCCGAGGCAGCTGAGCAGGTAAGGAAGATGAGGGAATGGAATAGAAATGAGAGAAAGGTGTGGGGTGAAAAGAGGTAATACTTAGGACCTAAATGCTTTTCTAATTTGTATTAGAGTGTCATTAGATGAAATGCTCTAGAGGATGCAGAGGTTATGGTGATATCTGGATATATCCAAAGAAGCAGAAGGATATGTCTTTTAGCCAGAGTAAGACCTGTTTACCTTGGGTGAATTTATTCAGTATATATTTGATGTGCCTTTTCTATAACTGGACTTGTACCCTGATGCATATGCTTCACATGTATACACTGGTTCAGCAAATCAGCTGAAGTATATTACTTGTACATAAAGCAAAAGGTGAAGCTGATAAAGGTACCTAATGGAGATTTTGTGCAGAAGACATCTTATGTATTTTATATGATAGTTATCACTTCGGTGACGTCCAGTAATTCTCATTAATTTTATAGTCTTCTTTACCTCATTGTTGCAGTGGTTTATATATTTGAAAACTATAAACATACAGAAATACACCTGTCTTATGTCTGCATTGGAATTATATGTGTGCTATTTTAGGTTTTTAGTCATGTCAAAAATGTGCACATGCATATAATATATATATAGAGCAATATAGATGTCTAAGGAGGGAAATATATCTGTTATTGTGTACAAATACATAAAAGTGTGCATAGACAAGGACACAAGGAATCTTATGAGAAAAACTGGGTAAATTGTTAATTAGGTGACCCAGTGTATTTCTCTCAGTGGAAGTCACCCTTGACATTTGCTTCTATTTTGGTAAGTCTAGTTTTGGATTATACCAGGGGAATATCATAACCTTGATAGTTCTCTGCCATCAGCTATTAAATTCTCTACACCTTTAGGAAAGGTGTCTGGTTTCCTGAATATTCTGATGCCGTGCCTCTTAAAAGGTGTCTGCCAGAAAATGATGAGGTGCAAGTGATACTGAATGAAGAAATACTAGAAAGGTACAGGAGAGAAAAGCTGCAGGTCTTTATTTTGTCCATTGTTATCTCTGAGGTGTAGAATCTCTGTACCTTATGGAACAGATCTGCAATGATTTCTAGCAGGTTGTGTTCTGATTTTTTTCTTAAATCTGTGAGAACCGTAGTATTAGGATTTCCCAGATTTCATGGCTTTTGAAATGCTGTGGCCCAAATTTTGCAAAGTGTTTGTGGGCAGTCCTTTCTTTATGCTGAGAATTTAATTCCCAGTGCTATAGGGTTTCACTGTGCATGATGAAATTAAAGTAGTAAATTCTACTGTCAGCTACAGTTACTCTAATCTGGAATAAACTCATTAATTCTGGTGATGTAATTTTCCATTTACGTCTCTGGAAGTAAAATTTGAACCCAAATAAATGCAGATGTTGGCTCAGCAACTGAAAAAGGCAAACACACTGACATTGAAGTTTTATGTCTGAATGGTCTCTAGCTGCAGTCCTATTGGTCTCTCTCTTTAAATTCAACAAATTATTAATAGCCTGGGGTCTTTAGTAAAGCAACACAAAGCTTTCAATGCAAATTTGAGCATTAGAGGAAGGTAGTTCAATATCATGTAGTTCAACCAGTGCTAATGGAACAAAAAGAACTGCATACAGGTCAGAGTGATATATTGATATGTAAAGATCTGTTGTGAAATTACTTAAGAGCACTAGGTATTTGCACATATAAGCTCACAAACTACTGCAACCATTCTCCTGATGCAAAGCTAAATGTAAATATTTTGAGTTATGACTGATGTATGTTGGCAATATATTTCCAAATACTTATTCAAGATGATTGCAAATCCTAAAGGTCCATGTAAAAGCAACAGCATGGCCCTTGATCATTGTCACACCAGATGAGCATTCAGTAAGACAGTGGCATGCTGATGTTTAAATATTTTCTTCCTTAGCATTGTCTGGTCTATGTTCAGGAGGATACCAGATATATATATATATATTTTTTTCCCCTTTGTTTTGTGTGCAAGTTGATGGACCCTGATGACTTGTTGGTTTATGTCTGCTACAGATCAGGAAAAGGAGGCCTACGCCAGCCTCACTTGTTATCATGAATGAACACGTGCCCCCAGGTAAGTGCCAACCATTGAATTTGCATACACAGAATTGTCTGCAAATTGGTTTTATTGACTGCATGGTTAGAAAAATCCTGCAAATGTCCAATGATACACCTTAGAACAGTTTGGTGTAAACTCAATGATTATGTGTAACTCCTGGCCTCCAGATAATGTCAATATTTTTAGGACTTTATCTTCCACAGAAGGAGAATTATTATGACCCAGATCCAGCGCTCCCATCCACCAAAACTTTCTTTCCCTGGGTGGATACTTTGTAGATCCATGAACTTCTAGTTTTGGTTCTCTGACCTCTAGACACTAGTCTGGCTCCAAGGCTAGATCAACTTAGAGAATTGCTTCTTCAGTACAGGTTGTTTTCTAGTTTTCTGATGAAACATATGATGCCTGTTTCCATTACTCCTTTCCAATTGTAAATAAATTATCTACGTCCAAGGCTCCTCCCAGAAGCTTTTCTGTGGGGTGGGACAATCTGAGATTTCAATATACTTTGTCACAGAAATGTGACTTTGGAAAGACTCTTTAATGAGATGCTTAGAGAGTATTATAAGCAAAAAAAGCTCAGTAAAAATGAATTACTGTCAAAAGTCTTCAAAACAAAATCCTACATTTTATATCAAACTTTTGTTTTGTTGTTCTCTGCAAAATTTTTCCCCTGTCCTTTCATCACCCAAATCTTTCTTAAAAGCAGTTCAGGCTTTTTTCTCACTGATGGTCTTTAAGATCATTACTGGATGCACTGGCACCTTGGTAGAATAAAACCATCTTAGCTCCATTAGGATCTTTGCTTACTGCACTTGTGCTCATCATGTCCAGTTCTGATCACCATCACTAGTAGCTGAAATTCCTCAAAAATATGCAGAAAAACCTTTTAGACATCCTTGCTCTTGATACTGAGATCATTGCAGCAAAGCACACAGATTAGGGAGATTGAAGCATGGCATATGGCTAAGGTTGTTGTCTGACACTGAATGTGACCTATATGGTTGTTACTGAGCTAGTACTGGTCGCACTTTGGAGAGGAGTTTTCTGGCCTGAATTTCAGGCAGGTCTGTTCTTATTAATGGTGCACAAAATATCTGCCTTTGACTGGGATCTACAGTGTCTGTGTTGCTAGGACTTAATCTAAAGCAAATTCACCTTGACTGTTAATCTCTTTTGCAATTCACTTTGTACACTTTGTACCATCATATTTCTTTTTATAAACAGATACTTGGTACGGTACCAAATCAAAACCAAACAGAGAATAAGAACTCTCTTTAATTTACAGGAAATTTTACTGTAAACAAAGTGGAGCATGTCTGTTATCTTCTTTCCTGCAGTCTTCATAATAAATTTTTAAATAAATCATTTTTATTACAAGTCAGTATTGCTGCAAGCATCAGTAAACTTCCATATAAGCCCAAGAGTTAGTAATCACCTTCTTCACTTATTCATATTTATTGATTTAAATATTATAATCTCTTACTAGATAGTGGAAACAAATATCAATAAACATATTCTTTGGTTAAAGGATAATATTGTCTTGTTTAAAAATTTTTTATAAAGTAATAGTTAAAAAACAAAACAAAACCCAATATCAACAACAAAACCAAACAAACTTTTAAAGCATCTTCATTTTCCTGCACCTCATCATGCACTTTTTGTCTGAGCAAGTGCATATACATTTCCATATGGTATTCTTGTTATGGACAGGTGTTTTGAACAGGGTGTGCACATGTAGCTGTGTAAACCTGCTGAACGACTGCAAGGCTGAACTGGAAAGGCAGATAATAGCTTTGAAATGGAAGCACTAACAGTAAAAATAATCCTTATGGTCTTGATCTTGCACAGTGCTGTACAGCTGTTGAAATTTTTATATACCTCCAGTTAGCAAATCCTAGGGGCTCTTGACACTTTGCTGATGAAACCTCAAAATGCTACTTGGTTGTTGGATTTTGATTAGAGTTCAGTGGGATGCTGAATAACAATTTGTCTCGAAAAATATTAATCACTGCACATGGTTGCAGCCAGTATAATAATAATAATAATAATAATAATAACAATAATAATAACAACAACAATAATAATGCTAACCTGACACTCTAACAAATTGCTTTAGGAGTGTGATTCACTAGATAAGCAGGGAAATTGAACAGCAGAGGATTTAAATCATGCTAGCAAAGTCACCTATTAAATTAGAGCTAGACTAAACCAGAATCATGTCTCTTGAATTTTCCCCACTGCAGTACTGCAATTCCCTCATTAGGAGCAAACAGCTAATGAAGGATATGCTTACAAGGGTTTAAAATGTGTGTCCTAATGCAATTCTAAATGTTTGGCTGCCCCTGCAAGGCTTATCAAGTTATCTAAACTTCTTTTATTTTCAAAAACACAGAAGCATTTTCTAAGAATCAGACTTTTCTGTAGTTTTTTGTTGCAGCTGCTTCTGATTGCAGCAGTTTAAAAACACAGCATTTTTGTGGTGTTCTGAATGCAGACCCATCTGGAAATGAGAAGGCAGTATTTGAACATTTCAGAACTTCCTAATAAATTCAGTTTGAGTTGTGCTGTGCAGATATATAGTTGTTTTCTTCTAAGTCTTCTCATCCATCTCTGATGTCTGCTGCAAATTTCACAAAATTCTGTCTTCACTGATTTAGGTCAGGTCCATTGTACTATGGAGTATCTACTAAGACTAGTTTTAAACCAATGATGGGTACTAAAAAGCTTGGCTTCCTTATTTAGTGCTAGACTATACTAAATTATTTTAAAACAGGTGGCAGATGTGACTACAGAAGCTTATGTTCAGCCTGTAGTATTGGCTGGTGCTTTTTCACTCTAGTTGCATCATGTGTAATTGCAATCAAGCCAACAGAAGAGAAATTAGAATTACAGCAGCAACAATCATTGCAATGGACTATATGAGCTTGTAAAGCAACATAGCAATGAATAAACCCATAATTCTTTCTACAAGTGCTCTGTAAACTGTTCTTTGATGGGTTATGTCACATCTGAGCAGAGAAGGTAACAGTAAGAAAATAAGACTCGATTTGTGAAATGACTTAACTTTATTGTGCTTCATTTGCCATCAATGGAGCTATATTTTTAGAGCATCAGATGTTTGATTTCACAATATCTAAGCATATTTACCTTTTGTTTGAAATTTTAAGACCCTTTTACTATCTGTGAAAGTGAAGACAAACATAGGTAGACAGAACTACAAAAATGTGCAGCATCTCATCCTGTGCAGGCTGTCTGGAAAACTGAGTATCACTACACCTTGAAAGCAACCTTTTCAGCATTGCCATAATATACTCACAACCTCCTGTCTCCTTACCAAGCATAGCAGAATATATAGGAAAATTAGTTCTTATAACCTGAAATAGAAGGCTGACCATGATTTAAATTAGCAGAACATCATACTGCAATGGTTCAAGAAAAAGCTGTTGGCAATGTAGAGAAGTCACAGCGGGGAGAGGAAAACATGTCAGACCACAACTCAGTTTTAATACCATTAGGACTTGCTTTGATCAGAAAATTATACTAGTGTTCCTGTGTGGACTGGCTTTGTCACAGAGCCAACCCAACATCAAACAATCTGGCTGGCAAAGACTTCAACTTGTGTCAAAGTGTTTGATCTTCTTTACGCATTAGAATATAGATAAACATTAGGATAAACTTCTTCATTTCTTAACTTTGTAAGTGATTGCTGTTTTCAACTATTCTTTCTGCTCTGTTGCCTGTTTTGGCTTCCTTGTTTGTAATGTAAATGTTACTTGGTGTTTGGAAATAAGAAAAACATAGCAATGTGTTTTGGCAACTCTTCTCCAAAGCTCCCTTTTTGTATATTGCAAATCTTATGTCAAGGCAGAAAGGGTATATTATCACTGTAAAAAAAAAAAAAAAACCAAAAAACATTAAAATTGTATTCCGGTTACAACTCTGTACATCTGTGTTTTCTGGAGGCTTGAAATCATAACTTGAAGGTGAGTGAGCTGTATGTGCTGCCAAACAAAGCACTTGCTTGCAGCTTGTCTTTGGGCATTAGCAGTTTTGCTGTTCTCTGGATTGGGATTCATGCCTTTCAGTTTATTGCCTTTTCCCCAGAGGTCTGCTGAAATGCTTCAGAAGCAGCCTCAATATTTGGTGCAGTAGCAAGAAACACAGCCAAATGAGTGATGGGATGAAACACTGTCCTTACACCTATGCCAATTTCATGACAACCCTGAGTGGATTTTTTTAGTACTAAATTGGCTCTAGACATTCCCAGACTTTCCCCACACAAATCTCATTACCACATATAGATGTGCTTTTCTGATGATGCAAACTATACCAGCACCATAACCCAGAGGAGCTAAATGAAGTATGCTCCACCCAGCATTAATGCTTGTGACTAGTATTTGTTAGAATGCGCTTCTGGGTGAATGAATGTGGGTTTTTTACATCTACTGACCACATCTGTTTTTTCTCCATCCCCCCTTGCCCTGAAATGAAAAACGACCTAGTAAATAGGAGGCAGCTGTTGTTTCTGGGCATTGTGAAGCAGTTCTGCTATGCTTTCTCAGGCAAAGTCTCACTGAAAGATGACACAGTAGAGAACTCTTGGTCTCGGAGTTCAAGAAAAATTATATATTTTTCAAGAGCTTCAGATTTTGGTAGGGCATACTGCTTACTTTAGTTCAGGAAATAGGAATTGAGGTAGCCAAATAGCAGCATTTGTAGATGTAGGCTTCTAATGTGGCAATAAAACCTTCAGGAAAGCAGTATATTAATAAAACCTCTCATTAACTGTATTTTCTTGGTCAAAGTAGTCAGCATTTCTATATGCTAGATGTAGACACCATTTAAGTGTTCTCTCTGTTTTTAATCCGGTCTAGGAGTTTGTGGAGGTACATCAATAAGCAATGAAAAAGATCTGCGTTTCTTCACACCACAGGACCAGTACAGCTCAGTGTACACTACAAATGGTACTAGGATGCTCAGAGATTGGGTGCTGTTGGTCAGGGCAGTGAGGACCTTCATGTTCTTTCAGCCTGTACAAGAAAGGACAGTCTGACACAGTGAAGTAATGAAACATATAAAACAAACATTGCATAAGACCTGTCAGGTGATCAAGATTTCAGAGCAGAGATGGAAATGTCTGTGCTTGCAGGCTGATGTGTAACTGCAACTGCTCAGTGGAGAACGTCTTCCATTGTTCTTAACTATATGCACTGTGCTTGGATGCTCTTTCATTTGGATTACTGTGAATTTACTCTGCCGTTCAGGAACACGTACATCCATGGGGTAAGCCAGAGCACAGGCTCCTCACACACGTGCACTGTGAGTGAAGACTCTATGGTCTGATCCACAAAAATAAAAAAGAATTGTTCAGAGGCCTAAAGAGAAAAGTCAGGAAATTCTGCTTGAGCTATTTTTAATGCAGCCCAGAAGCGACAGCTCACAGGTTCCAAAATGAAGCAATGAACTTTAAAAAAAAAAAAAAATCCAAAACCAACCAACCAAAAAAAAAAAAACAACCCACAAACCCAACAAAAAATCCCCAAACACAAAACTATTTTTCTTAGCATCTTTCACAAAAACTCTCAATTTTCATGAGAAGATAAGGATATCATATCTCATTGTCTTCACCTGCCAAAAGAGCTGTTGTGCTTCCTGCAGTACGGTAAAGATGACAAGCAAGAGGGCTGGGCTTGAGCTGTTTGGGATGTTCTGGGCACTGCTGGGCCTAAAACGAGGTTTATCACCAAAGCAGCCAGATGCATCACTGCACAAATGGAAACATTTCCTGCCAACACTTTTGTCATTGCATGAAACAGTAAGAAACATGTACTATTTTATGCAGTGCTCAAGGAGAGTCTAGACTGTCTGCTTGGTCAGTAAAAGTAATGCTTTAACACAGAGCAAGATTTGAAAACTACTTAAAAGAAAGCAAAAGGTAAAAGGTGTTGGGCACGTTCTGGTCAAAATTCATGTACTTTACTTTTTTTTCTTTCTTTATTTGTTTTTTAATCCATAGTTCCTTCATTTTCAGAATTAATGACAACTGCATAGGTCCATTTTACTGAGGCATAGTTCGTATGAGTTTGGTTGCTTCTAATGACTAAAGTCTAGTTGGCTGAAGTAAGTGAACTTAGTCAAAACAAGAACAAGTCCATCTCATTCACCAGACCTTGTCTTCCCTCTATGGGATGAAGCACTGCCTGAGAAAGGTCTGGTCTGTGGAAAGGTCTGAGCCAGCCCAGCAGACTGGAAATAGAAGCTGGTTTTGCACAACCAGGACTCATATTTCTGGCCTAGTTTAGAGGCCAAAACCAAAACTTTTACTAGTGCTCACTGTAGGTGGAGTCACATTAATACATTTCCTTCATTCCAGCCTTAAATTAATCAATGTTCTTTTTTATTTATCAGTGCAGCTAAGCTCCTAATGTGTACCATGACATTACTTGTTCCTCCTACTCTCTGCCTCCTATTGGTTTTGTGTTGGAAGCGTCAACATCCGTGGACCTATCTGAAAGTGAAGGAGGTATTTTTAGAGTTGAACTTTGTACTCTTCATCTGTTTTCTTCATTCCTTATACAAAAGCACCATAGAAACAGCCTTATTCCACCCTGGGACCTTATTTGCAAATAATTTCTAATACATATGTCATCATGTTACAGATCCCCAGCTGTTTGATTACTCAGCTTCAGGATTGATAAGCTTTCAGACTGTTTGCCTATGTTATCACCTCTGTGCATATCAACATGAAAAAGAATCATGCCATGGGTAGAGGATAGCAATGTGTGCACAACTACCTAACCCGGTTGAGGAAGTCAGTGGGGCACCTTCCAACTTCATTGCATTTGTAAGGCTTAGGATTTAGCTAGAGGAACTGTAACAGATTTGCACTGTGCCAAATACCTAAACACTTTATACAATTTGTTTTGGTGAGAATTCTGAATAGATGGTGAACTTTCTATTTAAAAAATTAAATGCCTAGTTGTAGTTACTTATTATAGTTGAAATAATTCAGCTATATTTAGTATACCTGAGTATACAATCTAGGAAGTAGATGGCCTTTAAAAAAAATTTTAGTTTGGATCAAAATAACTTTGGTTTGGCCTCTGACAAATATTGTCTTCATATTTTGAGTGTGCTCGGATTTTTTTAAGTGGTTAAAAATAATTAGTCCATTTAAAAATAAAATATGTTTTGAATAAGAATGTCAAATTAGTTTGAATTGAAATTATGTTTAAATTATACTTCAGTAATGTGATATTGATTTAATTTTTTTTTACATCAGGTAATAAACTAAAATCCATTAATAAATGTTTCAGTCGTGCTGAGGGGAAAAAAAAAGTCTGACCTCTACTATTTAGTACTTAATGCAGCACTCATTTACCATGGTGACGTATGTGAAATAAATAGATAATGCAGATAGATGAGAGAGAACCCAGCTTTTAGCCTTAACCTCATTATGTTCAGAATATTGGGAAGGGATTGCACTTAAAGCATCAATCAAGATAGGCCCATTTATTGAGCTTTCAGAGATAATATTTAACTCTTTATGTAGAGTAACTGAAGTTAAAGCTTCACTTCAGAACACCAAAAGTGGAAATTCAATTAATGTGGTCCAGGAGCCAGCAGAGACTCTGAACAAAATTAAGTTATAAATCATGATTTTTTTTGCCAACTACACAAGTCTGCAGAAATTCAAAGAGTGCAGGGAGGTGTAGAGCTTAGCTTTGCTTTCCTGCGAATATGAGCTGGCTTTGTCACCATCTGGTGGAAACAAGATCAGCTGGACAAGCCAGGTCTCTTTTTACAGTCACAGGTCTAGAGGAGAATTAAACTACAGTCTATTGGAATGAGCTCTGTTTGCCCCTTCTCTCTCTCAAAACACTGTTCATGTGCCTGTACATGAGGAGGCTCCAAGGTTACCTTATTGCATCCTTCTAGTATCTGAAGGGGGCCTACAGAAAAGCTGGGCAGGGACTTTTTAGGATATCAGGTAGTGACAGGACTAGAGGGAATGGAGCAAAGCTGGAGGTGGGGAGATTCAGACTGAATGTGAGGAGGAAGTTCTTCACCACGAGAGTGGTGAGACCACCCAGGGAGGTGGTTGGAGCCCCATACCTGGAGGGGCCAGGATGGATGGCTCTGGCCAAGCTGGATGAGGCTCTGTTCAGCCTAACCTAGGGTAGGATGTCCTTGCCCATGGCAGGGGGCTTGGAACTAGATGATCCTTGTTGTCCCTTCCAACCCTGACTGATTCTATGATTACTTCTGCTGTTTTCCCAAAATGGAGGATAAAAGAGAATTGCATGGTTAGCAGAATGAAGTAGAGCTGCACGTTCACTGAGTTCTTTTTTCCCTGGGATGCAGAGATACCACAGTGAATTAATGTCTTGGCATTATTTATCTTACGGAACCAAACTGCTCTTACAGAGTTCACAGTGCTAAGCTGAGAAAGGTGCATTTTAAGGGTTGTGTTTTTCACCTGAAGCTATGTCCCCACGTCCTTCATTCTGATGAGACAAGCAACAAAGGGTCACACCAGGCAGAAAATTAGCTTGTGCAGACAAAGTTCAATAAAGCAGTGAGCTCTATTGCATTCTGCAGTACTGCTTATCCCGGTGTGTACACATCCCACAGCCTAAACACTTCAGCACTTAGCCTTCACTGTTCAGGGTCTTGTGGTGATACATTTCCTTCAAGTCTTTCCAAAGTTCTCTGCCATAACTTTTCTCAAACAGTGGCAGAAAACAAGTCTGAATGAACCTTTCCTGCTCTGTCTTTGACCAAACAGTAGCATCTCTAGGATTCATCAACATGTGGCTGTTTTACTTTCTCTCTGTTTTCTTAGCATCTACAAGACAGTCACAGAATCAGGGAGCAATTTAATCTACAAGCCCAACTGGTCTGAATTGAACACATTTCTATTACTATTTTATAACCTTTTCTCCTTGAAGTGGAATTGTGCTGGTGAAATAAAAAGTGATTACAGGTTCAGGGAAGAAAAAATAAATTTCCCTTTAAAAAGTTGTGATCCAGAAGATTTTTGATGCATGTCAATGTTAGGTTTTACTGTCTGATTTGGAAATACAGTAAGTAGATATCAGGGCTGTAATGGTTCAGAAATGTGCTTTCAATGTTTCCTAAAATGCTGATACTAGTGTGTGAACTTAGGTTTTAATGTATGCAGCATATCCCATAGGAGGGTGCAGAACAGCTCATTCCACAGGAATCACAATGAGGTATTTCTGGTTGTGACAGTACAGATGGAGATGTATAAAATGGAGCCCAGAATGCCCTCTTTCTCTAATATGTAATAAGGTTAGCAGGAATTCTGAAAAATTCCTTTGGAACTCATAGCTGGCTGCATCTGAATGCTGTTTGCCCTGCCTTTTCTATCCCACCTACTCATGCTAACAGTGAGAATTAGTAATTTTGCTGACTCTTAGGAAGCTTTAAAAAAATGGGGTTTTTTGTTCAACTGTGATAAACACCAAGAAATATTACTATTTATAGTTCTCTTCATCCCACATAACATGATACATGCATGCAAGGCACTTTGTGCTTGCACATTCTAACTACGAGCAATCCATGAGCAGTTGGCCAGGACTAGCTTTACAAAACTTTCCTTTTGAAGTCCTTCGGATATTATTCCAAAAGGAAGGAAACTGCAAAGGCAGCAATAATAATAATGAGCTAAGGAAGAGTTTTATTGTTTTGCATTTGTTTTCTTCTTCCCTGGTAAATGTCACTTTCCCAAATGTACAATACACAACAGTGTGTCCCACTTATGAGCTACAGCATGCTAAGGAATATTTGACATTTCAGTTTTGGCAGCTGCTGTTGGTTTTTATTTTAGCTGTTAACCTACTTCTTCTGCTCAAATCTAAGAAAGGAACTGCTTTCAGTGATAGCTATTGCAGCTGTAACTCTGATACAAAGATTGCAATCAACAAGTCAGTTCTGAGCCATTTGCTATCAAAATTGCATCTTGCATATGAAGGAAATTATTTAATTATGTAGTAGGAGACTGGTTAGCATTGTATTTCTGGTAGCCATGAGTTTTTCTTCATGGTCTTTGCCTCAGCTCAAGACATTTAAAAAGTTTTTTATTCACATTGCTTTTGTAATACTTGGTATAAGAGTAGCCTTTATTTGCAAATATATAGTAGTCTTGCAGTATGTTTTGCTTTGGTGCATGCACCTCAGAGGCACATTTCGGTTCTTTAAACATGTTTCTTTGAATATTTGCTGGCAATTACTTGGTAGTTCTGGCCCTCCCCTAACCTCTCAAACAATGCCTTTTCAAACAATGCCTTTACTGCTGTTCTGTTTCCTTCATGTGAGTATTTTCTTTTACTGCTAGGTTTCAGGCCAGGTGAGGCTATACCGTGTCTGGAAAGCGCCTTTAGTCTGTACAGCAAATATGTAATCTTTATTGACATCTACTTTTGTGTCAGAGTAGATCCTGTGTCAGTGTAACCTTACAATGAGGAGAGGTCTTTTGCATAGTTGGACAAACTTTGAGACATCTCATTGTGCTTTAGATCTATTTTCCAGTCCTTGCCCTTTACCTCATTCCGTATCTCTGTGCAAGTCTATTTTTCCAGGATCTTCTTGTAGTTCAGTTTGGCTTTCCATCAGCACCTGGGGCACCCAGAAATTCTGGCCCTGAGGTTTCCCTTCTGGACTGTGAGAAAGGAAGTCACCCTGAAGCACCTTTGTTTGCTTCAAGAATATGGGATATTTTCTTATGTATGTTTCAGTCTAAAGGAGAGATTTGATTTGAATGATCATAAATAGATGTGCATAAAATAGAATCATATGTACATCATCATGTATCTATGTATCTTTTGAGTTTTGCTTTAAACATTTTGAGACTTGAGTTTACTGTCAGTCTTCCCATTACGCTGAGGGTTTTTAATTTCACATCACTGATCAAAGAAGTTTTCTTCAGTTTATCTCACTTATTTTTACATCATTAAATGAATTAACTTGAATTTTCAAAGGTGCAGCGAATATTTGTATGACTTTCATTACTTAGTTTAGATAATGAGTGAGAATTCTGATTAAGAAACCAGTTAATGAGTGGCTGATATTCTTTTACAGTCAAACTAACTCTAGGACTGCTTCATTAAATGAGAGAGTAGTTTGCTTTTTAAAAATTTATTTCTTTTTAAACCAAACTCCTGCTATATATCTAGAATAAAATGCTGACTTCTAAGTCACTGGTAAAACTTCGTGTTGCTTGTGGGCTATTAAAGTCCACAGCAAAACAGTTTTATGTTTTCCACTTGCTTCAGGAGTTCTCTTTCCCTTGATTTTTTTTTGCTGGTACAGAGCATAGGTTTGATACAGTACCTGCATTGAGCAGCCCTCTCTACCTGTTGGTTCTAAATGTGTTTAGCTCAAAACACAGCTCAGTGGAACTGGGCATTGGTAAAACTGCTCTTTGTGGAGGGCTGGAATGTAACAGGCAGGACAGATTTATCATTAAGCTTAACTTTGTTCTGCTTTATGTGAAGGAAGTACTGTACTGTTAACTAAATGGTGTTCCTTTGGAATGTGCCCATTTTAGGGTGCTCTGAAGCAACACAGGGGCAGATTTCTGTACACAGTGACACCCTATGGTCTTGCCAGAGGTTCCTCTGAGTTCTGATGCCATGAGTCCTGGCAGAAAAGGACCTGCAGGTGCCGGGTGACAGCCAGCTGAACATGAGCCAGCAGTGTGCACAGGTGATCAAGATGGCTTGCAGCATTATGGCCCGTATCAGAAATAACGTGGCCAGCAGAACTAGGCAGTGATTGTCCTCCTGTACTCAGCAAGGCTGCTGGCAAGGCTGCACCTCGAATACTAGGTTCAGTTCCAGGCTTCTCATTACAATAAGGTGCTGGAGTGTGTTCAGAGAACAGCAGTGAAGCTGGGAAAGGGTTTAGAGAACAAGTGTTATGAGGAGCAGCTGAGGGAACTGAGGTTATTTAGCCTGTAGGAAAAAAAAAAAAAAAAAAATCAGGTCAGTCTCTTCTCCTAAGTAACAAGTAGATAGGATGAGAGGAAATGGCCATAAGTTGCACCAAGGGAGATTCAGACTGGACATTAGGAAAAATGTCTTCATAGACAGGGCTCTCAAACGTTGAATTTGGCTCCCCAGGACCACGATGGAGTCATCATCCCTGGAGGTATTTAAAAGACAGGTAGATGTGGTGCTGAGGGACATGGATTAGTGGTGATCTGGCAGGGGACTTTATGAGCTTAAAGGTCTCTTCCAATCAAACAGTTATACGATTTCATTATTTTTTTATGCCAGATTTCGCTACAGGCCTGCTTTGTGCTCCGTCATTCAAAGTCAGGATAGTATCAGAAGAAGCCTTACAGAGCTGGCAGCAGCTGGGATGCTCCAGAGCCAGGCAGAAGTGTCCCTCCAAGAAGGCAGGCATAACAGCTCATCCTTATTAATACATATATAGAAAAGAATTAATTAAATTCAAATTATCTTACAGTGTGTATTTTAAGAAGCTTGATTTGTGGGACTTACTGGAATTTGTTTTATCATAGAATCATAGAATGGTCTAGGTTGGAAGAGACCTCAAAGATCATCCAGTTCCAACCCCCTGCCACAGGCAGGGACACCTCCCGCTAGATCAGGTCGCTCAAGACCTCATCCAG
>VWZI01004852.1:501822-512555 GCA_013396835.1 Psilopogon haemacephalus
TCAGCCTGTCCTCATAGCAGAGGTGCTCCAGCCCTCTGATCATCTTTGTGGCCCTCCTCTGGACTCTCTCCAACAGTTCCATGTCCTTCTTGTGCTGGGGGCTCCAGAACTGCACACAGTACTCCAGGTGGGGTCTGACAAGAGCAGAGTAAAGGGGGAGAATCACCTCCCTTGCTCTGCTGGCAACGCTGCTCTTGATGCAGCCCAGGACACAGTTGCTGTCTGAGCCGTGTGTGCACACTGCAGGCTCATGTTGAGCTTCTCATCCACCCAGACCCCCAGGTTCTTTTCCTCAGAGCTGCTCTCCAGCCACTCACCACCCAGCCTGGATTTGTGCTTAGGATTGCACTGACCCAGGTGTAGGACCTAACACTTGGCCTTGTTAAATTTCATGAGGTTTTATGTTTACATTTAAAGGGTATCTTACAGAAGGAGAATGAAAAGTTGAAAGCAAAATGCTGAAGAGAGCAATGTTGTTTGGGTTTTCTTGGTTTTGTGGGGTTTTGTTTTTGTGCTTATTGTAATAATTCATGGCTGTTCTATGTTAAGGCTGCAAAACTGATTCATCACTGTTGTATTCTTGTTTAATGCCAGTGAAACTAGACTCATTTCCATGAGTCTGGCATGAAACTGGAACAAAAAGGTGGTGAATCAGGCACTACAATTCCATTCTGAGAGCTGTGTGATTTAAACAAATACATTTAAATTCACATTTCAGTGTTTTAACATCTCTGGTTTCTTCCAAACCGAATTATGGTTTCAGAATGTGTGCTTTAAAGAAATTTTGATCTGTGTAATTTATGAAAGGTGGTTTTATTTCATATTCTTATGGCTATGCAACTGAAAGTGACTTCTTGCATACTGCCTGTGTGATGATCAGAGGTGTAGGTGCATTTTGGATCAGATGCTGGTGTGTGTGTGTGTGTGTGTGTGTTAGGAGTAAAAAGATGATTGCTCTTTTCATTTACTCATTGATATTGAGCACCATTAAGCAAGATTTTGTGTGACAAAGGAAATTGCTAGCCCTTCTCTCAATATTAATAATGGCTACTTGAATATTGAAGGACAAAACCAGAACAATGGAAATATAAATGAGTAGATTTACCTGGAAAAAAATGTATGTGTCAAAACAGTTGATTCTTCTGACCTGTGGCATTTAAGTGAACCACAAACCACTTGTTACAGCCAGGAACCAATTGCAAAAAATTACCCTGTGATTTCTCATTGATGGTGTCAGTAATCTGAGACCTTTTGTATTCTATGTAACTGCAAATGCCTAGTAGAACACGAGTGCAAATGCTTGTGTGTATAGCAAATTCTTCTTTCCTTTATGTTTTTATTAGTATTTCCTTTATAAGTCCTGTTATTAGTATTCCCTAAAGGCCCAGTCTGTAATTTAAATAATGATTAGTGTGTGAGATGCAGCAGAACTGCAATTTACTCACTCTGTTGTCAGCACTTGAATGAGGAGGGGAGCAGACCCTCCAGCTACGTTTCCCACAGCAGCTGGGATACTGGAGTTTAGTGAAGTGCTTTTTGCAATGTGAAGATTTTCAGAAACCCACTCATGCCAGGAGGGCTTGCCAGGATATTTTTGTTAATTAAATGTAATTACATTTATACCCACACTCCAGTATCCATTGATAGATATAGGCAAATAAAAATCAGCAAGGAAAAGTCAAACAATTAACTACATAAGCATTTTTAATGGTTGCCTTTGTGGACTTTCTTTCCTTTTCTTAACTGTGGTTTAGTAAAAATGCTATGAGATGCTAGCTGATCTGCCAATGTGTAGTTAGAACTACGGCAAAAACAAAGCATTAAATATTTTTTGATTTTGCTTCATTTTCTGGAAGAAAGGAAAAGCAGTTTTGATATCAGAAAAAAGCCCCCCAAAACTCAAAACAGATAATAATAGGCTAGTCAATTTCTAAGTCAGATTTTAATGAATTTGTTTTACAAACTCAGCAACTGGTAAATTTCTTTCATATATTTTGAGAAAAAAAAATTGTTCATGGACACAGTACTGTTTGGCCATGGAAGCATTTCATCAGAACTAATGAAATGAAATTGGTTGAACTGTTTCATAGCAGAAGCATTATCTGACTTGTCTCCAGCTTGGGATGCCCCGAACTAAAGTTTGCATGCGAAAGGCTAGATTCATGCTTCTGTTCATCTACTTTGCTCTTTCCAGTGGCACTGTTTATACAGAGGTGAAGGCAGGATTTTAAGAAGGCTCCAGACTGACAGTGATATTGTGTCCTTAAAGTCTCTCACCATGCTCATTTCTTTCAGATGCAAACTAATTTTGTTTAGATATTCTGTGACTAAGATCTATTATAGGCATACAGCTCATGATCTATTTCCACCATTTGAGCAATTAAGGAGTATTGTATTTATTAGTTTCAAGGGCAAATTTTGACACTGTCAGAAACTAACCAAATCTAAAGCTCTGTCTGCTCCCTGGGATTTATCTTAAACTTCTCAGCTTTGTTTTCCCAAGGAAAACAAGTAATTTTCTCCAATGATACCAGCCTCTTACTGAGTTTCCTTTGTGTAAAAGTCTACCTTTTGGACCTGTTACATTCCTCCAATGCCTGCCTGAAACTCTTCAGCAAAGGCTTTTATTTGCTTCTGCCAAGGGGAAAGAAAGCAGAGTACTTAACTGGATGATGAGATAAGCCTTTGCCGGATGACTCCATTGCAGAACCCATGGGTGGTATCAGAGGCCAAGCCTTTTAAAATAGGTCATCTCTTTTCCTGCATAGCTGCTTCAAGTGCATTAAGGTTATCCAGTGGGAGAAGAAAGGCAGATGAATTTTCATCTTACTTTTTAACAACCACAAGGCTTCACCCAGCATGGTCATTTTTGCACAACAGTAGAGATTTGTGGGAAAAGCAATCAGCAGCATCTAATGGTTGTTATCCTGGCTAAAACCAGCCTCCTTCCACTCTTTCTGACCTCATATAATAACACCTTTGGGGTGGCTAAGCTTATTTTATTACCTTAGCTGCATGGATGTGCTGTTAAACATGCAGAAGAGCTCTACTTACAAGAGCATTTGGGAGATTAATCTCTTGGTGTTTCTTCCTCCATATTTCAGTAATATGTCTGGGCCAGGTCTTGAAGGTTTCACTGCAAGTGCTTGAGATTTTGCTCTGGGTAAAACTAAAGCTTAGAGCTCTAATTTTGCATGGGACTTTGCAGGTAAGTGGACTTTCAAATGTGTCTCTCCTTAAGGAACTAAAGCTTCGTTTTAGAAGATCTGTTACACATCTGGACTGATGGAAATATCCCTTAGACTGAACCTTTCATTGATGAACGTGGACAGTTTTCCTTCCTGGGAACACTGACTAAAGCTTGAAACCCTATAGATTTGCCAGATACTAGTCCAGTGTACATAAGGGTCGTGAGAGCATCCGGCGTTATTCACCCAGCACAGGGTAAAGTCCTCAACTGTTGGGGTTTTTTTCTCAGCACAAGTGTAAAAAAACTCTAAACAAAGCTTCAACCTTATTTTAAGTACCCTGACTGTCCTGTAACTTGGGTATATACAAATCTAATTTCAGTTCTTTATATGATTTCTATTGCACTACTTTAAAACAAACCCACAAAAACTCTCAAGGAATCACTTGAGTAATTAGATTTGTGTTAGCTAATTAGAGCAGCCAAGAATAAGTTAAACTGGAAATACAGCTATATTGTGTTGTGTGAGCAATGTTATATTCGGTGAGAAAGATGGAGCATCATTATAAAGATTCCTTCCCTCTTGGCCCCAAAATGAAAGGAAACCTTTAGGAAGAAGTTACCTGTTGAGAGCTTGGGTTTTGTTTCATGTATGAGAAAAATAGATATTCACTTGTGCTCATGTTCTCTGTTGTATATTTGCCAGTTATAAAGATGGTAAGGAGATTTCTCATCATGAATAAGTACGATTTTTTTTGTGAGCAGAATCTTGACTGCACAACAGTCAATGGAAACTGAAGGATGTTGGGCTCTTGACTGAGCCTGTACTGCACTCCGGCTTTGCTCTCTGTCCCAACTAAATTTCTCCTTTTACTTCTATTACAACTGCACTGTCCCTCACTTTTGTTACTACCTCAGCTACATAAAAGCACTTCTATCTTCCTTCTCCGCCTTACCTCAATCTATTGCACCCACTGTTCTCAGTTTTCTTGTTCCCATTCCTTGTCACCTCTCTTTAAAAATGTGTACCTTTAAAATATACACTCTCTACTGACACTTTTTCATCAAAACACCTGTCAAAATAAACATGAAGTGTCTTTTCTGTCCTCAAAAATAAATGTGTGCCAAAATGTACTCCTGACCAAACTGCATCTCTGACCAGCTCTACCTTTCACTTCGTCTTACAACTCACTTGAAACACCCCATGTCCTCAAGTCTGCCTCTTTTGCTCCTTCAGCTTTATTTATGGTCCGGTTTTAGTACATTTAGTTTGTGTAATTTTGTAAATAATTCTTTAAAAAATGTTCATGTTGTCTGATGCTTACTCACTGGCACCATTTGCCCTGTGCATGTGAATGGTTTCTTTAACTCCATAGAGGACCACTTCTTTTACCCAAAGTCACCTGTCATATAAGTGCTTCTGGGTGAAAGGAAAGACTGGAAACTTTCCAGTTATGTAGGTTTAATGTCACCCCTCACTAGAAACACCAAGTGTGCAAGCCTGGAGAATTAGAGCTGTGTGCATCCTTAGGAAAACATACCTGAAACCCAACAAAGCTCTCTATTGCAGTTTTTGTTTCTCATGCAAGCCTCAGCTTGGATTTCCAAAACATATGTCTAATCAGGACAAGTTTAGAATTTCTGGAAGTAATGGGACATAATTTACTTTTCATTGTTCTCCGATGAAAATTCTGGAATTATTCAAATTTCAGCCAAAAAAAAAAAAAAAAAAACAAAAACCAAAACCAAACCAAAAAAACCCAACAAAACCACAACAAAACAAAACTCCAAAACCAAACTAGGATACTGAATTAATTTAAAAACTAAATCCAATGTTGTACCATTGAAGTCTGTGACACTGTTTGTTATACTGCTAAGAAAAACTAGAAGCACATAAATAATCACCCGTTAAGCCAGCCTAACTTCATACCCTAAAGTGCTTTACAAAGGTGAATAGACGCTGCTACACTTAAACAGACACTGCTATATTTATTCACAGGTAAGGAAGTCAAGAAGGAGATTAGTTACCTAACCAAAGTTCATATGTTCATACAAATGTCAGTGGCAGGAACTGGCCTCCTGATTGTCCTGTCTAATTTGGTGTCTGTGGGACCATGCTTTAGTAATCAGCACTGTTTTCAACTATTCTTTTTGACCTTGCATATAAGTCGGTTGAATGCCTTTCATATGAAGATATGGGGGAAATCTATACATTGTAAAAATCCAGCAAGGCAATTACTGTTTGTAAGATGCACAGATACAATGGTAAAAAAAGACAATAGAAAATACAGTCTGTCTGCCTGGACTGGTTCTTACACGTACACAGACACACAGAGCACACTACAAGCAGCCTGTATCTGGATAATAAGTTAGATAAAGTGATATGGCCCAGATCTAAATTCTTTCTTCAGACCTGCATTTACAGATTTGCCACTCCTCAGTGGAAATAGCTCACTGATGTCTACAAGTGGAAAATTTTAGAAAAGGCATTGGCACAGTGAGCGATTGAGGTATCTGTTTTCAATCGGATTTTATTTTTACAGCTCCAAACTACTATGCAGCAAAGATCCTACATGATTTTTGTCACATATTTGGGAAATCATCATCAGAACACATACACTTTCTGGCCATTAATCACAAGACAGAAGTAAAAGAAAAATCTTATGCAAATCTTGAGTAAATGCAATAGTTAGGAAGATCCTTGACTCTCCCCTGCTTCATGCAAGTCTATTTAGTATCTCAGATTCTCAAAAATGCTTATCTTCAGTCAAAATCTCTAATATTAACTGATTCTATAGTCTAAAACAAATTAAAGCCTCAAAATTATTCCAGGATAAAATTCTAGGTTGCAAGCCTGATGAAAGGACCTGCTACTAAAAGCACTCCATCACTTGCTGCTAAATCACAGACAAAAAAAAAAAAAGAAAGAATTAAGTGCTTTAGACTCAGTGCTTATGCTGATCAGGGCCTCTGGTTTCCTGAGACACACAAAAGAGAATGAAAAGCTGTAAATCTGAAGCTAACTTCTCATTCATAGTAGTGCTGTAGGGTTCAGGGCAGAGTCACAAGGGTTGGCACTGAGAAATTATTTTCGAACTAACTTTTCTCTTTCCATATCTTTTCCTCCCCTAGAAAAAGATGAGAAGAGAACAAATATTTCACAGGCACAGGTAAGTGATTTTTAAATTTTTTAAAAAATAAATTAGGTCTATTTTTAAAAATTGCTTTAGAACTTGCTGATTCATCCTGGTTAGTGTTTTTATTTACATTGTCACACCTCTTTTGGTAACCTAGCCTTTCAGGAATAATTGCTTTCCAACCAGGACCGTATGCAGCTGTGCTGTGTCTCAGCTCTGCCAGCTCTCCATTCTCTCTGTAGCAGCAAAGTGGCAAAGGCAATTTCCCCCTCTGTCTTGCTGCTATACACAGGCAAATAATGGTAACCACGGCCCAAGGTGATCCTGCCAGGTCAGGTCACCCAGCATTGCTTTGGGTCTGCGGATCACTGCTGGTCTACAAAAGCCTTGCAAACTCATCTTTCCTATTCCCATCATCTGCCAAGCCCACAGCAGGAAGCACATTGATGTTTGCACAAGACTTAAAAGTCAGCTCTCTCAATTTCATTTTCTAACCTCCCCTTGCATACCTCCTGCAATTCACTTATCTCTTTCTTCTTCTCCCATTGCTGAGTAGACAGTGCTTTAAATAGCAGTAGGGAGGTAGTGGCTGGTTCAAATTTGGGTTCATATACAAATTTATAAAGGTTTACTAGGGAGAGAAACAACAACCTATCCCACAATGTTTATAAATAGCTTTCTTTTTCAAAAGAAGACTATATTTTATTTATAAATGTTATCATCCCATCCATTGTGATAAAGCAATAAGATCAGTTATACTTGTGTGACAGTGGTTTTTTAAGTGGTGTCTCAAATGTTTATTGAAGAAATTGATCTGATTAAAGTTCACAGACTATAGAGCAATCAAATTGCTCAGGCGAAAAAGGTTTGGTGGGGTTTTTTTGCAATTATCTGGGGAGAGGCAACAGGTTTGATGTCCTGCATCAAACCAGCCATCAAGGAAGGTAAATCATCTGGTTTGGAGGAATTCCCAAAATTAAGGAAGCCTAAGCTGACCATACAAACATCTCTTGTCAAAAAGAAGAGTCATTGTGTATTGGGTTTAAGCCAGGTACCACTGAGCCCAAAAGCCCAATAAAAACTCAATCCGATTTGAAAGTAAAAAAAGGTATAAAACTTTAACTGTAAATAGGAGGGAAAAGGTTTTTTTACAGAAGGTGGGAGAAAAGGGGGACAAAACTTAGGGTATGAGGTATGAGGGAAAAAAATACAGAAGTTGGGGAGAAGGGGAAAATGGGGAAAAATACAAATACTAATACAACCCATGGAAGACAATTGAGTCCAAAGGCTGAGATGGATGGTCTTGACATTGGATGAAGGCAGGATGTAGGAATTTGATGGTGAAAAGCAGTTAGTGTTCCAAACAAAAAAATGGTGGTGCTCTCCACGTGGGTAGCAGAAGAGCACACGGTGGTCTGGCAGCAGAGAGCAGATAAAGTAGTTACTCCAGACAGCAGGAACCAAGAGAGGGAAAACAAGCTGGATTCCTCTTTTCATAGCCAGGTCCTAGCAGGAAGTGGGAGTGGGAAAAAGGTCAGACCACGCCTTGGAAGGAGTCAGGGGGTTCCCAGGTGGGCTTAACCCTTTACACATTGTTATAGGAGACTCCCTTTTGAAAGGAACAGAAGGCCCAATATGCAGACATGACCCACTCCAAAGGGAGGTCTGCTGTCTACCAGGGGCCCCAGGTCAAGGATGTGATAAGAAGGCTTCCCTCTCTGGTACGGCCCACAGAGAGCTACCCATTGTTAACCTTCCAAATAGGCAATTATGACCTTGGAAGAAGAAAATTGAAGGCTATAAAGAGAGACTTCAGGGCCTTGGGTCAAGTGGCCAAGGGAGCGGGAGCACAGGTAGTATTCTCTGCTATCCTCCCTGTTGAAGGGATTAACCCAGAAAGAATGAGGAGGACTCACCTGCTCAACTCTTGGCTTTGAGACTGGTGCCTCCAGCAGGATTTTGGCTTTTTTGGCCATGGGTCCTCCCACACGATGCCAGGTCTGCTGGAAGCAGATGGGATGCACCCTTCTGGTTTATATCACAGGGGTTTATATCAATTAATGGCTGGGCTCATTAATTGTGCTTTAAACTAGGATGGAAGGGGAGGAAGGAGAAAGCCAGGCTTACTATAAGCAAGCATGAGACAGTTGTGGGGCGATGTGTCAGCTCCACTGCTATCTCAGGGGAGGTAAATAACAATGAGTTGAATGTTGGAGAGGATGCAAGGGATGGCACACCAGGGTGGGAGGCCAATAAGAGCCCTCAGCCTGCTACCAAGCAGCATACTGGGAACACACAAGAACTCTTCAAGTCTTACAGAGATGTACCATGAGGATCAAGTAATAAGGAATCAACACACTCAGAGCTTACTGCTAGGTTGGTGGTCATGGAAGTGGCTGGGAATGGTCAGACTGCAAGAGTGAAAGCCAATAGATAACTGCCTCCCTGAAAGGCTTATACACCAATGCATGGAGCATGGGGAAATAAGCAGGAGGAGCTGGACATCTACATTAGGCTGAATAACTATGGTATAATTGCCATCATTTAAACATGGTAGGACCACTCCCATGCCTGGAATGTTGTTATGGATGGCTATGTACTGTTCAAGAAGGATAGGCCAACAAGATGAGGTGGTGGAGTTGCTCTCTATGTGAGAGAGCAACTGAAGTGTGCTGAGTTCCATCCAAGGGGGGAGGCAGAACAGGTTGAAAGAATTGTGAGTAAGGATTAAGAAATGTGGGAAAGGAGGTGAAATTGTTGTAGGCGTTTACTATAGACCACCAAACAAAGAGGAAGAGGTTGATGAGGCCTTCTGTAGACAACTGGAGGTAGCCTCTAGAACTAACTCCTTGGTACTTATGGGTGACTTCAATCACCCTGATATTTGCTGGGAAGCTCACATAGCCAGGCACAGCCAGTCCAAAAGGCTCTTGTAGTGTTCAATGATAACTCCTTGATGCAGGTAGTGGAGGAACCAATAAGGAGAGGTGCACTGCTGGACCTTGTATTAACTAATAAAGAGGGAATGGTTGAGGACATTAAAGTCAGGAACAGCCTTGGGGACAGTGATCATGACATAGTGGAGTTCAGTATTCTACAGGGTAGAAGCAGACCAACAAGTAGAATTACATCCCTGGACTTCTGCAGAGCTAACTTTGTGCTCTTCAGAGACATGCTTGCAGAAATCCCATGGGCTAAGGCTCTACAGGGTAAAGGAGCCCAAGAAAGTTGGTTTATTTTTAAAGACTACTTCTCCAAGCTAGGAGAAGTAAAATATCAGGTAGATGTGCTAGGAGACCTGCATGGCTGAGCAAGGAGCTTCTGAAGGAAATCTCAGGGAAGAAAGAAACTTAAAATTCATGGAAGAAGAGACTGGTCACTTGGCAGAACTATAGAGAAGTTGTCAGGGCGTGTAGGAAAACAGCAAGGAAGGCCAAAACCCTCTTGGAACTGAAGCTGGCAAAGGAAATGAAAGGGAACAAGAAGGGCTTCTTCAAATACATCAGTAGGAAAAGGAATGGGGAAGGTGTGGGGCCACTGCTGAACGAGAAGGCAGAGTTGCTGAATAGCTTCTTTGCTTCAGTCTTTACACTTGAGGCTGAACTCCCCTATGTACTCCAGACCCTGGATGAAGGAGAGGAAGCTTGGAGGAGGGAATGCTTCCCACTGGTCAGTGCAGACTGGTTTAGGGATCTGTTACACAAATGGAACATTCACAAGTCCAAGAGTCCTGATGAGATGCACCAAAAGGTGCTGAGAGAACTGCCTGATGTGATTGCCCTGCCACTCTCCACCATTTTTGCCAAATTGTGGCAGACAGGAGAGGTGTCTGAGGACTGGAGGAGAGCCAATGCCACTCCAGTCTTCAAAAAGGGCAAGAAAGAGGTTCCAGGGAACTATCAACCAGTCAGCCTCACCTCCATCCCTGAATAAATGATGGAGCAGCTCCTTCTGGAGGGCATCTCAAAGCACTTGGAAGAGAAGAAGATTATCAGGAGTAGTCAATATGGATTTAGTAAGGGAAAATCATGCTTGACTAATCTGGTAGCATTCTATGAGGACATAACTGAATGGGTAGATTAAAGGAGACCAGTGGATGTAGTCTACATTGACCTTAGCAAGGCCTTTGACACTGTCTCCCGTGGCGTTTTAGCGAGCTCAGGAAGTGTGGGATGGAAGAGCAGAGAGTGAGGTGGATTAGGAACTGATTACAAGACAGAATTCAGAGAGTGGTGATCAATGGTCCTAGGCCCAGCTGGAAAGCTGTAACTAGTAGAGTACCCCAGGGATCAGTGCTGGGTCTGGTGCTGTTCAATGATGTTAATGAGGAGACAGAGTCTGCTCAGCAAGTTTCATAGAATCATAGAATGGTTTAGATTGGAAGGGACCTCAAAGATCATCCAGTTCCA
>VWZI01004852.1:522867-541731 GCA_013396835.1 Psilopogon haemacephalus
TTTTCTTGTAGGTTCCTCTACCACTTGGAGGACAAAGTTGTCATCGATGCATTCCAGGAACCACTTAGATTGCTGGTGCTCTGCTGTGTTGTCCTTCCAACACATGTCAGGGTGGTTGAAGTTCCCCATGAATACCAGGGCCTGTGAGCATGAAGCTTCTCCTATTTGTTTGTAAAGGGCCTCATCTTCGCCTTCCTGATCAAGAGGTCTGTAGCAGACTCCTACTATGATGACCCCTTCCTGTGCCTTCCCTTTACCTTTTACCTATATACTCTCTGTTTTGGTGTTGGACATCCCCACGTTATGCTCCATGGATTCCAGTTTATTACTGATGTAGAGGGCTACACCCCATCCCCTTCTCCCCTGCCTGTCCCTCCTGAAGAGTCTATACCCATCTATCCCTGCACTCCAATCATGAGATCCATCCCACCATGTCTCAGTGATGCCAATGACATCATAACCCTGTAGACTTGCACATATTTTTAATTCCTCCTGTTTGTTCCCCATGCTCCTTGTGTTAGTGCATAGACATTTCAGCTGTGCCTCTATTGGTGCTGACTTACTCACTAATTTTCTTTTATCCTTTTCTTTGAGCACACTTTTCTCAGTTTATACTGGGACCTGTCCATGCTCAGACACCTCTGTAGCTATCAGCCTATCTCTACCCCTCATGTCATCAATACCACATGCATTACCACTTGATGTTTCCTTGTTGGCAGCTACTACCTGAAGTGGATCTGGCTCATCTCTGCAGAACTTTGACTGCATTATTCTGTCCCCAGGATGCTTCTGAGTAGCAAGTTGAGAGCCCTTACTAATCCCCCATTGCTCCCACATTGATCTGTCTTCCCACACCTTGCCACACAGAAGCCTGATGACTTTGTCCCCCTCCCCCTTCACATCCCATTTAAAGCTCTGTCAACTAGCCCTGCTATCTCCTCTGCAAAGACCCTCTTCCCCCTTCAAGAGAGGTGTCTCCTGTTTAGTGCTGGCAACCCTGGTGCTGTATAGGTCATACCCTTATTTAAAAAATTAAAAAGAAATTATGGTGGTGACACCATCCACAGAGCCACATATTAAAAGACTGCATTCGGCTGCTTATTCCAGTGTCTCTGCCATCTATTGGAATAACAGATGAAAAGATGATTTGTGCCCCTGAGTCTTGTACCACTCATCCCAAGGCCCTGAAGTTTTGTTTTTGGTTTGGTTTTTTTTCTGGGAACACTAGTCATTATTTCCTCTCCTCCTACATGGAAGAGCAATAATGGGTAGTAGTCCACAGAGTGGACTAGGTTAAAAATTTTCCTAACAACATCTCTAACCCAGGCTCCAGGTAGGCAGCACCTCCCTATGAGAGGTGTCTGCCTGACATATCGGTTCCTCTGTTCCTCTCAGAAGCAAATCCCCTACAACTGTCACTTGCCTTTTTTTTCTTTGCTTCACTAGTCTTAATTCTTGGGGGAGGCTGACACACCCTGGGCAACCGAGCACACTGTCTCCCCCCTCCATCCTGCTCTGCCTGATCTTCAGTTTCTAGTGCCCTAGTGACTTCATTCAGTTCAACATAAAGCTCACTTCTCACAGAATCACAGAATGATAGGGGTTGGAATGGAGCTCTGGAGATCTAGACCAACCACCTTGCCAGAACAGGTTCATGTAGAGCAGGTTGTACAGGATGGCATCCAGGCAAGATTTGAATGATGCTGGAGACTCCAGCATGTCTCCGGGCAGTCTGTTACAGTGCTCCACCACTCTCAACGTAAAGAAGCTTCTCCTCATATTTAGATGGAACTTTGTGTGTTGAAGTTTGTACACATTAACTCTTGTCCTGTCAGTGTGCACCACTGAAAAGACTGCCCCCATCCTCCTGATAATTCCCTCTCAGTCTTCTCTTCTCCAGACTAAAAAGTCCCAAGCCCTTCAGCCTTTCTTCATACGATGGATGTTCCAGTCCCCTAATCATCTTTGTAGTCCTTTGCTGTATCTTCTCAGGCAGTTCCCTGTCCTTGAACTGGGGAACTCAGAATTGGATATAGTAGCCTAGATGGGGCCACACCAGGTCAGAGTTAGAGGAGAAGGACAACCTTCGTTGACCTGCTGACACGCACTTCTCAATGCATCCCAGGATACCATTGGCTTTCTTGGCCACAAGGGCACGTTGCTGGCTCATGGTAATCTTGTTGCCCACCAGGACTTCCAGGTATTTTCCCACTGAGCAGCTTTGCAGCAGGTCAGCCTCCAACCTGTACTAATGCATGGGATTATTCATCCATATATTTGTCCTTGTTGAACTTCATAATGTTACTCTCTGTCTGCATCACACTGTATGGCAGCACAGCTTTCTGGTGTGTCAGACACCCCTCCCATTTTTGTGTCATCAGCAAATTTGCTGAGGATACACTCTATCCCTTCATCCAGGTCTTTGATGAATATACTGAACAGGACTGGACTCAGTACTGACCCTTGAGGGACATCATTTGTCAGAGACCTCTAACTAGACTGTGCCACTGACCGCAACCCTCTGAGCTCTATCCTTCAGTCAGTTTTCAATCCACCTCACTGTCTACTCCTCCATCCCACACTTCCTAAGCCTGCCTGTGAGAATGATGTGGGAGACAGTGTTGGCAGCCTTGCTGATGGCAAGGTAGACAACTTGCATTGCCCACTGTCCACTGCTCACTCATCTGACAGCACTTTTTAATCTTCATGCAATGAATGCGAAACTGGCCTTTTTTTAGTGGTATGACTTTATTATACAAATGCCTTTGAAAAAGCATTTATGACTTGAAAATACTTTTATTAAGCATTGTCATACTAAATATAGTAAAGTAGTATAAACATCATAGCATTATTAATTTCTTCTAAACACACAATGTTAAAAAGCAACCTTTCAAGAGATGATAACATAAAATTTTGTAGAAAGAAAATGTGGGAGACTTAATAATTATTTTTAAATCTAAAGTAGAAAGCCCAAGAAGGGCAACACATGTTGTTCTGGTTACTTTGCATCACAAGACACATTTACAGTGACATTCCAAAGCTTTTGACAGCACTATGCTTTGAATTGAAATAGCTTTTGAAGAAAAGATAACATTTTGTAGGAGAAGATGTAAGCTTCTTATGAAGCCAGTCATTTGTCAGGACATTAAATTTTATTTCCTGGTTTTAACTCTATGTTATTTGTTGGAGGTTAACAACCAAGCCACGTGGCAGACTCTGACTCCAGTGAGTCCTATCATAATAAATAGTAATTGCCCCTTTGCTTCATCTGAAGCATTTAAAATCCTGAATTTTATCTCAAGCAAGATGACAGAATGAAGACCTGTTCAGCATTAGACTGGGCTCATGGAGAGAAGCTGCAGGATCACTCATTCAGCTGGGGCAAGTGCCTTTGTGGAGTCCTCAGCCCTTCTTGGCTCTGAGCCATGAACCAGCCACTCTGGGGAGAGCACATCCTCCTGCAGCACTGCTGGAGGGGCAAGCATTTGTGGAGATGGTGGAGAAGGTTACTCAATTTACATTGAGGTCTTCTGGAGATAGAGATCAGTACAGTGCATAAATACCAAAAAAATCCTCTCAAAGTAGTATTTTTACTAAAAAGCTTCCATACAATGTGAGCTCATGTAATTTAATATGCCCTTTAAAAGAAAATTCTTCCCTGCATTTATATCTAGCTGCTTATTTCTAAAGTTACTCTATGTTTTTCTATGTCTATTACCATCTCCTCTCCATGAGGTATGATTTCATATGTAAAAATCTCCAAAAGGCAAAGCTGTTAAAAGCCAAATCTGTTAAAAGGCAGCAACACAAGCTAAAGGCAAGCTCAAGGTTGATACTGAATTTGTATGACATAAATGGCACTACCATGCATTGAGCAGTGCCCAATGCAGCAGAATCATCCTGCATCCCCCTAGCTAAGCCTCTATCAACCGTGCTATAAGCATGCCTAAGAACACACAGGCTTGCAGCCCATCAGCAGATCTTCCACCACCCACACTCTCTTCTCCTGGGATCAGAGCCGGGAGGTTTGAAAATTGCAACAATTTCCTTGAGAACAGCTCCCGCCTGCAAGCTTCTCTTCCAGGGGCAGTAGTTTACCATTTGTTATTTTACTTTCTACCACCAGATTTCAGTCTAACCCAAGTAACTGTCCAAGCAACTGTGCTAGCTTTGTGATGTCTCTGAACAATGTAGTCCTTATTTCTGTGATTAAGCTAAAAGAAACCTTGCTTCTTATATGTAGGGACCATCTGTGTTGGGTTTCTTGTGGTGGTAATGTCTTCTTTTTCTTTTTTTTCTTTTTTTTTTTAATAACTTGACTTTTGTTTTGCTTTTGAAGTGGATGCCTGTTAGTCTGAACTAATTCAAAAGCAAGAATTTTCTAAGGCAGCCATGTGGTTCTCCTCCCCACCATGATTTCTGCCTTCTTTCACCCCTTGGGATGCGACATTGCCCAGTTTAGCAGGAACACAGAGTTCCCAGAACCATCCACCAGAGGTTTGGCATGAAGACAAGAACATGAGCAGCCTGAAGATTTCAACCACATCCTTTCAGGCCTGCAGCTAGGACTAAACACTTGCATGAATTATGTGTGCGAATGTGACTAGAAAAACACAGGAAATACTCCAGCAAGCATATGGATCTGAAAAGGCATTCATTTTCCTGTGAGCTGCACAGGCCAGAAGGATGTTGTTTAAAAAGCTCTCATTTGGTGTAGCTGCTCGTTTTTCCTGAAATGGTGGGAGGATTTTTCAGATTTACCAATGCTTACCCAGCCGTGTTACTCCATGGGTCTTTTATAGCCAGAGGAGACTGTCAGAAGGCTCTTAGCAATCTACAGAGTAACTAATTTTAAGAATACATTTAAAGGAATTTTAGGATCTAATGATCACCCAGAAGCAACACTCCAAATGTTTGCTGTGATCCTCCCATCTTCGCTGTTACTGCATATGTTGCACACACAACAACAAGTATTTGTAAACATGTGTCTGGTAAAGCCTGGCAATGGGGCAGGTTCCTGGGATACACCCTGCAGTGGCATCCTTCCAGGTAACAGGGACATAGGACACAGCAAATGTAACTGAAGAGCAGCTGGTAGGAAATCCATGCACATGTACACAGCTTAGCTGAGACCATATCCCGTCTGAGACATTAGACTCTAGAAAAACGAGTTCAGCTAAACGGATGGAGAGCAATGGAACGGGAGGCAGTGAAGTAGTGCTGCAGAGAGAGACTGCTGAATGGTTATGGGCAGCACACCGAGTGTTTGCCTGTGTCTCAGAATACCAGTAACCATAGGCTAGCCAGCCCCTCCAAAGGCAAAGGGAGGCTGCAGGTTTTTCCTTTACTTTGAGGAATGAGGAGCAAGTGTGTAAATTCTCCTTTCAATCTTCTTGCATTTTCCAAGGAAACGGAGTTATTAAAGGAATGTTCGGGGGGATTTTTGGCACACAAGCTCCCTCTGGTGACCTGCAGCTGTAGTTCCCTGCCACTGGGTCTGATGAGTGACTGAAGGGCGAGAACGGTTGTAAGAGCTGTATTAAAGTCCGATTGCAGTTCATTATTTCCAGCTAAAATCTGTAAGGTTATTACAACATTTCACCTGCACGCCAGTGGTTTTCCCCAAGTCCCTGGAGTGGTTTTAGCCTGACGTTTTCTCTTGGCAAGATCAAAAGTAAGAAGTGTTAAAACTAATTTTTTACAGAATCTGTGACTCCAATATGAGTGTGTCCAAGCCTTTAGAGAAAAGTCTAGCTTTGTTGTTTGTTTGTATTTTCCACAATGAAACAGAGTAAACGGTATTCTTGCTTGTGCTTTCCAGAAAACTTGAGAACAATACTAATTTTCAAGCTGTGACTGTTAATGAGAATGCCAGATAGCATGCTTCCATGGTGTAGTTACATTATCGTACTGGATGCTGGCTCTGGGGTATTTTCATGCCTTAGGCAAAGCAGAAGATGTAGATTTCTTGCAAGCTCAAGTTACTCACACAATAAAGAGCCACTGAAGATTTTGCCCCTGATGTTTTGCTGCCCATGGCAACTGCAAAGTGAGACTGGTTGTATCCACTGTAATGCAAATTGTTTGCAGTAAGTGCATGTTTTGCTGAATAACTGATTTTTTAACATTGGAGTTTAATTTTCCAGCAATCAAAAAACCCTTCAATGGAAGAATTTGGTGGGGTTTTGTTGCCAGCAAGCTGAATGAGTTAAAATGAAGACAATTCAAATTTAAAATATTACTAAAGATGTGAAAAAAAAGTTTTCACTTTTTTCCATGTTCTCTTTTCTCCTCTTCCAAAAAATCAATGCAGAGACATTGTTGCAGACTATTTCTGATATCTAAGCTAGGACTAGCAGAGGTACCTACTTCCTTCCCTTCCTCCTGGCTGCAGCAGCAGGACTTAATGGGTAACTAACTTTTAAGAGTTAAAGGCATCAGTCTGCATCTGGGTGGACATTCCAGCAGGAGCCTCAACTGGCTGGTAAACAGCACTTGCTTGCTTGCCTCTGCTTGCTGCTGTTCATGACTGGTTTGTCTGTTGAGGTACCAAAATCTGGGGTCTCTGTTTGGAGGTTGCCATGTGCTGCAGGGCCTCATGGTGTTTATTCTCCATCTTTGATACTGAATCTCAGGCTCCACAAGTGACTACACCAACTTAAGAGTAGCTATGCTACCCCTGCTTCTTCAGAGCAGCCTGGTGTGTCTGAGATTTTAGTGCATGCAAATATTTGCAGAGTGTCAGACTTGATTATAGAATCACACAGAAATGATGAGAGATCACACAGAGTGTATTAGGCTGAAGAGCCATAGTTGGGAATAGGCTCAAGACCAATGCTTCTGAGTATATTTAAAACCCACAAACCTGTTATGTGAGAGAAAGACACCTGACATGCTTTTCTTGGCCTAGGAGTGTACTTTTTTTTTTAGAATAAGGTGGACAGTCAAGATGCAACATTTTTGGCGGTGTAAGGTACCACAGCTACATCTGTGCAACAGCTTGCTTCCCTCCCAAGGCCAGCTGGCTCCACGCAGCTCACATCCACGCTGCAGATCTTTTTGTCCTACTAAACCGGGGGGGGTCATGCAAAATACCCGGTGGAAATGATCTCTAGCTGGTGTCTAAACTAAGATAGGAATTTTCTGGGTGAGGGCTAGTTGGCATAGACAAAACTGGGGACCTGGCTAATGGCTGGTGTCTGGCCAGTGCCTACAGGTGCCCTCTTTAATGCTTTTGTGGGGTTTTTTTTTGTTTGTTTGGTTGGTTTTTGTGGGTTTGTTTTTTTTTTTTTGCTACAAGCCATAGGTTCTCAGGGGCCACCACATATTTAAGAGTTAGGTGCATGGATTCTTTAGAAAATTAGGGAGATCCATCTGCCATCCACACTATCTCTTCTACACAGTTACTTTCCAGATTAGAGATGTAATTTTATGTATAAATACAGTTATGTCTTATGAAAGAGTAATGATAGGCACAATTCCCTTGGCTACAATTCTCTGTGCTAGAAAATGAGGAGTTTGTGATTCAATAGCTGTTCTGCTTACCATCTATGAAATGTAAGCCTTTCATAACATGGTAATGATAACCACAATGAAAACCTCACCCTACAGCTGCCCATATCAAAACTGCACCTTTCAGGCCAATGGGTACATCTTACTTTCTGGCAGTACATTCTCTACATCTATAAGAGTGCTCTCTAAATGTCTGTTTTTCTGGGCTGTATTGCATCTTAGGAAAATGGCTCAGAATGAAAAATAAGCGTAGGCTGCAAGCCACAATTAAGTTAGCTCTTAACATGATAAAAAAACTCTTCAGCATCAGGAGATGTTGATGAAACCAGTGCTCCTAGACACTTCAGATGATCCATGCTTTAGTTTGCATGATGGGCCCGCAGTAGCAGGAGAGCGGAACTGATTGAAGCCATCCTAAATTTCAATCTTTTGAAATAGTTTCCAGCTGCTTGAGATGATCTCAGCAACTCACAGACACTTACATGGTGAAAACTGAAAAGGCACATTCTTTCTGACAGGTTTCTGCTTGGATGTAATGACCACAGATACAGTATCTGTAATATGAAGGAAGTGGTAATTGCCTGCTAGTCTTATGCCACCTATGAAGCAACTATGATAGGAATGACTTCATGTGAACTCTGACCTGTTGATCACTCGTTTGATTGTGACAATATTTTTGTAATTTTGAAGGTGCTTATAAAATACTTAAAAGAAGAGCTCATTCCATTGCTTACATTATTACTGAGGTCGTGTTATGCTGATGCCAAAATCCTACCATCTGCCTTTGTCACTGTATGAAGTGCCACGATAAAGATTACAACACAGTCGGGAGCAAATTAACAGAGATATTTATAGACTTCTTAAAGAAAGAAACAAGCAAACAAACAAAACAGGATTAATTGAAATGGAAAGCTGCACAGCACATGTAAATATGGCAGAAAAACAACACCTCAGATTTTTGTCTGACCTGCTCCCATCTTTATCGTAAAAGCACAACACATCAGAAAGTTTTCATCTGCACCCTAAAAATAATTGGGCTGCATGGAATATTCAGCAAGAGATTTACATCTGCCCCACATCACAGAAAGAAATAAGAACCACAAAAGGAATAACAAAAATAGAAAATATGGATCCAGAATATAAACTGAACAGAATACTGTAGGTAGGATGCCAGGTCTGGGGGTGAAACAGAAGAACCTGTGAATTGGCAAAAGGCTGCCCAGTCTTTAAAGGCAGGATTTCTTTCATCCCACCATGTACTCTGGCTTCTGCTTCTCAGCTTCCCTTTGTCTGTCAAGGATTCTTTCCCCTAAGGATGTTCCAGTAAGTTTTTTCTCATCTGTTTAGGTTTCCTAGGCTCAGAAAAACTTGCACATCAACCATAGTATAAAAAAGTAGAGCCATGGTGCAGTTTTCCAGGAAAAAAAAAAACAGCTGGCTAATGTTGTCCATTTAAGTGGAAGTCAGATTAGAATACCTGAAGAGAACTGAAATACAGCTGCTCAGAAATGGCTCATGAAGCCGTGGAGACAAAAATCATCCATAAATAATTTTCAGTAAGGTTTTGAATGCAAAAAAAAAATATAATTACATTTGTGTTTTGGACTGTTATGAATTATGCAAAATTAATAATCTATATTAATTTTAATCTCCAGGTGGAGATTGTTAAGAACTATGAAATTTGTTTATTAACACTAAATCTCACCAGAAAACTTATTTACAATGTTTGAAACACACAGTTTGGATACTTACACACACAGGGAATAGGCAAAACTAGAACACTTTAAGAAATAAGTAGAAAATGCAAACATTAAAACTGGAAAGAGGTTCTTAGTTTCAAATATACCTCTTGCCCACCAGGGGACTTGAGAGGCTCCTTTCTGCTACTAAGACAGAAAGGCACAATAGAGTCTAGTTACAGAATTTCTTAGCTAGAGACTTTGAATACTTACTCACAAAATAGTATCAGTACCCAAAACTTGAAGG
The DNA here is from genome assembly GCA_013396835.1 of Psilopogon haemacephalus. Lineage (NCBI taxonomy): Eukaryota > Metazoa > Chordata > Aves > Piciformes > Megalaimidae > Psilopogon > Psilopogon haemacephalus. The sequence goes on from VWZI01004852.1 coordinate 532,366, forward strand.
GAATTTTGTTGGTGTCTTGAAAGTCGTTGAAGGCAAAGTGGAGCATAATGTGGCAGGGCAAAGCAGGCAAAGCAAAAGTAAAAGCGAAAGCAGGCATGTGGCAGGGCCTGTTTATTGTTTTGCCTGAATGCAATGGCTCCTTTGGCCACACAAATCCACCAATCAGGATGGCACTTTGCCAAACCTAACCATATTAGGTGAAGTCAGGAGCTTGCTTTCCCTTATTTGGAAGGAACAAGTCCCAAGTGTTGGCCCCTGCGCTCTGCTTCCCCCCCACCCAGCAGTGGGAAAGGACCATGGGATCATGACAGGGCAAGCTAGGACATGTATCTTCCACAACATGGACTTACACAAAATGTAACAAACTAGGTAAACTTAAATCATAGAATTATAGAATGGTTTGTGCTGGAAGGGACCTTGGACCTTACAGATATCTAGTTCCAGTCCCCTTGCCATGGGTAGGGACACCTTCCACTAGACCAGATTGCTCAAGGCTCTGTCCATCCTGACCTTCAATACTTCCATTGAAATGGAAGTGTTCCCTGGGCAACCTGCTCTAGTGCCACATCATCCTCACTTTAAAGAATTTCTTCCTAATATCGAGTCTAAATCTACCCTCTTCAAGCTTCAGCCCATTCCGCCCCTTATCCTATTATTACAAGCCCTTGTAAAAAGTACCTCCCCAGCTTTCTTGAAGGCCCATGCTTGTAAGTATTGCTAATATTAAATGTTTTGGCGAGGGTTTGGGTTTTTTTTACCCTGTAAAAGAAATTGTGAAATATCAAGTTTTTTCTTACCACAAGCAAGCAAAAATTATAAGGCTCCATGACACAGAAAATATCCAGCTGTTGAATTCAGCTACTGCCGTTTTCATAAATGCTCTGTCCTAAATACATCTTTCAACCAAGTCAGGTATGACGTTACCTTGGGCTTGTTATAGATGGCCAAGTAAAGAAGCAAACCCTGGAGTCACAGGCAAGTGCATTCAGTATTAAAGTCCCTAAAGGTGGGCATCTGTGCTTAGCTACTATCCCAGGCTATGCAGAAATATCTCACAGGGACAGTTTTGGACAGCAATGTGCTTCTGATTGTTATTAGAAAATACAAAGTCTTGGAGAACTGTGCTGTAGTAAGAGCAATGGCAAGGAGAGCAGGTCAAAGTTTTTCTATTATGAACCAGGGAAGGAAAAAAAATTAAAAGATAAAATGTTCTGAGTTGTCACTATTGTTAGGAACAGATTAGAGGAAATTAAACTGGCATCAGACTCAATTCTCTTTCACACATATAATCAGCATTTAATATAGTAACAGTGAGAACAGAACTCTCTTCTCTCTCTCGCTTTTGCTTTATTTTATCTTCAGCAAAAAAAGAACCGTAGCTATGAACAAAACTTTTGTTCCTAGGGACAAAAGGAGGATCACCTTTGTAAATGCTCATTGATCTTAAGGCTAGGAAAGGACCTTTCATTTTATATAACTGAAACTCTGATATAAAGCACACACTTCAACATAATTCTATACTTGATCCTTAATTTATCTCAAATTATGACATATAATTTAGAATGCAGGGAACTTCTTAGGAAAGTTAAGATTTATCCAATTATCTCTTACCTTTCCCTTCACTTACTTACAGCAAGTAGGATGATAACATTATTTTGTTTTGTACGTAGTGGTCTGTGTTACTAATATTTGGTTTTTTCCTACCTCTAAACAAATTTATAGGCTGCTGATGAAACGCTGTGCATTGTCTACTAATGTTTCGAGCATCAGCTATCCCAGCTCTTGGCTGATGTGATTTTCTACCTGTAAAACCTGCTTTTTCCCTTCTGCCTTATTTTAAGGAAGTTATCCTACATAGTGTCCCAAACTGGAAAAATAAATTAGCCTGGAGCCGTATGTGGTGAATTATAAGAATTACAGCAGCTGTCTGGGAAAATCTAAGATCTTTTCATTTAAAGAAGCCATGCTTTAAAAGTGCCGTTCATAAACTTTTAAGACCAGTGAGTTCTAATACATATTTTCTGCCAGTAGCAGAGTTATTTGCTTGATATTATGGAGCAGCTGGTTCAGGTTTGAAAATGTGCCTCTTTGTTTTATGGAATTACTGTAATCCTTTGGCATGAAGAAACATTTCTGCCAGTTCTCTGATTTTGACCTACTCCTAGACAGATAGGCAAGAGTGATACTAGTGTTAAAAGTGAGAGTTTAGCAATTCCAACAAATACACACATTGCTCAGTAAAACTTCCAAAAAGCCACTTTCTGAGGGGATCTAATCATCTAATGACCTTTCCAGAACCTGTCAAAACACAGCACCTTTGAAGATTTGCCTGTACTGGTTAAACAGCAGCTCTAAGTCTGTCTCTGAACTATGAAAAGCTGAGAAGATTAAAAAAAAATTAAAAATAAAACAGCTGAAAAACTTTCATCCTTTCCTTGTTGCAGCCTCTGCTCATCCAAGCCAACACAGGGAACCATGCAGTAGGAGAACCTTGCAGTAATTTCTGGCTTCATTACCGATGTGGAAGTAATCTCTGTGTGTTTTTCTACCCAACATATTGTTGAGGTATTTGGCAAAGAGGCATCCTCCACATATCAGGCTAAGAAATACTTTTTGTCTTTCTAAAGAATAATCAGCACTGAGCTGAGATTCATAGAATCATAGAATCAGTCAGGGTTGGAAGCGACCACAAGGACCATCCAGTTCCAACACCCCTTGCCATGGGCAGGGACACCCTACCATAGATCAGAGGATAGGACAGAGCCTCATCCAGCCTGGCCTTAAACACCTCCAGGGATGTGGCCCCAACCACCTCCCTGGGCAACCCGTTCCAGGGTCTCACCACTCTCATGCTGAAGGACTTCCTCCTCACATCCAATCTGAATCTCCCCACCTCCAGCTTTGCTCTATTTCTGCCACTACCTGATAGCCTAAAAAGTCCCTGCCCAGCTTTTCTGTAGGTCCATTTCAGACACTGGAAGGCCACAATAAGGTCACCTCGGAGCCTTCTCTTCTCCAAACTGAACAGCCCCAACTCTTTCAGTCTGTCATCATAGGAGAAGTGCTCCAGTCCTCTGATCATCCTCTTGGCCCTTCTCTGGACACACTCCAGCATGTCCACATCCCTCTTGTAATAGGGGCTCCAGAACTGGGTGCAGTACTCCAGGGGGGGTCTCACCAGGGTGGAGTAGAGGGGGAGAATCACCTCCCTTCACCTGCTGGCCATACTTCTCCTGGTGCAGCCCAGGATCTGGTTGGCTTTCTGGGCTGCAAGTGCACACTGCTGGCTCATGTTGAGCTCCTCATCAACCAGCACTCCCAAGTCCTCTCTTCAGAGCTCCTCTCCAGCCAGCCACTGCTCAGCCTGTATTTGTGCTCGGGATTGCCTCCACCCAGATGCAGGACCTTGCACTTGGCCTTGTGGAACCTCCTGAGCTTGGCTTGTGCCCACCTCTCCAGCCTGTCCAGGTCCCTCTGGATGCCATCCCTGCCCTCCAGCCTGTCTGCTGCACCACACAGCTTGGTGTCATCAGCAAACTTGCTGAGGTTGCACTCATTGCCTTTGTCCATGTTGCTCACAAAGATGTTAAACAAGACTGGTCCCAGGACTGATCCCTGAGGGACTCCACTTGTCACTGACCTCCACTTGGACATGGACCCATTGACAGCCACTCTTTGGGTGTGGTAATCAAGCCAGTTCTTTATCCATCTGGTGGCCCACCCATCAAACCCACGTTTCACCAGCTTGGAGACCAGAGTGTGTCAAAGGCTATGCTCAGGCCCAGGTAAATGACATTGTTACAGACTGAAGCACTCCCTTAGCTGTCTGCAGGGTCTTCTGCTCTTCATTTGAACTTGGAAGACTGGCTAACTTATGCAGTCTGAGGGATAGCAAGAGGAGGAAGGAAACAGCAAAATGAGAAGTTTATGTACTAGCAGAGGTTGCCCTTGGCAACAAAAGCCTCTCTGTTTACCCTTTCTGTTACTACATGTGGGAAATGCAGTCACTTCAGCCACTGTGAAACTGACCTCTGTCTTCAGTGCGTGTTCTGGCCGGCCTGTGGAGGACCAACAAAAGCCTTTCTATGCTGAAGCATCTTCATGCTACTCTTACAGAGCCAGTGCTTCTTCAAGCAGTTTCTGAGCGAGAAAAACAAAGCGGAAAGTACTATGTGGTAGAACAAACTGGAAAGCAGCCAGGCATTTTCGACATGAATTTTGCTGCTCTCATACAGTCTTCATTGTTACACTTTAACATTGAGACTTTTGACCAGAAGAAAGTGGCGTGAGCCCCAAAATTTGTCATTTGAAAGACTCACTATGAGAACTGCATCTGCTATGGTTGGAGGTAAGAGAAGAGCTAGCAGAAACCAGCAGTTTGAAATTCAGAGAATTACTCAGACCTTGTTGCTTGGTTTCTGATTGATCATTCACAAACATCTGTGAGGCCATGGTGACCTGCTGTATATGCTGATGATCTGATTTGTTCCAGAACAGATATATAGCCTCCATAAATTCATCATATTTTCCAATGGTTCAGATCACTTTTTTTTTTTTATTTAGACATCAGCACTTGTGAAAGAGGTGCACATTAGATTTTTTTTTTAAAGGAAAAGCAGATGCAATTGCAATTTTTATCTTGTGATCATAAAAAATGTCTTGTCTTCAATCTGAGCTTAGTTATAAAATAATGTAGCACACAAGGGATTTTTTTTTTTCCTGATTTGTCACTTGCTAAAATGTCAGCATACTTCAAACAGCCACATTGGTCCTTCAGATTATTTTTATTCTAAACATTGAAGGCCCATCATGTCTGCTGGCTTTTGAAAACTCTGTCAGCTGTAAAGGACAGAGTGACCGCATAACTTTGGTTTTTCTTGGATAATCTAAACAGGAGTTTGACAATACACAGTGTGCTAATTTTCTGTATCACCTACACCTCAAACTTTAAAGCCATACACATTAATTTATAATGGTTCACATGCATTTTTTTTTTAGTAAATATACAGTAACTGTTTCAAATAATTTCTTCCTTATAATTGTAAATTGCAATCAATTATAAAAGCTAACTAAAAAAAAAAAAAAACAACAAAAAACAAACCACTAAGTCTTAATAACTTCTGGAGAAGTGGGACTAAGTCTTGTGTAATATTGAATAACTTGGTTGTGTTTAGATTCATTTACCACAGAGAAAGAGCATGCATTTGCATGTTGGTTATCAAGCTTCAAGTATTTGGTTTTACCTTACTTTGAAACCTTGGTTAAGAGAAGATTGCAGGCACAAGTAGCCTTTGAGAGAGTTCCACGGAGCAGCATTTTTCAGTCTTTCTCTACAAAGAATAGCCTAACTTCCAAAAGCTGTATTAAGCAGACTGTTCACAGTTGTCTCTGTCATATTTTTTCTGTTTACTCACACACAGAGGAGAAATCAAGGTCTGTGTATTTTACTGTTGTCACAGATTACTTTTTTAATGTTATTTGGAACACTGATGGCTCAGGAACCACTTAAGAGAGTGACTGCCTTGAGACATACCAAGATTTCCACCCTGACCAAGGCTTGTGCAAGGTCTTGAAAGCAAGACCAGATATCCCTTGCCACAGGTCATCTGGCATAATTCATGAGCATCAGTAGAAGAACTAATTCTGCCATGTTGGCATATTGAAGCCATTCTTGTATGAGAATGAAAACACACAAGGAAAAGTAAGTAAAACACATTTTCTGCTTGCATGCAAATATCAGTCATGATACAAACTTTTAATTTTGTGATGGCTTTTCCCCCCTCTCCCCCACCCCAAATTCACCAGACTATACTCAGTTGGGTGTAAGTTAAGGATGCTGTATTTACAGCTTAGCACAATTGACAAACATANCCTGAAACAGTCAGACTGCCAGGAAGCTCCCCGCCCAAACCTCCTCCCATGCTCCCTCTCTTTCCCTCCCCTTAGAAACAACCAGATCAACCCCAGTATATCTCACGTGATAAATCTGGAGAGATCTAAGGTGAGATGGCAAAAAAATACAACAAGCAGGTTAGAGGAAAAAGGTTAGACAGGATTAAAGAGTTAAGGCAACCACACAGACTGCCAGAGAGAAGTTGAAGCAAGCGAGAACTAACAGAGAAGTGTGTGAGAAGTGAGTGTCTTATCTGTATTTTGACTAGTTGTGTTTCTCAGCAGAAGAATGAGTGATATAGGTCACTCTTTTCTCCTCACAGCCAAGGATTTAATTTCTTTCAGTAAACTATTCCAATTAGCCTCAAACCAGCACAAATTTGTCTTCAGTAATCCTCCACTGATGACTCTATACCACAATGCTTGTCACATTATATTGAATTTAGCATGGCACCCAGGAACCCACATGAAGGATTCCAAATACATTACATTAAACCTTTTTCAAATATTCAACAGAAGCTTGCACCAACAAACTCCCAGCTAGGTTTTAGCAGACACACTGAGGAATGGATACAGAGTGCTACGGTGGAATGCATCTGTCTTTATCTCAGCATGATAGCAACTGAGGTGTTCTCAGGTTGTTTCTCAGATTCCACAACTGGGAATTTTGAGGAGAATTTGGAAGTGGTGATCTAGAGAAGAGTGGAAATCAGAAATGTATAAGACTGCTGACACCAAACAGGAGACACCTCTCTCAAAGCGGGAAGAGGGTCTTTCCAGAGGAGATAGCAGGGCTAGTTGACAGGGCTTTAAATGGGATGTGAAGGGGGAGGGGGACAAAATAATCAGACCTCCATGTGGCAAAGTATGGGAGGACAAATCAGTGTGGGAGCAATGGGGGATTAGTAAGGGCTCTCAGCCTGCTGCCCAGAAGCATCCTGGGGACAGAACAAAATAATGCAGTCAAAGTTCTGCAGAGATGAGCCAGATCCACTTCAGGTAGTAGCTGCCAACAAGGAAACATCAAGTGGTAATCCATGTGGTAGTGAGGACATAAGGGGTAGAGGTAGGCTGATAGCTACAGAGGTGTCAGTGTGGACAGGTCCAAGTACAGACTGAGAAAAGCATGGCCAAAGAACATGATAAAGGAAAATCAGTGAATAAGTCAGCTCCAATAGAGGCACAACTGAAATGCCTCTACACTAACACAAAGGAGCATGGGGAACAAACAGGAGGAATTACAAATATGTGCAAGTCTACAGGGTTATGATGTCATTGGCATCACTGAGAGATAGTGGGATGGATCTCATGATTGGAGTGCAGGGATAGATGGGTATAGACTCTTCAGGAGGGACAGGCAGGGGAGGAGGGGGTGCAGCCCTCTACATCAGTAATAAACTGGAATCCATGGAGCATAACGTGGGGATGTCCAACACCAAAACAGAGAGTATATGGGTAAAAGATAAAGGGAAGGCACAGGAAGGGGTCATCATAGTAGGAGTCTGCTACAGACCTCTTGATCAGGAAGGCGAAGATGAGGCCCTTTACAAACAAATAGGAGAAGCTTCATGCTCACAGGCCCTGGTATTCATGGGAGGCTTCAACCACCCTGACATCTGTTGGAAGGACAACACAGCAGAGCACCAGCAATCTAAGTGGTTCCTGGAATGCATCGATGACAACTTTGTCCTCCAAGTGGTAGAGGAACCTACAAGAAAAGGTGCTATGCTGGACCTAGTCCTCACCAACAACGAAGGGCTAGTGAGTGAAGCAGAAGGGTAGCCTTGGATGCAGTGACCATGAAATGGTAGAGTTTAAGATCCTCAAGGCACTAATGAGGGTGCACATCAAAGTCACTGCTCTGGACTTCAGAAGAGCAGACTTCAATCTCTTCAGGGACCTTCTTGGCAGAGTGCCATGGGAAAATACTCTGGAAGGAAGGAGGCCCAGGAAAGCTGGACATTGCTCAAGGATCACCTCCTCCAAGCCCATGAGCAATGCATCCCAAAAGAAAGGAAGGCAGGCAAGAATGCAAGGAGGCCTGAATGGATGACTGTTGAGCTCCTGGACAAGCTTAGATGCAAGAAGAAAACCTACAGAGAGTGGAAGCAAGGACAGGTAACCTGGAACAAATACAGAGAAATTGTTTGTGCAAGCAGAGATCAGGTTAGGAAAGCTAAAGCACAGCTGGAGTTGAATCTGACTAGGGACACTAAGGGGAACAAGAAGAATTAGTGAGAAAAGGAGGACTAGGGAGAATGTGGGAACCTTTCAGAAGGAAAATGGAGAGCTGGTGACAAAGGATAAGGTAAAGGCTGGGGTGCTCAATGATTGCTTTGCTTCAGTCTTCAGGAGCAAGTCCTCCAGCCTCAATGTCCAAATTCCAGAGGACAAAAGTAAGGACTGGGGGAGAGAAGATCTGGCACTGTAATTGATCGTTTTCATGAGCACCTAAGGAATCTGAATGTGCACGAGTCCATGGGGCCTGATGAGATCCACCCATGGGTCCTGAGGGAACTGGCAGATGAAGTTGCCAAACCAGTGTCCATTGTATTTGAAAGGTCATGGCAGACTGGTGAAGTTCCTCCTGACTGGAAAAGGGCAAACATAACACCTATCTTCAAGAAGGGAAAAGAGGATGACCCCAGGAACTACAGACCAGTCAGCCTCACCTCTGTGCCTGATAAGATCATGGAGCAGATCCTCCTGAAGGCTTTGCTAAGGCAAATGGAAAACAAAGCAGAGGGAGGTGATTGGTGATAACCAGCATGGCTTCACCAAGGGCAAATCATGTCTGATGAAGTCACAGCAGCAATGGACAAGGGAAGGGCAACTGATGTCATCTACCTGGATCTGTCCCACATGACATCCTGGTCAACAATCTGGAGAAACACAGACTTGATGGGTGGACAACTCGCTGGATAAGGAATTGGCTGGATGGTCCCATGCAGAGAGTGGTGATCGACAGCACAATGTCCACCTGGAGACCAGTGGCAAGTGGCATCCCTCAGGGGTCAGTGCTGGGACCAGTGCTGTTTAACATCTTTGTCAGTGACATGGACAGAGGAATCGAGTGCACCCTCAGCAAGTTTGCAGATGACACCAAGCTGTGTGGCACAGTTGACTTGCTGGAGGGCAGGGATGGCATCCAGAGGGACCTGGACAGGCTGGAGAGGTGGGCCCAGGCTAACCTCATGACATTCAACAAGGCCAAGTGTAAGGCCCTGCACCTGGGTTGGCATAATCCCAAGGCACAAATCCAGGCCTGGTGGCAAATGGCTGGAGAGCAGCCCTGAGGAAAAGGACCTGGGGGTCTGGGTAGATGAAAAGCTCAACATGAGCTGGCAGTGTGCATGTGCAGCTAAAACAGCAACCATGTCCTGGGCTGCATTATGAGAATTGTGGCCAGCAGGGCAAGGGAAGGGATTCTCCCCCTTTATTCTGCTCTTGTCAGACCCCACCTGGAGTACTGTG
>VWZI01004852.1:542386-581591 GCA_013396835.1 Psilopogon haemacephalus
GCACCAGGAGAAGTGTGGCCAGCAGGTGAAGGGAGGTGATTCTCCCCCTCTACTCCACCCTGGTGAGACCCCCCCTGGAGTACTGCACCCAGTTCTGGAGCCCCTATTACAAGAGGGATGTGGACATGCTGGAGTGTGTCCAGAGAAGGGCCAAGAGGATGATCAGAGGGCTGCAGCACTTCTCCTATGATGACAGACTGAAAGAGTTGGGGCTGTTCAGTTTGGAGAAGAGGAGGCTCCGAGGTGACCTTATTGTGGCCTTCCAGTGTCTGAAATGGACCTACAGAAAAGCTGGGCAGGGACTTTTTAGGCTATCAGGTAGTGGCAGAAATAGAGCAAAGCTGGAGGTGGGGAGATTCAGATTGGATGTGAGGAGGAAGTTCTTCAGCATGAGAGTGGTGAGACCCTGGAATGGGTTGCCCAGGGAGGTGGTGGGGGCCACATCCCTGGAGGTGTTTAAGGCCAGGCTGGATGAGGCTCTGTCCTATCCTCTGATCTATGGTAGGGTGTCCCTGCCCATGGCAAGGGAGGTTGGAACTAGATGATCCTTTTCGTCCCTTCCAACCCTGACTGATTCTATGATTCTATGTTCTATGGGTCTATGATTGATGGTGTTATCCATAGGAGATGAGCAAAGATTTTGGAAAGGACTGCAGATCAAAAGCTTCATTTTGACCACACTGAGATAATGTCTTACATTGCCACAAGCTTTACCAAAAATACACTCCGAAGTTTTAATTTGGACAGAAAGAACAAACTCTTTCCATCAGAGTTTTAGAGGTGCTTACTATTTCTGTATTTGAGAAGTGCAGTGTTGAAGATCAGGAGTAGTGTAAGAATAGAAGAATAAAATAGCCTTTGCCATCCTCAGAGACTGTCATAAGGGGAAAAGATCTGTCAATGGTTGGTAATGGGAGAAGCATTACAAACAACAGAAGAAGAACCAGGGCAAAGTGTCAGAGGCAAAGACATCAGCAAGTTGGAGAAGATGAAGATAGACATCACTGAGCATTTTTGCCAGAAAGCTTTCAAGCTGAGTCCAAGGGTAATGATCAGAGGAAGTGGAGGACATATTGACAGAGAAAACAAAACAAAACAAAACAAAACAAAACAAAAAAAACAAACCCACAAAAATAAGATAGAATCAGTGAACATAATTTTTGATCCAGTGAGTGGTAGAGGAAGAAGGGTTGGGTCATGCTGGGGAGGGTTAAGAATGGGGTTAATGCTTTCTTAAGAATTACTGAACTCCGACTTGTATGCAAGGAGAGGTTATCTAAACCACACAATTAAGAAAAAAATAGATTAAAGGTTTCAGGGACTGATTGTACAGATGAGGGAGACAGATAGCAGGTGATTTATGCAAAAAGGAAGCAGGAGAAATATCAAAACAGGCATTCAGGAAACTATAGCATTTTTCTCTTGTACAGAATACATACCCTGCTGTATTTCAGTTGTTTTGAACAAACAAACAACAATATATAGCAGTATTACTTTTTTTTTCCCAGTCCAGCAGCTGAAATTTTGACCAAGAAACTCAAAGTGCCTAAGACATGTTTTGACCACGAAACTCAAAGTGCCTAAGTGTATGCAGGAGTAAGCTTTAAGTTTTTCCATGGCTATTAATGACTCGTGTTTCTGACACCTCCACCAAATAGGTCGGAGGGAAGATAAGACATGTATTTCTTATATTCAAATTCAGTTGGCACTTCTTACATTTAAATAGTTGGCATGCACCTGAAATGAACATTTGTAGATGACTAAACCTGCTTTTTCTAAACTTCCATGAAGCTGAAAATGCTGAGAATGGAGGCTGGTTAAGCTGTATTCTGTTGAGATGATGCCTGTCACAGAGAGGAAAAACATTTAATAATTGCTCAGCTCCATGGAAGGAGGCTTCTGCCAGGCAGCTGCTCCTGTGGGCTCTGATGGTCCTCAGCTTCTGTTGGAGGTGGCAACAGCAAGAAGCATTTGGTTCTTTTCCCAGCAGGGAGCTCTCTGGTGCCGGGGACTGTGTGCTGTGCCCAGCTGAGCCATAGTGCAGTGCCTGTCAGATGGAGAGCCTTGGTGCTCTCCTGTCAACACTGACCGGCAGAAGGGAATAGGTTGCTTCACATGGAACACCCAATGCTTCTGGAAACATCAGGCAATTGGGGACCTCTTCTGGTTTCCCAGACCTTCAAAGGTAAGAAAAATGTCTTCACACTGACACCAGCTGTTCCCTCTGCACAATCACATGCAGCCCACCAGCTCCATGGACTTCTGTGGGTCAAGATTTCTCAAGAGGTCTTTGACTCAGCCTTTTACCTCTTTGTTGGACTTATCTGTGAGCACAAATTCCTGATAAAATTTCTCAGTACAGACCAAGGCAATGAAAGTACTTAGCACCTCAATCCTATCTATGTCTGAATCACTCATCTCACTCAGCTGCAGGTTCACAGTTTTCTCTTTTTTTTTTCTTTTACTGTGAAGGTAGGGGATGAGCCTCTTCCTGGAGCCCCTGACATCCTTTGCTAGTTTCAATCAAGTTGATACTGAGCTTTTCTAGCACCATCCTTCTCTTGTGGGCCTATATTTTTCTAATGTGTTCCTCATTTCTACATTGTCCTGACTTTCATCCACTGTATTCTGCAGTGTTTTCCACATTGGAGCTCAGTCATAGGATCCCTGTTGAAAGATAATCTTCTCATACAGCTGCTTGTTCTCTTGCGTCAGTAAGGGACAGGCCTGTGCTTGGAGAAGGTTGCCCTGAAGATTTGCTAGACCTGGGCTCTCTCACCTTCACAAATGCTTCCCACTGCATCCATCTTAGCCAAAGAGTTCTTCAGGACATTTGTTTTGGTTTCTTTTTGTTGTTTTTTGAAATAAAAAAAATTTCAGTTGGTGAAAGAAAAAAAAATTTAAATGAGGAAGGAGTTTCAGAGAATTCAAGACATATTTGACTAGTAAATTCAAAACTAAATGTTCCACAGAAAAAGAAAAGTTCTTTTTCCTATTAAGTGACATGAATATATTTTTGGTGTTGTGATATTAATTTTGGTGAGGAAGCCAGAACATATTTAATTTAGGACTGACATAAAGCAGACACCTGTAGTTGGCTGTTATCCACCCTGGTGATGGTGTGGGTTTTTTTGGGTTTTTATTTTTGGTGGTTTTTGGTTTTGTTTTGTTTTTTTTTTTTTGGCATGGTAATGTCAAAGTGATCTGAGTTCTGAAGCTCTGAAAGTCAGCCTTCTTTGTCTGTTGCTCAGCTTTACCTTTCAGTGCTTTCTGAAAACCTGGAAATGTGTTTTTGACAGAGAGAGAATCACCTCCAAATCATAAAACTAAATAACCCTTCAAACTTTAGGGAATTCAAATTGACAACCAGACTTCAGTCCTGACTATGGTAAATGTCAACACTGGTCCTTAGGCAGTGAAGCAGGCTGAAAGAAGAAGGATGGGGAACTGCCTTAATTACTTGAGATGGGGAGCTGCCTTAATTACTTGAATATTTTTTTTTTTCCAGGAGACATTTAATTCAGAAACATTCAGTTATTTTATTCCTGTGATTGCTGCTTAGCCTTCTAATCTGGTGCTTTGGTCAGGTGGAGAGAAGCAAAAAGACAGCTGTATATTAAACAGCGTAGATGTTACGTGACTGCAAAAGTGCCAGAAAGTTGTTCCATTTGCTCTCATAATTTATAAAATCTAGAAATATGCTTTGAGGCAGTGACTTCACCTAAAAAGAATTACCAGTTCAAAGCATATTAGTGCACGGCTGCTGAATATGGCTTGGCATTAAGGGTTTCTTCATCAGCATTAATTGGATTAAATTACCTGCAGTGAAATATGAGCCCTTTGAGGAAAAACAATTCTTGTCCTTCTGGCTTTAGAAGCATAAAAAGGAGGGGTAGTGGAGGGTGGGGATGTGTGGATGTGGAGTAGGGAGTGGTGGTGATAGTGAAGGGAAAAAGAAACCAGTGAGTAGTGCTCAGGCAGGCTTTGTTTTAAGGAAGACTAAGAGTGAGTTTGAACAAGCGGAGGGTGTGAAATTGTTGCCAGGGAAAGTTGAGAAGGGGCTGCCTCTGGGCTGGAAAGGGTTTTTTGCTGAAAGACCTCACAGGCAGGTCAAAGCCCCAGTCAGGGCATGATGTTGCAGAGCAGCAGTGAGGACTGAGAATCATGAGGCCACATGAGCCATGTCTGCATGCAAAGAGAGAGCAGGACAGGGCAACATGGCCTGAGCTCAAAGCTATTGCAGAAACAAAACAGAATCAGGACAGTGCAGGCACAATACTTTAGAAAGATGAGATGGCCCACAAATTGAGAGTTACCCACTGCATGGAATAAGGGGCGTCGATGAGACAGCATGACTCTGTGGATCAACATTGCTGAATGTGCAAAAAATGTCTTCTAAAGTATCCCACATATATCCCCCTAGACATCCTGGCTTTGTTAGTTGCTTTTTAATGTGAGTAAAATATTAGAGTTTATATTTGTTGTTCATCTTTTCTTTTGTGCTTCAGTCAGAAATAGAAACAGACTCCAAGCAATAGCGTTCTGGTGACTTTTGATTACTATTTGACAAAGCTGGGGGCATTAACTCTGTTACTGGTATAAAGAGATTGGAAAATGAAAAGGAAATAAACATTCCAATAAGTTATCATTCAGTCTCCATCCAAACATAACCTTTCAGCAGAGTTTAGATACTGCTAAACAAAGCTAGTGGGTACGAATAGATCCAACTCAGAAAAAAAACCCTATCTTTGTGGCCAGAGCTCCACCTCACTACCTGCATATCCTTTGCTTTGTATTGATGAAAGACAGGGCACAGAGCTGGGATAATTGCTGGAGTGTCACTTGAGAGCTACTGTAATGGATTTTTCTCTTGAATTGTTTAGCTTGGCAGGAGTTGTGGATGAATATGGCAGTGTGCTCCTAGATATGCACAGCTTCAACAGCTTCTGACCACCCTTGGTGTCTACTACATGTTACTGAAACATTGTGTGGCTAGATAGACATTTAATCTGAGTACAAATGCTGTCATACAGCTAAGTATCTTTATCATTGGAGATTTTTTGCTTCACCTTAAAAGTCTGACAGTTTGTGTGTGAAATGTGTCTTTATGAGCAATTCACTGACTTTTTCTGCCACACATATTCATACATTGCTGACAGGAATTTAATGACCTGTACATTGACTCACATTAACTTATTTCATAGTGTAACTGGACATCTTCTCTCATAATGCCAGGGGTACAGTCAGTTAATTCTGACAACCTGATGCCCTCAGATCATCTTGAGCCTATGGCTAATGACAATGAGCCTTGTGAACTTATGGTTCAGTGTGTGAAACCCTGTGAGTCTCTTCTTCCAAATGACACTAGTATTACATGACTGGCAGAGGTGAATGCAGAATGTGGAACAGAGGTTATAAAAAGTCATTAAATAAGATTGATAGTTGCCCACTATGTGAAAAATCAATCAGAAATGCTCACTGATGCCATTTCATCTCCATTTCCTGCACTTTTCACTTTGAATGTTCCAATTAAAACGCATGGCCAAAAGTCTTCACTACTACTAAAAATGCTACTCTGTGAATCTTCGTCATACTACCTGTGTATCATGTCTCCATTTCTGCCCACAACTTTCCCTTTCTTGTCTTTGAAAACATGCCTGTACTGAACATGTGACAGGAAAAATAACTTTGCAATTGGATACTTTTCATAGAACCTACTTCACTTGCTGGCTGAAACCAGCCAGCAACAGAAACTTTGCAGCTTTCTTCAAACCTAAACTTCCAAATATCCCGTGATATGTATTTACCTATTTCATTCATCCCCACAGGGTATTTGGTAATCAGTAGAAAATATTCTCCATGTGAGAAGTGATCCAGTCATGTGTTCAGTGGCAGCTCCCTCTCTATTGGGTACAATGCTCTTTTTATTCTTTTGCATCAGGACAGCTCTGCATCTTGTATGCAGGCTGTGGGGATGCGTGCTAGAGACAGGGGAAGCTGTGACCATGGGGCACTGGGTCCATGTGAGTGATGACCTTCAAGCAAGTCAGTCTTAGAAAGAGACTCAAATTAAAATTCTGATAGAATAGTTCCCATGTCTGCTGCCTGAGCTTTAACTGTCTCAAGACAGGCAATGCTCATCTGATCAATGATCGCCAAGGAGAGAAAGAGAAGCAGATATTGTTCTCTTCTGCAAGGCTTCTTTCAGCAGTTTTTTCCCAACAAAATGTGATAAATTTCAAGGAAGAAAATGTGTCTGTCTGTTAGAAATATGCCATAGTACTGTTTGAAATAAGACAAAACTTGCCATGGTTTTGGGGGTTTGTTCCTTCCTTCAGGAAAACATGTCCAATGCAAGCTAAAACAACTTTAACCATTACTTCTATATCTTCAGGAATTAAGCATCTGAAGAGTCAGAGTGATTCAGCATTTCCAGAGGAAGAAGAGGGAGTTAGTGAAAGGGAAGAGGAATGGGGCCACTAAACATCGCGGAGCTGCCTCAAGCACTATCGTGGAGAGTAATTGAACTGCAGCAGCTGTGCGTGCCTCAGACCACTCACCACTGCTTGTGTCCCCACACTGCAGCTCTTGGCGTGCCAGCGGTGCCAGGGCTCCCTGGGGAGCACCCTTGGCTGGGTTTTACAGCCACCTGCAAACGTGTTCTGTGATCCTTACACCCAAAGATAAAACAGTTACCTTAAAGTGTTTTTTTCTTTCTTTTTCTATGACACAGAAATGTCATTTGTAAATGTGTTAGTGACCTGACATCAGTACTGCCAAAGCTTAACTACTGTGTGTACTCTAAGGCCTCTTGTAAATAAAACTGATTTAACAGCTACAAAATAAACACATTCATTTAGACAACATTGCATATTGTACAGTGGGTTTGTGTAGCGTGCAGAGAAATGTCTGTCAGTTATGTGCAGCTTTTACCAGTATTGTTGAAGTCACTTGCAGTCACAGTGACAGAAACAAAGCAGAGGCGGTTCACTCCAGATAAAGATGCAAAGACACTGGTCCTCTTGTTTTCTGGATGCGGAATCCTTGAATCACAGAATGCAATGGGTTGGGAGGGACCTCTAGAGGTTATCTAGAGCAACACCTCTGCAGGAAACACTGACATGTCCAACTAGATCATGTTGCTGAGTCCCATCAAGTCTGACCTTGAATGTCTCCACAGATGCAGCCTCCTATGCAATGCTTAAGGTCCTTGCCTTGCTTTCAGTCTGAGGCTGCCTGTCACATCAGCCAAAACGATTTTTTTCTTTCTGCAACATGGTTATTATCTGGAGGCATTAGAAAAACTTTTGATTTAGGAGTCAGAGAAAAGACAGGAGTGTGTGAGACCCACGAGCAGGATCCCAAGCACCACGTGAGCTGTGAGAAATGCCAATATTCACTTTCGTCACCTGCAGCAAGCACTGGGTACAGTGTTCTCTGAGAAAGGGGGACAGATGACTTAATGTTTACCAGTTTCAGCCAGGAAATCGTAGCATATCGAGCTGTGGTAATTTAGCATATGTGAGTCCTAGTGTTTTTGGTAGAGGTTTGGCACAGTTCATGCTGACATCTTCGTTTCATAAACCATGCAAACTCTATAGCATAAAATGAAATAAGGAGGAGAAGGAAAGCCATGTTTCTTCAAAGTTGCACTTTTAAAAAATCACTGGCCATTAAAAAAAAAAAAATCAATATTTTATTAACTGTTTGCCTTTGAAACAAAGTTTTGCCCTTGGTTTAACTTTCCATTGCTTTAAAGGGCTGAGCTAGCAAGAACAAAATAAATTTTAAAATAATGAAATGTAGGCAAATAGAGAGCCTTTTGTCTATGCCTTGCATGGGGATTCCACTCTCAATTCAAGGCTTTCCATGAAGATATGCTGAGAACAGGATGTGTTTCTTTGCACTGGAGAGCCATCTCTTTGCCCTCCATCTCTATCTGTCCTCTTTGTTGCTATTTGCTGTACAAACACTGCAAATAGAATCTGTGACTCCAGCTTAGTGTGAACAAACAAGAAGGACTAAAAAGACTCTTCATTTCTACAGCTACAGCAATTTTAAAACCAAAAATGGNGGTGAATATTAAGACTGGGATGACAGCAAGAAAAGCTTTGCCAGAGCTATACTTTTCTACAGCACCAGGCTCTCCTCATAGTCACTCATTGCCACAATACTCCCATACTCCCAGTTGCAAACCAGTCATTGATGTTTAATCTCATGCTATCCATCCGTATTGCTAGCTAATAAAGAGCTTCTGATAGTACTGGGTTTTGTTGGTTATGAGTACCCACAGGCTTCAGTAAAGGACTGTCTACAACTTACGGGAAACTGAGAAAATTTGTGATTTGACAAGGTATCAAACACTGAAATCTCAACCTTTCAAAGGCAACACAAAACACCTGATAAGAATTTGGAAATTGCATCAACAAAGACACTGTTTCAGGATAATTTTTGGACTAGAGGATGATTACACTTTAGAACCAGAGTGTTTTCAGGAATGTTACACAGCAATGTGAGAACAACAGTTCTGTTTTACAGCTATGATCTGGGTGACGCATCAAGGTCTGGTAAGAGCATTGAACAGCCATGCTGGTACTTAAATGCATCTATAAACCCAGGTCTTACTATCTCCTCATCTCTAAATATTCCTGGGTTTTATAACTTTAAATCCTATTTTTTTTCTCTCTTTCTTGATCTGAGCTTATGCAAGCAGCATGTCTGAGCACAGAAACAGACTCCTCCTTTCTGGCAAAGGGACAAGACTCGTTGCAGAGATTTTACTATGTATCCACCCTGACATCATTTGCTGGTGGGACATAATCTGAAGGCCAAAGTCAGGATGCATGGTTTTTAGTATCTCATCCATTTTTAGCTTAGTGCTCTTATCTTATCTTTTATCTGATTTTCCCCTTGCGAGGCACAGAGTAAGTGGAGCTATAAGAAAGGAATTAGTAAAAGAGCAGAGTTAAGGAAAAAATTGCTTGTCATGAAGCACAGCTGAAACACTGCAGTGAATAGTCAGTGAATCCCATGTGACAGAAATCAGGAAAGGCATTGTGGGGGCAATCAGGAAAGGCATTTTGGAAAAAGCAATCTGCTTACTAAACTAGGCCTCTTCTGCCTGAGAGTGGCCACAGCTTCTGGCCAGCAGCATGCTTTCCTTTGAGGAAATATGATATATAATGGACAGAAAATAATCTCCTGCTCTCTGTGCAAGGGCCCAGAGCTTCCACGATGTCCAAAGTCCAGGTAAGTCAGTAAAAAAGAGACTTCCAGTCTGTCTCACTCTGCCTAACAGGCTACAATTCCTCTTTAAAAACATGTATTTATTTCATTCTAGAAGAAAAACTGTTGGGTCGCTGTCCAAGCCCTCTTCAGAAATCGTCTGGGTAGTCTGCAATGTTGCAGGTGGTTGGGAAAGGACATAAGTAAGGCTCCTGTATGCTACAGACTGGTTTTGTGTGTCTGGCAGCTGGCACCATACAATGAAATGTCCCCAGTTCAGTGCAGGGTTCATCCCCCTAATTTTTTTATGAGGGATCTTATTCCTGCAGTACATAAAGCATCGTCTGTCACCTAACATTGTGGGTACAATGCAAGAGCATATTCAAACCATGTTGTCCCTAAAGTTCCCTCCCTCCTTCTTCTTCTCCTATGGCATTTATACTGCTTCTCAGGCTGACAATTGTTCTTTTTCCTTCCTTCCTTCCTTTCTTTCTTCTTTTCTTCTGTTCTTTCTTCTTTTCTTCCTTTCTTTCTTTCTCTCTTTCTCTCTTTCTTATTTTTCTTTTACAGGCAGCTCAGGCAATGGTGAGCTGCAGCGAGTCTCAGTTGTTCTGTTGGTTTCTGACATGTGCAATTATATCTGACCTTCTCATTTGCTGATGCTAAATGCCTCCTGTGCTTTGCTGTACTCTCTACTTTATCCTCCAGTGAAGATATCAGCACTTTGGGCAAATCTCAAGCAAGTTATTTGTGCCCAACCCACTACACCTCAGGCTGGTAAGATGCTACTAATTTCCAGTTGCAGCAAAGTTGGCTGATGGAGTTTCTAAAAGTTCATTGTCTACATTTCTGCTATAGAGGGTTTTTTATTATTTGTTTTGTCATGTCTATTAAATAACCTGGGCTTTTAGGGCAGAAAAAAATATTTTGTACTACTGCTAGGCCACACATACTCCGTTTCAATTCTGTAATGATTCATTTGCTTAGTATATACTGACCCATAGTGGTAAGCTGAAATTTGAATTGCAAATTTCTAAATCTTTTCTCTGTGGCCCAACTGTTCAGAAAATGGCAGGAATATTTGCTGCGCATCAGGGTAGTCTACCTATGTAAATAGCCCACATTGTCTTCGACAGACACAACATGCAAGTTAAAATAATGATGACAGGTGTTATTAGCTCTTCTGAAGGGAGGGTTGTGGGAAGGGTGAGTGTCGAAAGGTTATTCCAAAATGCAAAACGAAAATGTTGGCACTGACAAGCAATACTCTCCACATAATGAGAAACAAATAAGAACTCAGTATCTGGCACTAACGAACACCTCAAGCTAACTGTGGAAGGAGTATTAATTAGGTCTCCAAAATAGCATCTTTCTGAAAAGCAGCTGAGGTGTAATATTGCTCCTTATTAATCAAAGCAATGGGACAATGTGAACTCTGCAAAAAATAAATGGTTTGCAGATGGCTGTGTGCATCTTTAATAACGACAGAAGAACACAAGTTACAGCTTTAAATGCCAGAGACCCTTTCTGCATCTTCTCCTTTTCAGAAGGCGATATTTGCAGTTTTCATGGCAGTGAGGAAAGTGTGTTGGTTTCTTATTACATTTTCCCTGCAGCATAAATTCTGTTGATGTGCTTTCCTAATCATGCTAATTATACTGCCATATGTTGCTCTCATCTTTCTTTTTCTCTTCTAATGGGACATAGATTCTCTCTTTTGAATATGTCATTTGTTTATTACATTTATCAAGGGTTTTACCATTATATGGGACTTTTAATTGCTTTTTTAAACAGTCAGCAGACTGAATATTAAAAACACACATGAAGGTCAATTATAAATAATATTTAACTTGCTCATGCCATTTTTATTCTCTAATTTACTGGAAATATCAGTTCTGTACTTCTGCTACTGTACCTACCATTTACTTGAGAGCACATGTGCCCCAGAACTCCTCTGGTTGCAGTCACAGTTCTGTCCTACCCCGAAGCAACTTATGACTAACAGAGTAGGGGACTTTCTGCTTAAAAAAAGATGCACCATTCATCATATTACAATGCTTGACACAAATATGCTGCCATTCACTCCAGTTGTGAACTACTAGAGTATGCCAGACAATATAAAAGAGCTTCATTTGTGACTAGTGAGAAAGATATATTCCTCTTTCAAAGGAAAGGAAAGCACAATTTCAATGTAAGAATTGAAGAAGTCTTACAGCTGAGTAATGCTTTGTACAGCATTAGCCCCTCAGAGTACCTTCCACAGCAGAAAGCATTCAGTAAACTGTCTGAATACAGAGAAAGCAAGAGACAACCAATTACTACTCAATTATCAAATCAATTCCTGGTATAATGACACTAGCTCTACTAGCTTTCATGGAACTGCATCATAGGTAAATGTGACCCTTTCATTCACTGAATTTGGATTAAGATAACCATATCAGGCGGTGTACAAATAAATGGAAAATACTTTCATGTTACTGGTTTGTTTGTTTTTTTTTCATGGTATATTATGATACAAGTCACAAAGACTTACTGTAATTAAAGCCTTTCTTGGAGGTTCAGTAGTGTTGCTTGTAAACGCATCTCATCCTCACGTAGCACCAATGGTCCAAACAAAAGTGAAAAAAACAATTTATTCTGCTTAATCATGTCCCACCTCAGAGCCCAGACTTTTTTGACCACCTTATTTATGTATAATTTTATACTACTTGAGGTTTGTAATAATGATCTATTCAGGATAATAAAAGTGCATAAAAGTAACCAGCTTTAAAGTTCATGTAATATGTAATTTGGCAGGAAAGCATACTTGGTTGAGATATTATCTGTCCAAACTCAGCTAATGAAAAGTTTTCCAACAGTTCTCCACAAAAAGGCTATAAAGCAAAGGACTTGCCTAGGCATGAGGGAAGTCTTCTGAGCAATGCTCAGACCAAAGCAGTTAAAAACCCAGATTTTGTAAGAGAGTTTTAAATTTATAATTTTGTGGTTACAATTTGCTTCTTTATCCCTGGGGGGGATAAGTTATTCACAGTTTGATGTTTGCCCTGGGACATGGAAAAGGTATCTCTGGAGACCCACTAATTAATTAACTGAGCAGGAAAGTAAACTGTCCCAGGGAAGCAGCCTAAATGTTTGCATAGTGTATTTGACAGAGGACACTTTCTTTTCCTTAAAATATCAATGTAATTTCCACTCATTTTTCCATACCATTTTTCAAAGAACGATTAAGAAATGGCTGTACTCCCCTCTCAGACAAACCTTTGCCTGCTAAGGCATTATAAATTTAAATCTCTTTAAGTTGATGGAATGATAGTTGCACTTACACTTTCCTCTTTCTCATATAATCACTCTACAGTCTCTTAAACAATATGCGTTAGACACTTACCAGTGGAGATCTTGATGGATTTGTTATTTTGAAGTTATCCTGGGCACAGCAGCAGCTTGTTTGTCTTATCTATGCAACAGAAGAATGTCATTTGTGCACGTAGCTGGGACAACAACCGGTACAAAGGAACTGCAGAGAGTGTGATATAAAGTAGTTGTGCTGATTAATTTCCATCATAGTCCTTGGGAAAATTTGATTGACATCTAAGTCAAAGGAATTCTTTTCAGTCGTTTCCAATCAGAATAGGAAGGGGGCTTGTTTACTCCTCCATTGAACTTTGATGATTAAATTTACACCAGGACATGGACATGCCTCTGAAAGTTGTACTCCTACTGAGGAATTATTGCTAACAGAAACAATCACAGTGAATCCATCAACACCAATCCATGCTAAGAATTTTTTTGGAGTTAAGGAAAAATGATTGGTTATAGATTTCTTCACATGAGGGTCTTTTTCAGCATAAAAGATAAGAAGGCATGACTTGCCTAAAGAGAGCTATTAGGATGTAGGTGAGTTGGCACAGTTAATGGAAAAAGTATGGTGTCACAGACGAGTGAAAGGGTTGGGAACAATCATTTGTGCTCAGATAACCATGCACAAAAGAGCAAATATGCTTCAGGAAAGCAAATTTGTAACTAACAATCAGGAGCTTCACGATCCTTGCCCTCAAATCAGATTTATTTAAGAATATCATGATAGGAAATACGGACAAATACAGCAGAATAAAAATACACACTTGTAGATTGCTGTGTTTAAGGCTAAATAAAAAAATATCAGCTAGTTCATAACCCATAACAATATTACATAATATACCTGTCAGGTATCTCAAGATAAAAATACAAAATAAAACTCTTGAGGGCTAATCTACAGCTACAGGTCCTCAGTGTGCTCAATGCAGGGGTACATGCCCATAATGCTGTGGGAGAGATGCATATACAAACACAATTTCTTATGGCCCCATGCAGTGTTTTGGTAGTGAAGCCCTACAGGTTTCAGAGATAAACTATTGTTCAGGAAGAGGCCCTCTCAAGAATCTTTCTGCCATTTTAACATAAATTTTACCCAATCTCAAAACCTTAATTAATTCTTGTTGGCTATATTGGTCTTCTCCACCAAAGAGTAGTTCTCCTCATCCAAAAAACACACTAAGATCTGGGTCATGTCCAGGTAGAATCTAGCTAAGACTAAAGGAAGAAAGAAAATCAGCTCTCATTAAAGAAAATTAAGGACTCTTCTTATTATATTTCAGTAACATCTGCTATGGTGATTAAAACTGAATACAAATGAGCAAATAGGATTATTTATACAGAAATCACATTTCAATATCAATGAATGAGTTCTGCAGGCAATGAGTTCCTCCTGTGAGAACAGGAGCTCCTTACAGGTTGTTAGAGTGGGAGATTTTGGTGCTGGCTATAATAACAGCTCACAGGATGCTCCAAGAACTGTGCAGAATCTGTTATAATTTCTGCTTTTATTTCCAGGAGAAAGTTCTTGCAAAGTATACAAATCATGATGGGATAGAGACATAGAATAAAAAAGTCAAGTTCCAATATGTTGGAAGTCTGAAATTGAAAATACAATAAAAACATTAAATTCTGGTTGCTCCAGAATTTCTGTTTCAGTGAACAATAAATTACAATATTAAAGAACACTCTGTAACAAAGAAATACCTGACTGGCCTAGATTTTATAGATATTGGTCATCTTTTATTCTTTTCAGATATGGTTGGAACTGCAGATGCTCAACATACCTGAAATAAGGTCCCAAGTTCTCAGATCTTAAACAAGAATTCCCACTGCCACAGAACATGGCAATTTAAAATTTTGTAAAAGTCTAATATGACCATTACGTTTCTTCTCTTGTCACAATGGCAATAAAAAGGCATTAGATGGTTTGCATTTTATTATAAAGGGGGGGAAAAAAACCCAACAAACACCAAAGTTCAACATTCCCCAGAAGGATGTAACAGTGCACAGAGTGGTCCAGGTTACTAATGATTTGCTCAAATGTTGTCAGAGAGTATATAAATTCTCAACCTTTTGCAAAAAGTATCAGTTGTGTTGTAACATATATTATACAGTTTCATTTGTTAACATTTCGTTCATTAACCGCACTGTACAGATATTTGTCAATGCTAAATAAAGCCCTGGACCAGATACACTAAACAATTTAAATGCACTTTTTACATCCTGTATGCACATATATTTCTTAAGTTAAAGCTATGCACACTACTTTGTGCATAGCGTGTATATGGCTTACATATTCAGTGACAGGAATCCCAACTTTTGCCATGCCTTGTCCCAGGGCTCTGAGTAGCACTGTTCCCAGCTCATTTTCAAATGCTCTACCGTCAGAAAAGAGACAGTCAACAGGTACAGAAGTGTAAGGGTCTCTCAGTCAAAGCTGACTGATTTATGCTCCCTTCTTTAATCGGACAAAGCATGCCCTTGTTAAGGTTAAGCCTGGTGCCTGATGAGCTGTAGATAGATCCCTGAATGAGCAGATGAATAGGTCTCAAACATCCATCGGTCACTGCATAGAGGGGAGTAGAACCACCTCCATGAGTCCTCTTCAGAGCAGACCATGGCAGATTATAAAGAGTTTTCCAGTCAGTGAGGTAATAACTACAGAGTCTGAAAACGAGAAGCAGGAGTTCAGTGACCCAAGCCGTTCAAATGTCTGCGGCACAAATGGGAGTAGCACGGAATCTTCCTGGCAGGTTCCAGCAGAGGGAAATGAGGTTTTCTGCAGCTGCATGGAAAACCTGGACAAGCCAGGAGCCACATGCAGTGCAAGAGAAGCAGAGATGAAAATGGAGACTCTTTCTGGGCACAGTTCAGGCTGAAGGGCTCATTCTGAGGCTTCTTGCAGAGGTAACTGCCTGTGTGCTGCTCCATCTCAGAGAAATACAATCTGCTGTTTTCTTTTAATGAAACAAACTTTTATTAAAAAGGAATTTGCAGGATTGATGTTATCATCTTCGTGCCTGAAACAAACCATGATACAAGGCCTCAATGCCACCTTCCAGTTCTGATACCCATGTCAGAGAAGCAACAAAAAAAATTGTTGAAGTGATTTTCATGTATTCCTGTCACTGTTTCTTCTGTCTTACAAAGGAGCAGGTGCATGGTAGGGCTGAAACCATTCTTGCAAAATACTGCAGGACTGATGTTTTAAGCTTTAATACTAGATGTTATTTAATTAATTTTGAGGAGAGATTTCAGATACTGATTTGTTAAATATCAGTTCCCTTCATATGGCAGCCACTGCGGTCATCATCCATACAGGCCTTTACAGTATATATATTTTTATCTCTAGATATTTTAAGGATGCTAACAAGTAAGACTGATGTTGCATGCAGCATGGTTGCATGAAAAAGTATAGCATTTCATTTTGACTTTCTGCTTCCATTGGATGTCAATAGCAGTGACAAGTTAATAGCAATCCTGGGCAGATGATAATGTGTTTTTGACATGTCTCATGATAAACTGCAAATGTCTGGTGTCAGTAATGCAACAAAGTAAGGCCCAACTTTGGCTGAAAAAAAAAGTATTCTGGCTAGTTTAAGAAAGCAGAATAGAAGAGGAAATAGCCACAACAAACACAACTGAAATCTTGCAAATTGTTAAGTGCCTTATCAGCTCAAGGTTTTACATTTTACATGTTTGATCATTTTGTCCATTCACTCTCCACAGAAACGGCATGATCCAAGAGCAAGTTGACAGACAACAGCCTCTGAGAGTACGGGATAGGAACAGCTAGAGTTCTTCTTTTCTTCTGAAACAAAGATCAAATGAAACATTTATAAATAGATTTTTAATACTACTACTTCTGGTATTTAATATAAGTGAACTGAGGATATTTTATTGCATGATCATTTAATATGACATTAAGTATTCCAAGATGTAGAATTATTGTTTTCCTTTCTTAATTTTTAATAGCTTTTAAGAAAATATAGTCTACTGTGTCCCATTTTATTGAAAGCCACAACAGGAATAGAGAAAGAAGACAATAACAGCATTATGTGAGTCTTTATGGTATAAAACTCTCCCCATTACAATAAAGAAAAAACAAAATTACCTGTCCTGCCTGAAATATCAGAAGCTTTTCATTAAATAGTTAATCTAGTTCTCTATCAGTGCTTCATTCTGCTCAGTGCCTTTTACTGTTTCTTCTGACTTCTTACAGTGTTTAGGCTCACCTGGAAGATAAACAAATGTGATTTGGAACCTGAGCAAGAAAGGTGACCATGTTAAGAGAATCTGCACAGTCCTAGATGGAAATTTTCCTCTTTGGTAAGGTTAAGATGAAGTTTCAGTCATTGCTTTCTTTAATTGCTTCTTTGCCATAGTAAGCATAGGAACGAATTAGCTAATCATTATTGTTTATCTGAAAGGTAAAAGACAGAATGAAAGAAATAGAGCACATCATGAAACAAAAATATGACAAAATATGAAATAAGCATTAATAAAGTGAACCTGGGTTTGGTTTATCTCCCAACTTACACCTTCCACAGAGAAGTGGTGTTTAAATCCTCTTTAATTGAGGCTATGAAATTTGGAGTAAGCTTCTCTCAGATAATGAAAGATGCCAGTGTCAAGTTCTAAGAATTCAATTAATTCAGACAGGAGCAATGACACCAAGTGACACAAGCAGCTTTCAAACCAACAATCATATTAAGCTGTTGCTCAAACTATTCTTTCAATAACTGAACGAGTTAATGAGGAAATTCTAAACTGAGATAGCAGGCACAGGGAGCATGTAGGAAACTTCCACTGTTATTTGCTAACTATATAGTATCTTTTCTGTTTTAACCTGTTGATTGAGTGACTGTATTAGTGGTTAATAATGCTGTACTGAAAATGTGAAAAAGAAAAAGCACAGATGTCTCAAAAGTGCTGGAAGAAGCATCAAAACTATAAAAGTTAAAATAAAGGTAAGGGAGGATTTTTGAAAGCCAGAAAACAAAGGTATGGGCAGCTGAAAGGGAAAATGGATGATGTTAAAACCTGAAAGGAGAATCTAAAGATGGTGAGTTGAAGAGGCTCACAGTTTAGAGAGGGAAGAGAGGTCATGAAAATTAGGAATGAAGAAAATTAACAGTTAAGAATTCACCATGGCTTCACTATAATAAAGTAAGAATTGCTACTGATTTTACCATTGTTTCGTTGCCATGAATGGTGGCAAAGTAGGTGCTGTCTACTCTGCAATGGGCTGCTAGCAGAGGGGACATATTTCCCCAGGAATTGTTCTTCACCATAAATTTAGTGCAGGTGGAATGTAGGCAATCAGTTCTCCAAAATTTTTTAAGTCTCATAATTGGATTAACATGAATTAGAACAAAAATGTCACAAAATTTTTCAGCTGTTATTATCCATAAACTCAAAAAAGAGGGGGGTGAGGAGATGTGTGAAATTAAAATATATCAACATAAATATTTACATTTTAAACTCAATATAGAGTGGTTAGTAGAGTTTTAGGAGTGGGACAGAAGTAGCCTGTGAAGGCCTTAAAAACATTTTGTATGTTTAATTTTCATAAAAGCAAAGTATTAACTTCTAAGTCATACATAACCTTCCTCCCATCAAGGCATCAGCTTTTTAAGTAATAAACTCTGCCCTATGAATTGGTTGTTAACAGCTGTTATCTTTTAATCTCTATTCTTAAAAGACATCATTTGCTTTCTTTATATAACCTTCCCTGCATCCTTATCCCAGGCAGGAACACAGATGCCTTTCCTTAGTAGCAAGATCCTGATTTACTGCTGCTCTGTTCATCTACATAGAGTACACAAGGCATGATGACAGACCAGGCACCTCAGCAGTCTGTGTCTGCTTTGTGGAAGTGCTCAGTGTTCCACAGGTGGCTGAGCACCACAAGGCCACCAAGGCACTGAATGGTCATTCAGTGGCATGGCACATCATTTGCATGGCACAGATGATAACTTGATGTGACTTGAATTGCCATAAATCAAACTGGCATATTGCTGATGTGGATCTCTCTGTCCACTGCTGTTTAACCTGGTTACCCTCCAGAGGCTTTCCTTTACTGACTGCTGGTTACATTGAATGCTTTGTCCAATTCATTGTGAATGGATAGTTCACTGCTGTCATTAGAGTGAAGTTATTGATAATTGGTTGCAACACAGATCTATTATCTCCTTTACATTTTGATATTAAGCATTAATGCCCTTATCATCATGAGTTAAAAAGTGTGCCAATTAGCATTTATAAAACATTTAAACATTGGACTGTTTAATTAAACATAAGCAGTTTTTAAAATTAATGTTCTAATCAATAAATCACTCAGGATAAAGAAAAATAATCACTTAAACCAAAATAATCCTATAATAGTTCCACTTACTCTTTTAACATTCAATTAAATGAAAATGAGATGATGGAAAGGACAAAGGTACTGTGGAGAAAAATGATACTCAGTCACAACTGGACTTCTCACCTGGCCTATTCTATTCTATTCTATTCTATTCTATTCTATTCTATTCTATTCTATTCTATTCTATTCTATTCTATTCTATTCTATTCTCATAACAATAACCTTCAGTTTCCTACTTGTACTGACCAGACCCAGAGCATAGCTACTCCTGTTAAAAAAATTGAATAGTCTACAAGAACTACACCTAGAAAGATATATAATACAAGGGTAAAAGAGCCCCTTTTTTAATTTTCATTTGTGATAAGGAATCCCTCATCACAGTACAACTAAACGTTCAGTGTCAGTTCCCAAGAATGCAGAAAGATCCTGTTTATGTGTTCCCCAACTCTAGTTTGGATGCTTAATTACAGAAAACTGAACCAAGCTTTCCACCTTTTTGTAAAGCACAGAACAATGACTGCTAGTTTATGAAATTTCAACCTGTATACTTGTGTTTCTTTTCTCCTTACTTGCCATCTCATTTTCCCAACAATACCCACAGATTCTTATTTCTCTGTTCTATGAGTCAGCAAGCACTCAGGACGTTGCTTTTGCCTCATCTGAAGTACAGAAAGAGCATAGGTAGAAAACTACAGCATGGACTGTTCTAATTGTGTCCTGAGAGACATATAGTGCTTCTTATACTCAAGTAATTTGGGAAGGAGGAGGAAAATATAATACTATGTGTATACTACCTGCTGCTTGCTTGAAGTGACATTCCATTGAAAATACCTGACCTTGGTTAAAAAAAGTCCTGCCTGGATCTGCTGGCCAAAGCAGAGGTGCAAAAGTGCAAATCAGGGATGCTACCCATGCTCTATCTCCCTTTTGTACTAAGTACTATTGCATCATACACCTTTGACTGTCTCAGACAGTCCCAGTAAGAGAGTATTTGCACATCACTCAGCCTCTGGAGATCCCTTAAAAATAATTTACTGCTTATTACTGTATGATTAATCACTTGGTGCAGTTGTGTCTCCTGTTATACATCCCATTTTTCCATCACTTGTTAGAAGTCCATGGTTTAAGCACCACTCACTGTCTCTTTAATTATACAAAAGCTAAGCAATGTGCTTGTATGAGTTCTGGGTTTCAGTTCAGGACTAATTATTTAATTACAATACTACTTATTTCCACAAATTAAATAAATCAGTCTTTTGTTTCTATTTCATTATTTATTTACACTTTAAAAATATTGTCATCTCTAGGTAAGGAACATCCTTAGATTGGTGGAATTAATGTTATTAAATCTTTTTTTACCGTGTTCAAGAAAAAAATTAGCTGCCAGATTGTGTTTGCTTTTGGAAATACACTAGCATACAAAGTCAACTCATTTTCATAAATTTTGTGGTTTGAAGTGTTAAAATGCAAGGCATTCTGTGGAAAATTCTCTTCCTTAGAAAATGAATGAGATTAGCTTTTTCTAAAATAAGAAATATTTGTTCTCATAGGAAAGAGGGAATGTAAAGATTGACAAGTCAGCAGAGCACAATGCCTGCCTGCTGAGTTGTATCTGACTGAGCAGCATTTTTGTTGATCTGCCATGTAAAGACCCCCACAGACAGCTATACCCCAACAGACTTCTGCATAGATTGAAAGCTAAAAGATGCAGCTTTTCCTACTATGTTCCTCATCCAGGAGATGAGTAACTTTTCCAAGGCCTTTAAATTTCAAGTTAGGCTTTAGTATAAAACATAGATGTCAAAAGACAGAAATGTCAGGTATCAGACAACTTCAAATGCCATGAAATTAATTTTAGTGTAAATATTTTGATTTAGGACCCTAAATTAACCATCTGTTATTTCTGACAGACAGAAACTGTCAACAATAAAATCATGGAGTGCTGGAATGCAGAACACCAGAATAAGTGGGTGTTCTCCATAAAAAACAATTATTTTTTTCTAAATATGCCAAGTCATATATCTATGTCTAAACTCAATGTTACTGCTCAGGCAATGCCATACTTCTGGCACAACATTACAAGCCTCACTGTCACAAAAACATTAATGAGTTTAGCATTTTAATTAGAAGTGAGGACAAGAAGTGTCTTTATATGTCTTGATTATTCTTTTGACCCTAATACCTCAAAGCTTATTCTAACATTCATGAAGTAGGAGACTGATCCTTCTGATTAAGAGAATGACACAGTCCTAGAGCCAGCAAATTCCATCTACTGAAGGTTAACTGTAAAATTCACATTATATTTAGTACAAAGGATGTGATTTACAAAATAATAATCATATTAGATGGATAAACTAAGAGTGCATTTTAACAGTGTAAGAATAATAATCATAGAATGACAGGTTGGAAGGGACCTCAAGGATTCAACCTTTCTGGGTAATAGTATAGTTGAAATGACATGGCCCAACATCCTGTTGAGTCTTAAAACTTTCCAGTGTAGGGAAATTCACTACTTCCTTTGGGAGACTATTCTGGTGTCTAATTTTTCTCACAGTGAAAAGCTTTCTTCTGAAAAATCTGTTAGAAGAGAAAATGTTACATACTTCTGTTTTGAAAGTTTACCTCATTCCCTATTCTGCTGTTTTACTGCAAATATGCATCTTTAAATTACTTAAAAACCATTCTTCCAATTCAACTAAAAGTTTTGGACTTTTATTAAAAAAAAAAAAAAAGGAAAAAAATTACTCTACTAGATACCAAATAGTTAATAACAAGAAGATTATATTTGTTTACGCTAAACAGCTTTTATTTGATGGTTGATTGTACAACACCTTAGTTCAATATTTTACATTACTGTCAGTGTTTGATGGGGAGATACCAGACACTGCTTCAGTTTCACCCTGGGCAGCTTCATTAGATTAAATGGTGCTCTGTGATGAAGCATTACCATTCAGTGGGTCTGTATTCTGTGTTTCTTGCTGGGCATCGGTGAGATCTTTCTGGTTTGGATCAGAGTTAGTGCATTTTTCCGAGCTGGATTCATCACTCAGAGGAGTGTCAGAAGAGACTACTTGTAGGACGATGGATCTGGGAGAACAGGTTGTACCATCACTTCCCTGACTACTCTCATTTTGTATCCTTATTGTCTCTTCATTTAACTGTGCATCTGTGGAATTTCTGCTTTGGTCTTTTTCCTGTTCACCAACATTTTTCCGAAGTTCTTCTACAAAGAGGGAACAAAATATGTGGATTAGATAACAACGATATGCCACAACTGTTTGATTTCAGACTAGCGAGTGGCAGAACTGCACATGGAAACATTGTGAACACCAGCTTTCTGCAGGTGCATTAAGGTGCTTAATATGTGTCAGATTCTGCTCCTGATTACACTATTGTACACGAAACACAGTGGTCCACTTTCTGGTTTGATCTCTATTCTGAATTCTTTTTTTTGTTTTGCCATAGTACAGAGCGAGCAGCAGCATCAGACACACACATAAATGATGGGAGCAGGAGCACCCCATGCTGCAAGTACATCCCCCAGCAGTAGTGTTTACCACCACAGGACTAGAAGAAGCAGAGCTCATCAGTTTTGCAACAGAGAAAAGACATGGAGGGGAACCACCTGGCTGGGGTAGGGAAGGCATCAGAACAGAAAAGAAGCCCTGATGGAAGTCACCGTATCAGCCTGGAAAAGTCTAAAATGTCAGCTAATTGACATCTTCTGCTGAAACCATTTATAGAAGGTTATATACATGCAATCCAGTACTTCTGCCATTATGGCATAGTGACACATACTAAATGAAAGGAAGAAATATAAGGAAAATTGTACTTCGGGGGATAGAAGCTACAGGAGAAAATAAATGTTTGTGAAAGGCTCTATTCTTTGGTCAATTGAAGTGACTTGGAGAACAGTACAAATTAAATAGCCCAGAGTAAAAAAAGACAGAACAGAGCAGCCCAGATGTGGTATCCGAAGGAACTAGTAGACTAAAAGAGAGAACGGGAAAATTTTGATGGAAGTTGTAAAGTCTGATTAAAAAAACCTGGGGGACCTACTTAGCTGTTTTGTAAATTCCACTTTTAGAATCTGTGTAATACTATAGAAGACACAAAAGACTGCCAACTAAAAAAAAAAGGAAAGCATTGCAGTGAACAACACTTGCACTAAATAGCTGTAGGCTATTTCTAACTTGGTAGTGCAGACTGTAGTAAGGAAAGAAACCAAACATTGAGATACTGAGTTCAACTAGCAGCTCCTAGAAACCCTGGTTGCGAGTGACTAGCCCAAATCCAGACCAAATGTGACTGTATATGACAACCAAAAGATAGCCCATTTCTACTACAGTCGGTATTTGTTGTCTGCCATCTCACTTTCCTGAACACAAAGAAAATTGTTCCTGAACTACAATTTGTTTTGTGAAATAGAACAGAAAGAAACATCACCAAAACAAACTGACATGCAGAAGCATGGGATAGCTAAATATTTTCCTTCTCTTTTTCAGTTCTTCTATTTTCCAATTGTTGTGGTAGACCTGAAGGATCAAAATAGGCCTGTACATGTGCTGGCTTGTCCAGACATGTTTTCCTGCTCTCCATCCTTCTGTTTTGAGGAGAATCAGCCATGGGAAAAAGGGGAAAAAGACTTGGAGCCATGGAGTCTGAGCACTCTGGCTTATCTAACTTGTTTTATTCCTGTTTGCATTCCGTGGTGAACAAGGTGCATGTGCTTGCTTTGTGCTAAACCTGTGCTAGGCCTATGCTCACTCCCTATCTGGGAATAGTGAGCCTGTGTTTTCACCCAAGTATGGTAAAGCTTGGCTTACTGCCACGCTGATTGGATAACCTATGTCCAAAGGCCCAACCAATCTCAGGCATTGATATAAAAACAGATAAGCAGGTAACACAACATGCTTTTGCCATTGTTCTGTGCTTAGCTGATATTCTGTGTTCTGCTGTATCAGTGCCTGTGATGCCTACTGGCAATGCTAATGCCTTATTATATATAGCAATATAAGCTATATTCTAGTCTGGAACTGCTTCAAGTTAACCAGGAGCAACTAGAATTGCTTTCATGCAATCACTGCATACAACAGCCAGCATGACACACACCTGCTGAGACCACATCACAAGACATCTGCCTGCACCTGACAGAGCAGTCCTGCATCTCCAAAGACAAACAAGCCCTGGAGACACTTGGGTAGTTGAAAGTCAGGACCAGGTCAGAAACCATCAGCCTCCCCTTCCCCCAGCAGCCTGGGGAGCCTGGGGTGAATCAGAAGTCTCAGCATCAGCCAGCGGTCAGACCAGTCAGAAAGGCAACAGACAGAACTCCCTGCAAGCTTTCTGAGTACTATCTCAATTTATTACTAGCCTTGCAAGTTGAGAAAATAATATTTGTGAGTAAATACCTTAAGTTTTGCGCTTACCTACCTTCTCCCCTATGCAGAGGGGCCCTGAGTCCATCTAATGGCCAAGCGGCAATTAACCTCATGAAGACCTCTTCCAGCTTATTTGATTCCAATTGAATTCAATCATTTATATATGTTGATACTTAATACTAGATCTAGATATGTTTATGTAATGCATTCCATGACCGTTACAAAAGAACCAGTTTATTATTAAAATTAGCAGTCAGGGGGTGGGAAAGTTTAAATATAAAAATTAATAAACAATATTAATTTTTGAAAAATCATCTCACATTAATCAGAACCCCTTCCATCACACTGACATGTCTTTGAAAAATCAATAACTTTCAAAGTTGAGCAGTTTCTAAATTGTTTACAATAGGTTTTTTATGAACTTTAGAAATCTTCTTGGTTTGGATTCCAGATCTTCTGAAACTTAGGCAGTTGGGCTTTTTCTGCAGGTTTCATTGCAGCTCTTACAAAGAAATGATTGAGCTAAAGGTACTAAAGAACTTGCATATGCAAATTGAAGCAAATCTGATATTTAATCTAGATATGTTAATTGAAGCATCTGTCCATCATTGTATAATCTACCTACCTTAGGTCTTAGACTGTTGTCCCAAGAAACTGATTTACATGCTATATTTGTCTCCATATGGCAGACCTACAAGTAATTTTCCTTAACTTTATAAAAAAGCCAAGGGAATTGCAAGATAAAAATTTTCAGATGCCTTTCAGATGCATTGGCAAGTTGAGGAAAGCAAAAGCAACTATATGTGCACATAAAACTGCACTACTAACTCAGTTCACAATATCAAAGGTGCATTTTTCAACCTGAAAGCTAGTAAGAACAGTCAGAATTTTTCTCACAGAACGGTGTTTTAGGAAAACACTAACCAGAATTCAGACTTGTCTTAGCATACTTAAGTGGCTGGCCACTTTATTCTAATGTTACAAGTCTCAGAATATTCATACAGGCAAACCTCAAAATCATTATTTTGAATTTCAAAACTTAAAATTGATTTCTTTTACTCCCTATCAAAATTAAAATGGCAAATTATGATTAACATGCTGATGGTGTGTTCTTAACTTGTGTGATGCTTATCTCTTATTCCTGTGACAGTCCCTCAATCATGCCTGTTTAAGGGTATCTAAAACACAGACAAGCTCTAACTCAGGTCTATGCATGTGTATTAATATCTGAGGGGTGGGTGTCAAGTGGATGGAGACAATCTCTTTTTCATGGTCAGTAGCAATAAGAGACGGAGCAATGACTGCAAACTGGAACACACAAGGTTTCACCTCAACATGAGGAGAAACCTCCTTACAGTGACAGTGATGGAGCACTGCAAAAGGCTGCCCAGAGGCTGTTGGAGTCTTGTTTTCTGGACACTTTCAAAAACTTGCCTGGATGCATTCCTATGTGAACTACTCTAGGGGATCCTGCCTTGGCAGGGAGGTTGGATTCCATCTCTGGAGGTCCTTTCCAACCTTTAAGGTTCTGTGATTCTGTGATCTCTGATGCAAGTAGCTTTGAAAT
Source organism: Psilopogon haemacephalus (assembly GCA_013396835.1). NCBI lineage: Eukaryota > Metazoa > Chordata > Aves > Piciformes > Megalaimidae > Psilopogon > Psilopogon haemacephalus. The sequence goes on from VWZI01004852.1 coordinate 568,281, forward strand.
GGAGTATCTCTGGACCAAGTTACACCTGATGACAAACAAGTTAAATGTCATACCTATTGCATTCAAACCATCTTGATACTAGAAAAGAATATGTGAGAAAAATATTATGTTTCCTAAGTGTGAAAAATACTATGGAATTTTAAAATCTCAGAAGTTATAACTATTGTTAAACATTAGATTTGGGGGTTTTATTGCTGATAATCATAGCAGTGATTATCATTCCATGGTGATAAAATTTCAAAGGCATTCTCAGTTAAATAAACTTGAAAGAAAAGTAACTTGTCCATGTAGGAGGAGTTTGATCAGGGTGACTAGGAGGAGTGGCTAGTAGTTGTTTCTGAGACTGAGAAGCCTCAAGTACAAAATCCTCTATGATGACATCACAATTTTCATGTTCTGACTTGCTTTGCTGCACTCAGGTTCAATCCCTATGAAATCCACTGCTAAAAAGAAGAAAAGTAATGGATTCTGATGGTATTAGTGGAATATGCTACATGTGCTGGAAAAAAATAGATATTTTATTTCTGTAACAGCTAATAATTGTACTTAATATTATACAGGACCTTAATATTGTATATGGTAATTGGCATTTTCTATACTTCCTGCTGTCTTGTCACTCTGATTAAATAGAAATACTTAGAAATCTTCAAAAGAGGCTGAGACTGGTACGGTGACCAAATAACTAAACTTTAAGCAAGGCACTGCTACATTAATACTACTAATGTAAGAGAAACAGAGCTGGCATGACATTTGATGCCCAGTGCTCGGTAGTAGGGACTGTAGTAAATACTGTGGCAGAGCCTCTTCTTGCACCCAGCCACTAACTGCCAGGGATCTCAGCTGCAGGCAAGGCTGCTGCATCTCACACTGTACCAGGCTGCTGGGAAGAGCAAGCTCCTTCTCCACAGTGGGCATACATTACCATGGCATAGGTGGAAAATGTCTTGACATTGAAATGGGCTGACCAGGGAGGTGGTGCCGTCGCCATAACTGGAGGTGTTCAAGAAAAGACTGTATGGAGCACTTAGTGCCATTGGATAGGGCTGGGTGATAGGTTGGACTGGATGATCTTGGAGCTCCATCTGTTCCAACCTGGCTTATTCTGTTCTATTCTATTCTAAAATAACAATGTAACTCGGCTTTTGCAGTATTGATGATGTTTAATAAGAGCTCATCAGGAAGATATGTTTTCTTTAACTTTCCTTCCCAGTCTTTCAACCCATGAATACATTGCAATAACCTACTGAATTATTTAGATGCTGATTCTTCCCACTTTCAATTCATCACACAAATTTCATCATATATATAGGGCTGTACAAAATCACTACAAACCACATAACTCAATGGATCTAATATCACGCATTACATCATATAGAAAATGTAGCAAAGTCTTATTAGTGATCAAAATGTTTTACTAAAAGATTTGGTTAAAAAGAATTTGTGAGTTTATAGTCTCATAGACGGGGCCAGCTCCACCCTTTACTTTTCTTTTGATCTTTAGCTGTAAGCACAGGGGCTTGAGTACTGGACTTTTGAGACAGAAGGAGGAAGACACTGCTTCAAGCCTACTAGAGGGAAAAGATGTTCTAAGTCATGTAGTTTGTCATATACAGAGGTAGACCAGCTTTCTCCTGTATATTCTGGTGGCAATATATAACAGGTTGGTTGTCAGCTGCCCTTATAATTTCTTATTAATCTGTGATTTACCAGATACTGTGAATACAAAGCATTTCATGCTACTTTTAGCTCAACCCATTCATTGCGTTTCCTCACACCACAGTGAAAAACTCTCCTTTTCTGCTTATGTCCTAAATATCTTAGCACTGCAATTAAAATCACTGTCACTGGTCCTAGATGGAAATTCTTTAGCCCTCTGAATTTATTTTTCTCCAACAGATTAAAATGGTCCATTAGGGTAGATTTCATGTGCCAAACTGTCAGTCAGTTTCTGTCATTGTCACACACATCCTCCCACCTCCCGCCCTTCCTAGTGGCTGCTTAATCACATTAGCATGCTATCAGATCATCACTCTCACATTTTTCACATTTCAGCAGCTGTTACTCTCTTCTTATTAGCGAGTCTGCAGAGAAAATATTTCAGACAAAATGGAACTGAACCCTGTGGTTATTGTGACTGGAAGTATGCAGGGCTGAAAGTGCCCGAGGGGGACCTGCAGGTACCATACAGAAGCCTTTCAGAAGAGACATTTGCTATTCAAAGTTGCTGCCCACAGGGGGAAAAAAAAAAAAAAAAAAAAAAAAAAAAGCTGATCTCTACTGCAAAGATGCAATAGCCATAATTTTGCGTACTTTTACTATCTAAATCAGGCAAAGGACAGTGCAAGATCTTTGTTCATCTTCACCTATTTTTCAGCCTGTCCAAATTCTGTCAGTCATCCCAGACATACATCTCTGAGCTGTGCAGTGCAGTGCTTTGGCAAAAGGTGTTGAGGACAAGGTTTGGCACTGATCACTTTCCATACAAACAATGGAACCTTTGGTCATGCTCTGTAACAGTTAATTATCCAGAGTTACATAAACATAGAATGGGAACAAGTGACACTGCTATTGCATTACTGCTGGTATCTGAGCCCTTGCTCTGTATGCTGCGTTCCCTCATGTTATTATGTGACCTGAGGTGAGAGTCATAAGGTCTCTGTGCCCCTTTTTGTCCAACTATAAAGGGAAGATAATGATATTTATTTATCCTTACAACTTTATTTACAGTGACGTCTGCAGAACAGAAGATAAGTGAAATTGCCAGTCCATAACCTTTTACTCTGCAAGAGTGCCCAATCTTGGCAACCAGTGACCGACTTAATTAGCAAATCTTTGGAACACTTTTGCAGAACAAAATAAGTATAAAGGAATTGCAGGCATAAGGAATAAACACCGTATTTTAAAAGCATTAAATCATCATGTTATGATTTCTTTGTGTGTTACAAGAGCTGTATTATGAAGAATTTTACATTATACTTAAATGTTTCCCCAAAAGTTGTGTGCTTCTTATGGCTTTCTCAGCATGCTAGTAACTTGCTGACCTTAAAATCCATTTAGCAAATGTTTTCTCTAATGAAAGGACCTCTCAAACTCATCTGAACATCTTGACTATTTGCTACAACTACCACAACTGCAAATAGCAGCCCTCGTGCTATGATGAAAAAAGCGCAGGACAGAATCGCCTGTTAATCACTGTGTTGAGCTGAACAAAGACAGATTATGTGGTGATTAGGGTCTTGGAATATTAATTAAACATCAAGGCTTTCCAATTAGAATCCCAGATGTTTGATCATTATGGTAATACCCTGTTAACAGCGTTCCCTGAAAGGCCCGAGAAACATTCCTTTAATTCTCCAGTGGTGAAAGGTTGAGGACCCTTAGGCTATAGAGCACTGAGCTCCTCTGCATCAATTATACAAGACATGCCCTTTTTAGCAAAACGGAGTCATCTTATTTAGAGTGCCTTCTGTTAAAGAAGATCTCAAACGGCTGCCTAGGTAGAAAAACGCTTTCTTTACAAACATGAGCCTTTCCAAAACAAAGCAAAATGTTCCATGAATAAGACAGCTACTTGCTGTCTCGACAGCATTTTAGAGAGATAGCACCAGCACCTCCAGAAAAGGTACCCTGTAAACAACACTGCCGGTGTCTTAGTCTTCTGCTTTGGGCTATCTGAGCACAAGAACCAGCCCTTGCTGAGACAGCTGAACTATATCCCAACCAGTGCTGCCTGAGTAGCTTTATCCTGAAAAGGTGAGAAGTTGGAATGAAAATGATTTATCATATTTCCTCAGAAAGTTTTATGAATTTTCACTACATCCCTTTCTATATTACTTATCTGTATTTCTACCTTTTCTAGAGGTGTCTTCTCCTGAGCCTGGGAACTAATCTCAAAACAACATCTAGATCTCGTGGAGCCCACTGACATGAATGCAGATGGTTCTTCTAACTGCACAAGTACTGTTTGTCACAGCTCAGGATGTGGAGATCTATTTGGAGATCTACATCGTCAGCCTGCTTACTCTGGCACACTGCCCTCATACACATGACCTCCTCAGTGCACTCAGCTCTTTGTAGCTTGTCATAAATTGCCTAGCTAGAAACAATGACAGCAATAACAGTCCTTTCACCTGCAGCGATTTACCCCTGACATTTAATTCCTCAGTACATGCTCCTACTAACATAAGTATAAAACACAACTTCATGCACATGTCCAGAGCAACCTAAAGACTTTTCATCAAGCAATAGTGTCAGAGAAGGTTACATGAGATCCAGACAGGACGGAACAAATCATCTGAAGTTCTCAAGTTATTCACTTACAAGTTTAATCAAAACTGCATGTGATCTGAAAAGAATTTCAAGTGGACAGGGAATGCATTTCAGTATTTTTCACTCATGGCTAGATTCCAATATTGCAACAGTCTGACTTTGCAGGGTGCAGCTTCACTGCAGATCTACTGCACATCTGGATCAGCTGCAGAAGATCCCTACTCCCATTATTTGACAAGGAACTTAATATGGTACCTCAGACAGTGCTCTACACAGGACTACATTTACTGAGTGAAAATATCTTTTCTTGCAACCCTTAGCACTCACATATTCCATTTCAAATGAACGGAAAATATCTTGCTGTCACAAAACTTATATAATCATCCGGTGACTTTTATTAAAAATCTTACTATTTGTGTACTAACAAAATATGAATCTGTACTAAAAAAACATTTGATTTTTAATAAGGATCCTCTAGATTCTAATAAGGCACTGTGAAGACCTCCATGCCACACTCCAGTCATCTGAAGATGTGGAGTTTTCTATAAATCTTTCTTTGCTCTCAAGTAGACTTTGCAAAACAGATTCAACCACAATCACACAGAGCTGATCAAGCTCTGGCCTCAACACCAGCTATTTCCACTTACCCACCAGTTTTCCTAATGTACCTTCTACTGTAATTCCATAAATCTGTTCAGGAAATACTTAGAAATACTTCATTAGTCAAGTTGATGGAAGAAAAGAAGGGCATCCTAGAATATAAACAACCATAATCTTAACAAAGTCCATGAGGGCTTCAACATAACATCTCTGTTTTTCACAGTAGAAAGCACACCAAGAGTTTCCTGGATCTTGCTGGGCCTCATGTTAGTATTGACTGCATAGAGAAACAATAATTTACGCAGAAGAATTCTTAAATCTCTTGCTGTGATAAGTTTTGCCTTTTCAATAACTGTCAACAGTCCAGTAAAATCTGGGCTAAATGTAGCAGTCATTTCCAAAGAACTAGAAACAAAGGGGAAATTATGTCTTTGGTGTCACTGTAAACCTCCAAACCAATATATAAAAAGCTGATATACCAAAATTAAACTGGTTAGTTACATGTAACTGGAAATGACAAGCTTCTGGGCAGTAAGTCCTCCATTCTTCCATATTGAGAGATCTCCCATGTAGACAGCCCAGGGCTGCCTGATTTCTGCAGGCTATGGCTAAGTGGTCTTGGGCACCCTGATGGTCTGCTATTACTACTGATCACCGCAAATCACCAGCTTTGTCCATTTGGTCAGTCAATATTAGGTGGACAAAAGAGACAATTGATCATATGAAGCTGCTCATGAAGAAGACAATATTAATTAAATCTCTTCAGCTGCCACTTCTACCTAACTCCAAAGTCATTGTCACAGCAGATATAGGAAACTTGTTCTTTATATTCTCCTAATGAGAATATTTATTTGCAGTTTAGTACTAGATTAGAATTTAGCACCACTCAACAGTGTTTTTCCGGCATGTCTCACATCTCTTTGAGAAAAAAACCTGCTGCTTCGGGTGATGGGGTGAAAGACAAGGCTGGCACTGGGTTGCGAGATAGCATTGCCTACAGTCAGTACAGCAAGATCAGCAGTGAAATGTTGTACTGAAATATTCCAGGTGTTTCCTCAGAAACAACACAGACTGTGGACAAAATACTCTCAAATGGCATTCACGTAACCTAGATCAATGTTATAACTTGTGTTCAACAATTAACACAAAGTATTTCACTCAGATAACTCTATCTCCAGACAACTGTCTTAAGAAATGCAGCAGCACATGCTACTGTTGATTTTGGCATTTAAAACAAATGACAGTATGAGTTGTGATTAAATGTACGAGAATGCACATTTCTAAACCAGACCTCTACATATAAACTGAGCAGCACAGAGCCTTATTGTACAGACAAGTTTTCCTCTTATTCTCTGGCCACCTACATCTCCATTCCTCCAGGAAGAGCAAAGCAGGACCATGCAAACAAACATGAAGACGTGACAGCTATGCATTTTTGTAGGTTGAAGGAACTATTAAAAAAATAATTTAAAAAAAAAAAAAAAAAAGAAAGAAAGAAAGAAAAGAAAAGTGTGATCTCAGGGACTAAGCTATGAAAACATTCCACCTTAGTATATCATACCTTCTACTGCTAATTCTTTCCATCTTTCTTTATTTGCTTGAATGATCTTCATCAAGTTGTCCTTAAAGCTCTTTAGGTCTACAGTTGCTAGAGAAATTTCTGTGTGAGTCCCTCCATCACTTGTACTTTTAAAACTGGTTCGCTTTTGTACTTCAGCATTGCTTACTGCTCCCAAACTATATTGACTGCAGAAAGAAAAAAATCATAAATTATTAATATAGTCAGGCAATTTCAATAAGACACAAACAGTTAATTAATCAAATTCCTTGGTACTGACAAGTAATCATTCACTTAAAATAATAATTTTCACCATTTAAAAGCATCAAGAAACAAAAGTGTATGGCAGATAAGTTTAGCTTGAACTGAATATTTGTTTCAAGGTACATACCTTTCAAGTGTAGTCAAAGCAGCATCTAGTACAGTGCATTCAAAATCCAGTTAAAAGCTACTGCAGCTACCTTACAGATAAGATAAGGTAGAAGTCAAATGTCATATGTGAATATGCAGATATATGCAAAGGAGGGGAAAAAAAGAACAAATTCTCTTTTATTCTTGGGAATAAAAAATCAGACCTATTTTTGGCCTTGTACTGGTAATCACTTCTAAATTACACTGTATAGCTTATGTCGGTACCAAAGACAGATGTTAATTCGCATACAAATGGTTTTACGTTAGTCAGAAAAAATAGTTGCGGTGAGAACTGCACAAGACAAGTTAGCTGCTCTAGAGATTTGGAATGGGATAGTATGAAAATAATAAGCTATAATTTTAATGCTTTCCAGGTACCACAGTGAATGTCACACCATCTACTCATGGCACTCATTCAGTAATCTTTCTGCAGCTCTTCTGGCTCAGACATTTCTGTATCATACAGGTTTCTCTACTCTATTCATAGGTGTAGATTCTGATTCCATACTAAGAAAAAATATCTCTTTATCCGCCACCTCACACGAGGAAGCTTTGCCAAATCATAAGCCTTCCTTCATCTATCAGTCAGTCATGAACATGATATGAAAATGAAGGCTGGTGCTTCTAATAATTTGTAGCTGATGATCACTCATTGATGAAGAAGTGAGCAGATAAACAAATTTGTTATCAATAATGCCTTCATTTAGCACTGTTCTCCAAAACACTAAGAAGAACACTGTTACAAATACCTACTTCTAACAAACAAAATACATGCAAACTCATGATCAGAAAAGAGCTAGGTTCATTTTGCTATCAAAATCTAGCCAATACACAACAAATGAAAATCTGCCCTGCTTAGTTATTCACATTAGCAGCTTCAGTGAAAGTTCAAATTACAGTTCTAAAATGAAAATACGTGATAACAGAGGTACTATTTGTAAAAGCAGCATCAGATTCTTGAATGATGTTTTCAGTGTGGAAAACAGATAACATTTTCTGCCACAGCAAATTTGTTTAATAGACAACTTATGTTATGATGCAAAAATCAAGAGCTTGATGGTCAAACCCTTTCTTGCATCTCACTTATTTTGTGTTTAGATTGCTCAGTTGAAATGTAAGTGGAATCAATTTTGCTTCAAGGATCTACATGAAACAATTCCAACATGGAAAAATGAAGAAGTAAAGTGACCTACACATTAAAAACAAACAAAACAAACAAAAAAAATAAACCAAAACCCCACAAACCTGAAACCACCTTTACTGCCTCTGCTTCTTACTGTTCCTAATAAAGGATGACTTTTTGCACTGTCAATTAAAATTATACTGAAAACGGTTCAAGATTTTTTTAAAAAAGAACTTCAATAATATTTTGTTAGGATTAGAGTATTTTTTAAATGGCTGTTAGATATGCTATATTCTGCTAGTTATTTTGCTTTTGCCCTTCTTTTACGCACGACCATCTCCAATCAATGGTGTAACAGCATATTGCAAATACAACGCATCACCACACGATGGCAGTAGTGGACAGCTAGTTAGGTTAAACTACCAACCAATAAAGTATTTGGGCTACATCTGAGAATGACATTGTGATGTGAGATCATGTTAGTGCGGTAACTAAACACTGTATTCATACCTGGGTGTCCCAAATGCAGGACCTCGAGATTTTGATGCTTCCTCTATAAGAGGCATAACAATTTTCTCCATTGAGTCAGTAAGAAGAGAAAATGTTGGCTCTACTATGAAATCAATGAAGCCTAAAGTAGGAAAACAAAAAAAAGAAGGAAATCAGATTTAAAATTTTGATAGCTCTTAAATATAAAAATAAATACTTGCTATCAAGGTGATTTTTTACTGTAGTCCAGATACCACAGGCATAACCTGGAACAAGAAAGCAATGTTTTTTGTATAGATATAACTAGATATTAACAATTACAGTTTTTCAATCCTGCTTCCTGTAAATTTAATGTATTGAAGAAATCACCTGGTATTTGAAAATCCTATTAATTATTGAATAGAAGGGAAGCTACCATTGAGCCAAGAAGCTAGAAGTCATACTCCCTTACCATTGAGAGTTTTTTTGCCAAGGAGTTAATATTTCAAACTGCTGTTCACTATTCTGAGGAGGTAAAGTGTTACTTCACAGTGTGTAGGAGTGTTCTGTCAAATCAGTGAAGAGAACAAGTAATATCCTCAGGAGACAGCATTCAACCCACAGTTCTGAGATGTCAGCTCTGAACAATGTCTTTTACATCTTAAAGTGCTCATCAAGGTATAGAATGACACAGTGAGAGAATGAAGCATTATTCTCGGCTGAGCACTTAAAAGAAGGGGAAAAGGCGGGGGNGCAACAGATTTCCAGATGTGTTCCTACTCTAACCACACAACATAGCACAAAAGTGAGCAACAGTGTCTTAGCCTAGGACCCATCTTCCCTCCTGCAGTAGGTATATTGCTCAAGCCTTTAAAGTTCCAGCAAAACCGAATAAAGGACATTTTGAGTGACAAGGTCAGACAGCATAGCATGCTTCAATTCAAGAGTAAGACACTAATCTGCATAATCTTTCTCCAAGTAGTATTTTCACACACACAAAATGTATAGCTGTTGGCAGGACATACTGCTTTATTCAGCATCCTTCTAGGTCTTGTAACTAGCCCCAGTGATCTTTACCAATTTTTACTTCCTTATTATTGCAGATGGAAACAGGGATAGAGCTGGAAAGTTGAAGTCTGGCCACAGTGGACCAAAACACAGGATAGACAGGAACAGAATGCAGCGGTCCTTGTGAACCCAAGGAGGTTTGACTGTAGTCTGACCTTGCCACACTGACAGTTTGAACTGCAGTCTAGAGATTCAATGTTTGAATTAGATTTAACTTGAGATGCATCTACAAAATAGTGCCAGGCTTTCATACTGAAAGACCTGCAAGTTCTTGAGTAGGAGTCAGTCTGTCTGAGGACATGATCTAGCAATTTCTACAGTAAAAGTTGGGCTCATGTCCAGTACTTTGGTTGATGCTTCTCCTACCCCTTCTTGGCATCACATATGCTGAAATTACTACATGTTCTTTTGAGACCAGCACATTCCTGCTATAAAAGTATGAGTCTGCTGAAAAGATAGGTGCAAAGAAATACCTTCTACATGGTGGCATTTGGAACATTTAAAAATGGTATATGATATGTTTACATGATTTTATATGCTTCTACACATATAAGAAAAAGATAAATGCAACTTGTCATTACCTATTTGGGACTGAGCTACCAAAGTAGACTTGCGGTCACAAAGTGGGGAAAATTGAAGACCTAAAGCGGCCTCCTTGTCTCCCTGAAATAAGCAACATTTAATATTTATTATAAGCACATATTTGAGAGAGGAACAGAAAGAGAAAAGAATCAGAACATTCTCAATATTTATTGAACAGATCACTCATTCACTTATATTCACAGGGAGAAAAACAACCAACCAACAAAAAAAACCCCAAAAACAAATCAAAACAACACCAAACCCTCATTATTTAAGTTTTTAGGAAAGTCAAAGTCACAATTCTAACTTACATTTGACAATTTTTATATACAGGAACTTGCTGCAAGCAGGTTCTCCTCAAGAGCAAGTCATCTGCCAATAAGATTAAATGATCTTAAAGGTCTTTTCCACCCAAAACCATCCTATGATTCTATGAATCTATACTTTGCAATTAATGTAATATATAATTAATTCTTAATGTCATAATGTAATACAGTCTACAATAAATTGTAATAATGGCACAGCAGTGATATTTAAATTGGTCATTAGAATGTCATTAGACCTAAAATCAAGATAAAGATCAAACAAGTAAAAAGAATTATTTTCTTGGGTGCTGAACTCACTGAATAAATTCACTTTTTCTGGTTCTGAATGTGTTCAGACTGAAAGCAGAATGATACACACTTTGTGGTGACTTGAACTATGTATTTTTTTAATTTTAAGGTTTTGAGATGGGTGGGCGTAATTCTATTTTTAAATATACATATATTCTTAATTTCCTTGGCATTTAAACACAATTTATTTATTCGCTACTTTTAAACTTAAAGCATTGTTTGGCTTTTTCTTCTGAAATTAGCACAGGCACATATTTCAACTGCTAGCTGCAGTTAACAAAGTTTTTGTCTAGGTGACATTCATTTTTTTGTTGCTGCTCACTACTCCCTGTTAAAAAGCTGAATGCTAAAGCATTTGCTTTACATCATCTGTTTCAGATAGTGATGCTTTTTTGTGTAAGGCAGTGGAAGTAGTTGAATTACTATCTTTCAAAAAATAAGAGGAAGAATTAATGGGTTTCTTATACATTTGGACTACTTCATGTTGGCTAACAAAGATCTGAAAATTCTAGAGAATTCCACTACACATTGTCAGCATAACAGACCAGAGGATGCACAACCAAGCCAGTGCATTTAGGAAACAGTACACCTACTGTGTCTGCAGTGCTGAGTGCATTTATAAATGTACACTTACTTCATCACACTTTAAGTGTGTTGGAACTACTCCACAGGCAGGTTTTAGGAGTACACATAAAGAGGGATTGAGTTCCTTGCATACTCCTCAACAGCCTGGAAAACTTTTACATTTTATAGTGCTGACATATATACGTGGTGATTTGATTCTGTTGTTAGATACCTTCATAAGTCTTTGAGCAGCTTATTTGTGATCCAGTTAGTTCTTTTAAGAGAAAGCATAAAGAAATAACTAAAACATTAGCTGAACGTGCACCCAATGACCAGTGATGTACTGTTTATTGTTAATGCTACATCCACTTGACTGGACACATTGCCTCTCTGTCCCATGGGCTTTGCCTGGTCTGTTTCTCTGTGGCAAAATTGTTTTACAGTTGGCAATTTCTGACCTTTTCAAGTCATATATATCTGGTATAATCTGTTGCTCCTTCTTCCTCTGAAGTTCAAAATCCTCATCATTTTCTTTTACATAAGCAAACACAAACTCATGACTTTACTCAGTATTTCCACAAAACTCAGTCCATTCATTATTTAAATTAAGGCACCAGCTTTCCAATTTGTCTCCCCAGTACAAAGTCAAGGATGTCCTGAAGCTCCCTGTTGAGAACACCTGCAAAGAACCTCTAGGAACAGAGCAAGAATATTCCTAGGCAGACAGACAGCCTCATGGTTTAACACTCCAACTTTTTCATACTCTGACTTCTTTTTCAAGTGTGACCCATACAATTTGAAAATATCATAAGAGTCATAGAATCAAAGAAATATTCAGGTTGGAAAAGACCCCTGGGATTATCAGGTCCAGCCATTAATTCTACAAAGTTCATTCCTAAGCTATTAACATATAGCAAAATAAAGACAATCAAGCCAAGCAAGACCTATACTCTTTCATTATCTGTATTAACCATTTTTAAAACCCATGTATAGCTGTAGAAAATGTGTCAAATGCAAACTAGACTTTGAATATCAATTACACTTCAGTAAATGTTATGTTACAAATGTGCACGATAATTAATACTCATTTCAGGAAGAGTCTTCTCCCTTTGAAGTCATATTTTTGTTCACCTGCTGAGGTGAGTGGAAAATGGCAGCATCAACACCAACACCCACTGGGCTTTCTCTTTGAATTCAGTATCCCTCAGAAATTAAAATAGAATCATAGAATGGATCACAGAATGGTTTGGGTTGGAAGGGACCCCCAAAGATCATCCAGTTCCAAACCCCCGCCATAAGCAGGGACACCTCCCACTAGATCAGGATGCTCAAGGCCTCATCCAGCCTGGCCTCGAACACCTCCAGGGAGGGAGCAGCCACAACCTTCCTGGGCAGCCCGTTTCAGTGTCTCGCCACACTCACTGTAAAGAACTTCCTCCTAACATCCTGTTTAAATCTCCCCTCTGACAGTTTAAACCCATTCCCCCTCGTTCTGTCATTACAAGACCTTGTGAACAGCCCCTCCCCAGCCCTCCTGTAGGCCCCCTTCAGATACTGGTAGGCTACTATAAAGTCTCCCCGAAGCCTTCTCTTCTCCAGGCTGAAAAGCCCCAACTCTCTCAGCCTGTCCTCACAGCAGAGGTGCTCCAGCCCTCTGATCATCTTCCTGGCCCTCCTCTGGACTCTCTCCAACAGTTCCACATCCTTCTTGTGCTGGGGGCTTTCAGATATACTTTCAGAAAGGTGTGTCCTTATTTTTGTGTTAGCCACAGAATTTACAGGGTTATAGTGTCTAACTATTGTGCTAGTTTGAGGGATCTTAGGTTCCCCTTTAACAAAACCGTAGGAATGGAGGCCCATCCCAGGGGAATAGTGTTATTCTGTTCCATTTTCTGGTATCACAGCTTAAAACATAGTCATCTCTCCCCTTCTCTACCTTGCCTTCCTTCCCTTCTCTTGTCTCAGATCAGCGTGCGTTCTTATTGCATGGTTTGTGGGGAAAGTTGGCAGGCAGGAAATTGAGCCACTGAGGCCTTGTAGGCCCCAGATGGGGG
>VWZI01004853.1:6553-19011 GCA_013396835.1 Psilopogon haemacephalus
CAGGCAACATTCCTATGAGGATTAAAACCCTCCCACTAGAGCAAAGCATTTTTCCAGTTTGATATATTGTGATTATTCATAGAGTAGCTTATAGCATAACCTAGTTCAAAGGAAAGCAGAATTGTGAGAAGTAAGTTTCAAAAAAAGTCATTATCTTACAGCAAACTGGAGACAAAACTTAGCTTACCAGTAGTGAACATTAATTTTACAGCTCTTCCACGTTCTGCCTGTGCAGCTTCCCTTCCCGTCTCTTTCAACACTTTTGCCTCCAAACATCACTAGAGAAAACTGGAATCATTCCATCAAACGTGGATGAAATAATTCCACTTTTTTTTTTTTTTTTTTTAAAAAAGCAAAGACTCACAGGAGGAGCTTGAAAGCAGTAAGGGTTGTGTTTTTCAAGTGCCTGACATCAGACAGAGCTGCAGCACTGAAAATAACAAGTGATACAAGTGATCTGATGAATGTGACTGTGAAAGAATCCAAAAGAGAATTTTGGGGCAGAAGGCTTAGACAAGGAGGAGGGAAAGTGTTTTTCACTGAAAGAGTGGCCAGGCACTGAAATAGGCTGCCCAGGGAGGTGGTGGAGTCACCCACTCTGGATGTGTTTAAGGGTGGTTTGGATGTGGTGCTAGGGATATGGTTTAAGGTGCATCTTGTAGAGTAGGGTTATAGGTTGGACCTTGTGATCTTGAGGGGTCTTCCCAACTTGGATGTTTCTGTGATTCTGTGTGAGGGAGATAAGATGGGGTATTGGAGCTGGTGAGAAATTCTGCTCCTCTGCATCAGAGATTTGTTAATGTGTGCCAAAGATGATCAGATTTCTTCCCTGGGGTGAGGTATTCAGGTGCTGCAGTTCATGTTCTCTGGGTGCTAGGATGCTGAGTGGTGCTGCTTCTGCAATGTATCACATTCTTTCCCTGCTTCATGGACAGGAGGGCAGTACATGGTGGAAATCTCCTGGTTATGTTTTCTAGGGGATGTAGCACCTAATGGAATGGGAATGAGGTCTCAGAAGTGCCCTATGCCACACCTGATACATTTAACTTCTCAGGGAGTTAAGCTTTTTCCCATGGCAGCTGTAGATTTTTAATGAAAAGCTGGTTTTCTCCATGAAGAAGTTATTTTTGCTTCTGGTTTTGGTGGTGTGCTTTTCTTTTGTTTTTGTTTTTAACTCCACTGAATTCTCTTCTGGAAAAAAAAAACAAAACAAAAACAAACACTTGGTTCTACTAGTAAGTAATAATCCCAGCCAAAAACATTAAATTCAAACATAACTAGGCAAACCATTGGATAACTCACCTCTCCCAGATAACTCTTAGTCTCTGACACCAGCACAGCATTTGGCGTACTCTCAGCAACATTTCTAAACCCCTAACACAGCCATAACAAAATTTCCAACCTTTGTTAACACAGCTTTGACCCAGTTCCAAATCATCTTAGCAAAAAAAAAAAAAAAGGAAAACACATGATATTTAACCAGGGTGGTAAAGCACTGCTGAACTAACAAGGTCAAAACTGAAGCAATAATAGGCCACAAAATACCAAACAAATTAATTTTCCCTCAGCTTCCTTATCCTGATTATCAATCAAAAAGAAAACCAGTCCAAAATGTTGCCCCATGTTGGGCACCAAAATTAATGTACTAAGTTAGAGTGGCTTTCCCCCCAACTCTGAGTAGAATAAACTCACTACAACACAGATTCTTTTGGAAAGTCAAGAAAAATGAACTTATATTTTCTTATCGTTTAAACAAAAAATATACTACAGGAAAAAACAAAAAACAAAACAAAACAAAAAAAACCCCACCAAACAAAAAACCCCCCCACCAAACCTTATGGAGGATGGGAAAGGGGTCAAGCAGCAGCCAAAACAGCAGCAGTGGAAGATAGCAGCAGGTGCAGCAGAAAGCAGCAAAGGGGAAGGTACAAGCTGTGCTTCCAAACATAAGGCTCTTGATGCTCCAATTAAATTATATTAACTTATCCATTGCTGCTGTTATTCTATCCCTAGAATGTTCACCTCCTCACTAATTTTTCCTATGTCTTAGCTAGAAATCTAGCTCAGATGGCCACAGTCAGTTATTATAACAGCAAGAAATGTTGCATCCTTACTGATCTACCCCACCTCTCCCAGGGTCGCTGCGAATCTTTCGGCTGAGTTTATTAGGCAATGGCTCTACGAATGAAACACGTGATGAACTGCATTCTGCAAGAAAAGCAAGTTAAACACTTTGGAGCTTTAGCAGCTGAAGGATGCTGAGGCCTTCTTCATTTGCTTTCAGCTCTGTTGTTAGTCTTCAGGGTCAGTAACACAGCACTGCTAATGATGAACTGCATTCTGCAAGAAAAACAAGTTAAACACTTTGGAGCTTTAGCAGCTGAAGGATGCTGAGGCCTTCTTCATTTGCTGTCAGCTCTGTTGTTAGTCTTCAGGGTCAGTAATACAGCACTGCTAAATACTTGCTTTTTAGGATCAGCCTCGGATGACCCTTAAATCACTGTTGAGGACGCTTTTGAGCATGCCGTCCCACTACCGCTACCTGTGTGTGAGCCACCTCTTTGGATGGATGGCATTCCTGGCCAACATGCTCTTCTTCACCGACTTCATGGGGCAGGTAAAACCACAAAATCCTCTTGCTTCTCCCTCCTCCAACAGAAAGAAATGAGACAGTAAAGAAATTAAGATATGACAGTGGATGATATGTGGATGGCAGAACAGAAGCTTTGCAGGACAGCTCATTGATCTCAGGCCCTCATTGTGAGCCAGGGTCTGCTGGATTTTGGTGGGGGGGAAACTATTTGTTGCTATTCAGTGGTTTCAAATGGGGCTCTCTGAGCTGTTCCAGACACATTGGTGCTCTGCTTTAACTTTGGAGCTGCTCTGAGATGGGCATGCTTCCTTACTAAAGTAATGCTGATGTTGTATGGGCACAGCCGGATTGTGGTGTATGGGCACTGTTGGCATAAAACTGTTCACCTGGACTGCAGCCTACCTGGCTTCAGGCACTGCAGCTTTTTGCACACAGTGTGGTAGCTCAAGGCTGTTGTTTCCTCAAATTTGACCATCCACACCATACTTCTTTAAACATGTCCCTGGGTCAGGAGGCTCAGGGGTGACCTCATTTCTGTCTACAATTACCTAAAGGGAGGTCGTAGCAAGGTAGGGGTCAGTCTTTTCTCCAAAGCAACCAGCAGCAGAACAAGGAGACACAGTCTCAAGTTGTGCCAGGGGAGGCATAGGTTGGATATTAGGAAAAAGTTCTTCACAGAGTGATTGACATTGGAACAGGCTGCCCAGGGAGGTGGCAGAGTCACCATCCCTGGAGGTGTTCAAGAAAAGTCTGGGTGAGGCAATTAGTGCCATTGTCTAGTTGATTGGATAGGGCTGAGTGATAGGTTGGACTGGATGATCTTGGAGCTCTCTTCCAACCTGGCTGATTCTATGATTCTAATCTATGATCTACTTTTTGCCATCAGTTCTTCACCTTTGTGGTACACAGTGCCACATTTTTCCACCCTATTCCCAAGCAGTAAGACTGTGTGTCTCTGCTAGTGGTTCTTGCCTGTACAATCCTCTCTGTCTTCTTTTTTTCCAGGGTACAGATATTCTCCTGGCTCAAATATTCTCATTGCCACTTCATTATTTTCCTGTGGTTTCCATTCAGTTTTCCCTTTTCTTTGTTTCCCGCCCCCCACCCTGTTGTTTCTGTAGGTGAGATTAAGTTATTTTTCTTCCCTGCAGTGTATAGGAACAACTGAAGGAAAAAGTTTTCCCTGCTTAGATAATGGACTGAATAAGACAGCTGCTGTGTGGAAAAATGAGTGTGGAAAATGAAGACAGTTACTGGGTGGAAAAATAATTATAGATAAATTAGGGAAAGAAAGGCTAAGGTCAGAAGGCAGAAGTGGAGAGAGCAGGATAGTGGGAAATGAGATACCCAAAAGAAAAAGAGCAAATGGATCATCGTAGAGCAGACAGTCCAGGAAGAGGCAGTGGATAACAAATGAGGAGCTCTGGATGTGAGAATCTGGGAGAAATGACTGTGAAACCTGGAGAACTGTCAGGGGATGGTTAGGGCACCACTTACATAGAATCCTAGAATGGTTTAGGTTGGAAGGAACCTCAAAGATCATCCAGTTCCAACCCCCCTGTGCCATAGGCAGGGACACATCCCACTAGAGCAGGTCACCTAGGGCCTCATCCAGCCTGGCCTTGAACACCTTCAGGGAGGGAACAGCCACAACCTCCCTGGGCAACCTGTGCCAGTGTCTCATCACCCTCACTGCAAAGAGGTTAACATATTTCTTGGGTGCTAATTATCTCCTCTGCCAGAGATGAGGCCCTATGTTGGATACCTTATTCCCCTATGAAGGAGGCATTAAAAATGAGCAGTCCATCATTGCCTTCTCTGATCTTTGTGGTCTCTTTCAGGTTGTGTACCAGGGTAGTCCTTATGCACCTCATAACTCCACACTTTACCTTTCCTACAAAACAGGAGTAGAGATGGGATGCTGGGGGCTGTGCATCAATGCCATTTCTTCCTCAGCCTATTCATGTAAGTACCCAGGAATGTACTCCAGCAATGCATTTTGAAACAGTGTTTAAGCTGTTTGCTATTTGCTGCTGTTTAAAAACCCAAAGCAACGCTCTCAGTTAGATGACAGGGGTTTCCATATGAAAACTTTAAAGCAGTGTTGCCTTCTCAACATCATTAGAGACTCCTATCCTAACAGTTCCTGGCCACATCATGAGGGGTCACTTTGAGAATAAGGAATTATTCTGCTTGTGGACTGACCCTGAACACTGAAAACCATCCTGGAGTTAAATACGAGGCTCAAGCAGCTGTCATGGACACCATTCTGGTACGCTTTTCACCTGACAGTGCTGTAGCTGTAGGTTCTTGAAGGTCCCTCTGATGGCTTCTACCCACCTGCATTCCTCATAAAACAACTTCTTCACTGTGCAGTAGAAGCTCCTGCCAAAAGCATGAATTTTGCTGTTCAAAATTGTGTATAAATGTGCTAGCACAGTTCCCTAGATGGATTTCACCATAGGTTTTACCAGGGATTAAATAAAATTACTTGTGGTCTGAAAGCTCAAATGAGTAGCATTTTGGGAGCTGAAATAAGCACCTAAGAGAGGCTTGAGGGAAATATTTTCCTCTTTGAAGCTTAACTACAGGCATCTCAGTAGTGCCTGTCTCAGCTCAGTCAGAGGTCAATGCCAAATATTTGTATTATAATCAAAGAGCAGAAACCTCTGAAGTTGTCAGTCAGGGTGTTTCTTCAAGACCAGTTGTTAACTACTTCTTCTCTGGAGCTGGCTGTGCTGGAATAAGAGAGAGCAAATATTCTCTGGCAAGTTTATACCTGCAGTAATGTGAGGCAACTTGCAAAATCAGTGAGATAATCTCTTTCACTGTATTTTGTAAAATATAATCCCTCAAAGGAACTCCCAGACTAAGTGTAACCTGGTTAAGCTTTATCAGCATTTTTACTTTCTTTTCACAGACCTACAGAAAATGCTTTTGCCATACATAGGATTAAAGGGACTTTATTTCATTGGATACCTACTTTTTGGATTGGGTACTGGATTAATTGGCTTGTTTCCCAACGTCTACTCCACTCTGGCTCTCTGTTCCCTCTTCGGCGTCATGTCGAGCACACTGTACACAGTGCCCTTCCACCTCATTGCAGAGTACCACAGGGAAGAAGAGGTAAGTTCAGTGTCTAGAGGAGGGTCAGTCTAGATCTGTCTGTTTAGTTCATGTGGGGGAAAATAATGAAGAGACCTGGGGAGCAGCTTTAAACTTTCATTTCAAACTCTGCTGACACCTTGTTAAGAATGGAAAGTTTCTGACAGAGTGAAGGTCCCAGCTCTATACTTGTCAAACCATCCTGCGGTGAAACAAATAATTATTTGTCATCACCAACCACAGCCAATCACAGTACATGTCAGGCAGCAGGCAGGTAACAGGGCTTCTCAAGTCACCATCCTTGGAGGTGTTCAAGAATGGACTGGATGGAACACTTGGTGCCATGGTCTAGTTGATTGGATGGGGCTGGGTGATAGGTTGGACTGGATATCTTGGAGGTCTTTTCCAACCAGGCTGATTCTGTTCTGTTCTATTCTATTCTGTTCTGTTCTGTTTTATTCTATTCTATTCTTAGAATCATAGAATGGTTTAGGTTGGAAGGGACCTCAAAGCTCATGAAGGCAGGGACACCTCCCACTAGAACAGGTTGCTCACAGCCTCATCTAACCTGGCCTTCAACACCTCCAAGGAGGGAGCAGCCACATTCCTTATATTCCTTCTTTCCAGCTACATTAGCTGAGGACTTGGCTTCTGAATTGCTTAGGTTAATAACCACACTGTAAAGGCTGGCAGATTTTTTAGTTAACCACAAAAGCTGTTAGCTACTGTTTGAAACTCAAGTACAAACAGTTTTATGTAGCTCAGTATTAAGTAACATGCCACATTATTCTGATCTTTCTGAAGTGTCTCTGGTTGGTTTTTGATCCTTCACCACACGAAATCACATTTCCAAGGAAGGCACAGAAAAGCTTGCACTCCTTCTATCATGCTACAGGACACAGCAGGAGCTCCATGTCTTGTAGAGTGTTGAGCTCTTTAGTGGAAAAGTCCTCTCAAGTCTCTTAAATTAATGGGGAAACTGGAAAGAAGAAAGGTTAAGGAGAACTGGGGAGGATTTAGGAAAAGTTCCTGTTGTGTCTGAAGACATTTGAAGAAATTAATAAAGGCAATATTGAACTGTTTGAAAATGAAAAGACAGAAGCATTTTTGAGGTCAGCACAGGGCTAGATTGAGAACATCCCCTACTTCTCTGTACAACTTCTAAGCATCACCATCTGAATGATTAATAGAGGAAAACTCTTATGTGTTCTGTTGAATCCCAGGAGAAGGTCTGAATGTGGTTACATATTTTATAGATCTGATTCCAAATCTTTCCATTCTCAGACTCTCAGAATCTTAGAATTGTTTCAACTGGAACAGACCTCTAAGGTCATTGAGTCCAACCTAACACCACCATGACCATTAAACCATGTTCCAAAGTGCCACGTCTACATGTTCTTTGATCACCTCCAGGGACAGTGACTCCACTGTCATCCTGCTCCCATGTCTGACCACTCTTTCAGTGAACAATTTTTTCCTAATACCCAGTTTGAAACTTCTCTGCTGCAGTTTGAGGCCGTTTGTCCTATCACTTGAAACTAGGGGGAAAGACCAACACCAACCTCCCTACAACATCCTATCAGGTAATTGCAGAGTGATAAGGTCTCCCCTTAGCCTCCTTTTCTCCACACTAAGTAATCCTAGTTCCCTCAGAAGCTCCTCATAAGACCTGTTCTCCAGGCCACTCCCCAGCTTCATTGCCTTTCTCTGGATATGCTCAGCAGCCTATGCAAGAGGAACAAGAAATATACAAACTATCACATAATTTCCCAGTAAAACAGACAAGTTCTTGCCTGGATGAAATCACAGAGCAACTGGAATGAGAACAGACCTTCAGAGATTATGTAGTCCAAGCCTACTGCTCAAGCAGGACCACCTGGGGTGGTTTGTCCAGTTATGTCCAATCAGAGCTGAACAAGTGTGAGGATGGAGACTGTGTAGCTGGGCTCAAAAAGTTATGGAGAATGGAGTTAAATCTAGTTGGTCACAAGTGCTGCTCCTCAAGACTCACTAGAGACCTGTTCTCCTTACTATCTTTAGCAGTGATCTCAATGAGGGGATCAAGGGCACTCAGTAAGTTTGTAGATGACACCAAGCTGAGCAGGAGTGTTCACAGAATCACAGAACCTTAGAGGTTGGAAGTGACCTCCAGAGATCAAGTCCCACCTCCCTGCCAAGGCAGAATCCCCTAGGGTAGTTCACACAGGAATGCATCCAGGTGGATTTTGAAAGTCTCCAGAGAAGGAGATTCCACAACCTCTCTGGGCAGCCTGTTCCAGTGCTCTGTCACCCTCACTGTAAAGAAGTTTCTCCTCCTGTTGAGCTGAAACCTTCTGTGTTCCAGTTTGCAGCTGTTGCTCCTTGGCTTATTGCTGATGACCAGCAAAAGGAGTTTAGCCCCAGCCACTTGACACCCACCCCCACACACATTGATCAGATCTCCTTTGTCTTCTCCAGACTAAACAGCCCCAGGGCTCTCAGTCTCTCTCCACAGGGAAGATGCTCAAGTCCCTCAGTCATCCTCTTGGCTCTCTGCTGCACTCCCTCCAGCAGGTCCCTGTCTCTCTTGAACTGGGGAGCCCAAAACTGGACACAGTATTCCAGGTGTGGTCTCACAGTACTCTAGGGCAGAGTAGAGGGGAAGAAGAACCTTCCTAGACTTTCTGGCCACACTTTTCCTGATGCACCCCAGGATGCCATTGGCTCTCTTGGCCACAAGGGCACATTCTGTTGATCTGCTTGAAGGTAGGGATCTAGATGGGCTGGATTGATGGGCCAAGACCAGTTGTATGAAGTTCTACAAGGCCAAGTCCTGGATTCTGCACTTTGGTCACAGCAATCCTTGCATCACTACAGGCAGGAAAGCTGCCTGGTTAAAATGGGCCTGAGGGTATTGGCTGACAGCTGCCTGGGTATGACCCAGCAATGTGCTCAGATGACCAAGAAGGCAAGTAGCACCCTGTCCTCTATCAGCAATAGTGTGGCCAGGAGGGCTACAGAAGTGACTTTTTTTTTTTGAGGCTACACCTCAAATATTGTGTTCAGTTTTGGGCCCCTCACTGCAAGAAGGACATTGAGTTGCTGGAGCATGTCCAGAAAAGAGCAACAAAGCTGGAGAAGGATTTGGAGAAGAGGTGGACTGAGGAGCAGCTGAGAGAACTGGGATTGTTTAGTCTGGAGAAGATGAGCCTCAGGGGAGAGCTTATTGCTCCCTACATCTACCTGAAATGACGCTGTAGCAAGGTGGATGTTGGTCTGTTCTCCCAACCAGCAAGTGATAGGACAAGGGGAAAGGTCCTTGAGTTGTATCAGGGGAGATGTAGGTTGGACATTAGGAAAAATTTCTTTACTTAAAGAGCTGTCAAGCACTGGAACAGGCTTCCCAGGGAAATGGTGGAGTCACCATCAGTGAAGGCATTTAAAAGCTGCGTAAATGTGGTGCACAGGGACATGATTTAGTGGTGACCTAGCAGTGCTGGGTTAACAGCTCATCGGTTTAAATGTCCATTCCAACCAAAGCAATTTAACTGACTCCAGAGCCCCTCTGGTCAGCCTGTTCTAGTGATCAACCACTTTCACAGGGTCCTTATGTCCATAATGAATGAAATCTTTCAGTCTGCTTTATATTTGACAGCAGATACACAGCTGATCAGTAATCTGATATAATTATCTGTAGAATCCCGATCTGGATGTTTGCTCTCAGATTTTTATTTTTTTTTTTTCCTCCAGCAATCAAAGCAATACATTTATTATTTTAGTACAGAACTCCTTTTATGTGCTTTGAGCCATAACTTCAGAGCACAGTGCTCCATTGTAGCCAAATATGCTCTGTACGTGTGTGTGAGACGTAGTATGCCTCGCCTTAACATCCCTTTGAGGCGCTCCTTCAACCACGAGAGCTGGAGTTAAATTATCCATGGCAATCTTGTACTGTGAGATATCGGTTTGCCACAGCTCAGACAGGCCTGGAACTTGGAAAGAAATGGGTGATTTTTTTTTTTTCTGATGAAGTTTAATTCTGTCCTTGAGAGAAGGGATTGAGGGGGAAATTGCAGATAGGATGGGTGGGACAAGCTAGGGGGAGTTTGAAAATTTCCATTTCACTTGTGAAATCTGTTGGAACTCCGTAACTTCTGTGGGACAAGTGTTTTAAAAACCCAAACCAACAGAAGGGAAGCAGAGAGAGATTCTATGATTGATTCTATATTGGCCTGTCTTACTGCACTTGGGGGTCATGACAGTGCATTGGCTGAGAGCTGCGGGAAGGTCTCATCTCACTGGGCTTTGTTTTGTGCCTTTTTGCAGAGCCTGAAGCTGCAAGACGGGGAACAAGCTGGAGAACGCAGACGAGGGAAGGGCATTGACTGTGCTGCTCTCACCTGCATGGTGCAGCTGGCCCAGATCATACTGGGTGTGGGCCTGGGTCTCTTGGTCAGCGTTGCAGGCAGCGCAGTCACCGTGATTTCAGCATCTATGGTGGCGCTGGTCGGCTGCTGCTTCGTGGCTTTTTGTGTTCGGTATGTGGAGTAGGACTGAGTGGAGATATTGGAAGAAGTCTTCCCAGGGGAGCTTTTTCTGTCTGGGTCAGTAGCACTGGTGCTGTTGCCATGCTGATACTGCTGGCACATCCTCCCCTCTTACGTCCTCGGAGTGGTTGCAATTTCAGAGCTTTACAAAATGGAGACTTGTTGAAACTGGTTGCCTAATGCCTCAGACTGAAAGCTTCTGTATTTTTACTGCGTTGTTACTTCAGCCCTCCTGACCTCACAGTGTCCTAACCTGCTATTGCACATGACAATGTGTATGCCCATGGTATCTCAAAGTCCTACAGGAGAAGTCATTACAAAACCGCTCATTATCAATTTGTGGACGTTAATAGATGGACTATACTAAACTGAAGAAGCAATGAAAACAGACACTTAGAAACTATGCTCTTATTTATCTTGTTTTCCAGTACCTTAAGTTTGGGGATATTCAATCTGCTAGTCAAAAGCTGCAGAAGGATCAAACAGGTGTCCGAGGCCATGCAGGGTGCAATTGTGTTATGTTTATTAGTACTGTTATAGGGGATTAATTAACACCAAGCAGAAGCAGATTTGAGTGTGGAATATAGGAAAAAAAAACAAAAACAACCTATTGAACCCTGTTATTTGAAAGAATAACTATAAAGTGATTATTTCATACCAGACCTTGCTGCTTCTCCAGGAATGAAATTAGAGCATAGACTGTCTGCTTAAGGATGCCTTCATATCCATTGGTAGGCAGCTAAGCACTCAGACTATGGGAAACAACTTCCATTTCTTCCTTCTTAAAACCATAGCCTCTTGACTTTGATACTGTAATTTAAAATGTAAACTTGTGCAAAGTAAGAATTCTGTGGGTATTTATGAGTCACATAAGTCTTGACACTGGATATGGATATGACAGCATTTACCTTAGAGTAGCATCCCTGTTTACTCTGTGTCCCTTTGTGTGTCTAGCTCCGAGTGAAATGGTGTTTGTTTCCTACAGAATATTGTAAATAAATCTAGTTCTGCAAAGCACAATCAGGAACTGCTGTACAGTAAATACTGGAGTTCAGCTATTTCTATCTAGCTGCACAGGAAGCTTCATTCTCTTTTGTATCATGTGGCCAGAGCTTTGAAAATCCTGTGTTTGTGAGGGTGCTGTATTTGTGCTGTGCCTCCTCTGTCCTGAAAAATGTCCTACCTATGCACTGAGTCACATTCTAGACCACATGAACCCATCTGCTAATGCAATATTGCTAATGAACACAGAGAGAGGCTGCTGCCAGGTATGGAGGGTATATTGATTGGGGGCGATTGAAGAGGCTGAAATTATAAGTTATGTAGCTTTTATAATTTCCAAAAGCCCCACCCACAATCTGTGTGTAGATTAGTTTAAGTTTGGGTTCTAATTCGGTCAGGAAAAGTCTTCATGAGGATGCCTTTTCTTGTAATTCAGGAAAAATCAGAAAAATGGAAAGATTTGGGCATGAAACAGCTTTGCCTTACTTACAGATGGGACACTGTCTCTTTCACGAGTGTCTGGAGTCCAGTGCCTGCCAGAGTCCAGGATCGCTGTAGGCACAGCTTTCACAAAGCCACGATCGCGAAGCAAGGCAGGGGAAAGCCAGGGGTGCTCCACGGTGTTCCCACGAATGGCTGCAGTTTACCGTTAGAGGCAGGTCCTGCAGCAAGAAGCCAGGATGCTCCTCAAGGTCCGGCTCAAAGTCCGTGCGAGGTTCATGTCTCTAGGTCTGTGTTCAGGTCCCGGTGCAGGTCCCAGTGAAGGTCCGTGCAAGTCCTGGTGAAGGTCCTTGCAAGTCCTGCTCCAATCTGTCCAGCTGCCATATATATACTGAGGTGATTTGTTCCCTCCCTGTTCAAGCCCACAGAGGGTGGGAGAAGGCACTTCACACCTGTTGTACTAAGGTGACAGAGGTGGGGAGGGAGGAGGACTGTTTCCTGCCCCATTCACACCAGTGAGGCAGTGGACTGGGGTGTGTCCTGCCAAAGTTCACACCTCATTTAAACCTCCAGTGGGGCTGTGCCCTGCCCTGCCCTGCCACAGAGGGGTTTGTGGTTGGTTTGGGTTTTGAAGTTTTTTGTTTCTTTGGTTTCCTTTTGTGGTTTGTTTTTTTTTTGTTTTGTTTTGTTTTGAGTTCGTGGTTGGTTGGTTTGAGTTTTTTGTTTCTTTGTTTTGGGGGTTTTTGTTTCTTTGGTTTTTGGTTGGGTTGTTGGTGGTTTTTTGTTGGTTT